>KK119611.1:351351-361637 GCA_000611955.2 Stegodyphus mimosarum | reverse complement strand
AAAATTAGCTGCTTATTATTTGCATCATATAGTTAATAAATTCAATTTACATGAAATAAAGAATTTTATACTCATGATATACCTTTTATTTTTGGAGCTATTGGACACAGACATATGTCTCCATTAACAAAAATGCTTGGAATAAAGAAAATATTCATATTACAGCATTTTAAACTTAAAAACATCAATTTTTGTAAAAACTACATATATAGTAGTTATTATTTATCTTATTTGCAGAATTTATATTCTAGAAAACAATTGTGAATTTCAGTATTTGCACACAGCCAATGATAGTATTTGTATAAATTAAAAATCAAATAATTCCAGTGCAATGACTTTGTTCCATATGACTATTTGATTGTGATATTATTAACCTCTTCGCGACGGGCGAATCATATATGCATTTCGTACGGACGCATGTGAGGCCTGGGTGGTTCCCCCGTGCACTCCTGGAGAACTAGCCTAGTGAACGGGCAGTGCAGATATGCATTTTAAGCTGAAATAATTTTTAATAGCCGCTAGATGGCACTCTGTGTCCATTACATTTAAACTGAACGCAGGTTTAGTATTCTGACCTTCAGATTGTTTATATTCTGGATGTTTTTTGTATTTTGCTTGTCAGCTGTGGCTGGGGAGGGGGGAAATTGTAATGTAAACAAACGCAGCTCGGCTCTTTAACTTTCCACGTGATATAAGCATTCTCGCTTCTGATAGCTTTCCAAACACTGTTTTTTTGTTTGTTTTCGCTACTATGTCGGTTTTTTTAGGGTTTCAGCATTAGTTTTGTTACAGTTTGTATTGCTTTCGGATACATTTTGCGCATTTCTCTTGTTATTTCGGAAAGCCTTCACTCTAGATTATTATGGCGAGGAAGCGTTATTTATCAGAGGATGAATATACTCGTATGGTAAATGAACCAACTAGCGATATAGATGAAAGTGATGATTCATTTGCTAAAGAGTTAGAAAGTGATATTTCTAACGAATCTGACACGGACTTTTTGTCAGAGACTGAGCTGGCTGAATGCCTGCCTTCCATATCCCGTAAACGTTCGACTGAAGATACTTCATCTTGGACTCGAGAGCTTGAGGAATTGCATCCTCATACATTTACTGGCATACCGGGAACAAATTCTGTAGATCATGCAGAAAAGGAAATTGATTTCTTCAATATTTTCTTTGATAATGATCTTTTAAATTTGATTGTTGAAGAAACAAACAGTTTTGCAGAAAGCGCTCAAAGAAGTGTCCCATCAACTTCTAAATCAGCCAGATTTTCAAATCTAAGTATTGAAAACATAAAAGTGTTTTTTTGCAATGATAATACTGATGGGCATTATCAAGAAGCCTAATTTGAAAATGTATTTTACTACAAATGAGATATTTGCTACTCCGTTTTTCAACAACGTTATGCCTAGAAATGTTTTTCTCAACATTTTAAAAATTTTTGCATTTCACCTCAAACAAGGATGCTAAAAAGTTGGAAAAACTCGGATTAATTGTTGAAAACCTGAAAAATAAGTTTAAAAGAACCTACACGCCCGAGGAAAATATTTGTATTGATGAATCCCTTTTTGCTTGGAAAGGACGCCTTGGCTTTCGTCTATATGTTCCATCGAAAAGATCGCGCTATGGCATAAAAATATATAAATTATGCGAATCAGTATCCGGTTATGTTTGGAAGAAATGGCTAAATCTGGCAGAAAAGATAAGAGTTACTGGAGAAGACATTTTAAAACCTAGGTGTATTATTGATTATAACAAAAACATGGGTGGTGTAGACATAGGAGACGGAGTTATGACACACCATTCAAGTTTTAGAAAATCGATGAAATGGTACAAAAAATTATTCTTTGGGCTTATGGATATAACCATATTGAATTCCCACATTCTGTATGACAAAAAACACGGCACTAAAACGCCGCTTCTCCAATTTAAGATGAAATTAATTGAGCATGGGACAAAAAATTTATTTTTGGGCTTATGGGTATAACCATATTGAATTCCCACATTCTGTATGACAAAAAACACGGCACTAAAACGCCGCTTCTCCAATTTAAGATGAAATTAATTGAGCAAATTTTAGAGAACTATGAAAATTATAGAGACGAAAAGCAGTTTACAGTAAGATCTGTACCAGCGGCTATCCGATTATCTGGTAGGCATTTTCCTACACTTAAACTGAACAAAAAAGGAGAAAAAAGCCGCAGAAAGTGCATTGTTTGTTCACAAACCGTGCTGAAAGAAAAAAAAACACAACAAACATTTTATGCTTGCAAATCATGCAATGTAGGACTTTGTGTTTCTCCCTGCTTCGAGATTTTCCACACTCAGTCTTCATTTTAAATTTTATTATTTCTTTTTGTAAATAGCCCTTGTCGTATATTTTTTATTAATGTGAAAGTATATTAATGTGTTTTGTCAATTAAAATTTTGGAATAATTGGAATAGCAATTTCAAAAATTATTTCTCAAGGTAAGCAAACTTTTTTTATATATTTTCTTATAAATTGAAGGGAAAACATTATTAAACTCTAGTTTTAATGCTATAAGACAGATTACGTAATAATCTAAAATACTACCAAAAATTACGGTGGTAGGACTCTTTAACTTAATTATTTGCGATTTTTTTTTCTAAACTTAGGCCTAGTAGAGCAAAAACCCCGTCCTGTAGCATAATTCCTTTCACTTCCGCTTCGTCCTGAGCGCACGTCTTAAACAAAGGCGCCCCATCGTCAAAAGGTTAATATATTTTTAACATTTGAAAACTTACAAATTATTTGTTTGAAAATATCAAATGAGATAAAAATATAAATTAAAGATTGTTATACACTAATAAATCAAAATAGAATATCTCTAAATAACACTAAACAGAAAAAAAAAAAAAACCTTGAATTATTCTTATTTATTTTTTAACCAACCCCTTAAGCAAAGTGAAAAGTTTTTCTTGCACAGAAAAATCGATAAAAATGCCATACTTCAAAATTTAATATCTTGGTCAATTTTTGTTCTGCGAGGAACAAACACTTTGTTTTATTTTTTAAATAAATATAAACCTTTACTAAATATTATACGGACCAAAACAAAAAATCTTCTTTAGTGCATTATAACAAGTAGATTTTTTACAATTTTTTTAATAAATTAAAAAATATAATGTGAATATTTGCATCATTCAAAATATTTTTGTGATTAGAAGTATATTGTTTATGACCAAGGATTCTGAAAATAAAAGCCATATAAAAACTTTTATAGATACTGTGCACATTACATAATTTTTTAATATATTTTTCTTATTTGACTACCTACATTTTGTATTGGGTTTTCCAATACTCTAAATTTAAAAAAAAAATTAATTAATTAAAAATTCTTTAGAACTGGTTGTTTTATTTTACGGTATGAATATGAAATATAATAGCATTAGGAATATGAAATGTAAAATTTATTGCCTTTATAGAAAATATTAAATCCAAATTCACTTCAAATGCTTATGCTGAATGTAACCTTTATCAAAGGATATCAAAGGACAAAAACAAAAAATTTATTTTTACATATATTTTACCTTTCGCTTTTTCATAGAATTTTTGGGTGCTTTTTCTTTTGGCAATTTGTCAGTAAAGCGACCTAAAGAAGCTGTAGCAGTTTTTGCTGCAGCCAGAGATCTTGATAACTATAAAAATAAGGAAATATATAAATCTATGCCTTATATAAAAACACTTGTGAATAGCAGTAACAGTTATTTATTCTAGTAGCTTTAACAACAATATCAACAAAATAAAAAAATCCTTAAAATTCTGATTTTAATTAAAGATAAAATATTTACCTGATGTTTATCAGCTTTGTCAACAGATTCCAAATTTGTTACTAAAAAAAGGGGGAATAAATGTTATTAGCGTACTTTTTGTATCAACAATGCACAGCATTAAAAAAAAAAAAAAAAAAAAAAAACTTTTCAGATACATTTTACATACATACAGTATTATACAAAATGGCATCAAAATAACATGATACATTCCAAGTGAATAAATTCAAAGCAACATGAAATTATACAATGTTATTACTTGACTACTTCTGATAAACTATACCTTTCACTTTCTGAGCTGCAGCAAGATTTCTCAATCTTTGATACTCATTTTTAGCCACTTTTTCTTTCTTTTCTTCCTTAATTTTCCCAAAATAGTCAACATTTGGATCTAAAGAAAAATAAACATGGGTATAAAAGTATATTCTTATAAACAAATCAAACCAGGTAAATAACTATTTTGACAAATATGAGGGGCCAATCTGAAAACAGGCAAGTAACGTTTGATTAATTCTACAATCAGCTGTCTTGATTTTATCTGGTCATGAGATTTGCTTTCATTTCATATATATTATCCTATTCTTCACATCCTATAATAATTTTAAAATCATCCTTATTATCTAATGATTACAATATGAAATTGCACTTTTTGATAAAAAGGTTACTAGTTGCATCAAAAATAAACAATGATCTGAAATCTAACTATAAATATGAACGGCAACCCTTTCAATACATGCAATTACATGAAAAGAATGGCTATTACCATTAATCCCATAATCAACATATAGAAACAAATTCACAACAAATGAATATAGTATTCCAATGAACTGTAATTCAGTAATTTGTTTCTAGCTGCAAATGACAAATTCTATCAATGTGAGCTACTGACACCAGAATAAGCTATGTAGCAATCAGCAAAAGAATGTACAAACTTTCAAACCTGCTAATGCACCATAATTTTTTTTTGGGGGGGGAGCCATGATTTCTTATTGTGGTGCCATTTTAGTGTTTGGTAATAGTAAAATAGATTTCATGTTATGGTTTAATTTTCAGAATGAAATTTTTCCAACACAGATTTGTTTTAGAAGAATTAAACTGTGACTTTTCCATTTGACAACTGATAAATCATGTAATCCATATTAACCCTTTTAGTACCGCCTTTGTTGGGGCCTTATTGTACTCATGATAAGAAGTCTGTGTTTCAAAATAACTTTATAAAATGTTAAAATGGTTCATATTCGATGCAACACAAGTGAAAACATGGTTATTAGATTTAACTTTTTGTTATATTTTATGCTGATTAGTTCCACGGGTCTGTATATGTTAGCATGCCACTTGAATACTCCGATAACTATCATAAACATCATAAAGATTGCGATTACGGTCCAGAGAAACTATCCCGGGTGCCGTTTCTATCTTATCGCTCTAACATATACAGACCCGCGGCACTAATCAGCATAAAATATAACAAAAAGTTAAATCTAATAACAATTTTTTCACTTGTGTTGCATGGAATATGAACCATTTTAACATTTAAAAAAGTTATTTTGAAACACAGACCTCTTGTGATGAGTACAATAAGGCCCCAACAAAGGCGCAATGATATATTGTCGTTGGTATTTTTGGAAAGTGCACCGAACGACAATATATCGTCGTTCGGTACTAAAAGGGTTAAAGCACTTTAACAAAAACAATTTAAAATGATGGAGGAAAAATTACTGTACTGATGTCTATTTTTCTCGTTTATTTATAAAGACAATAATCCTGATGCAGAATAAATAGATTACAATATTTTTTAATTTTGATCTACTATTATTATAACTGAAAAGTATTAACATACACTAACTTGGCTTATACAAAAATATGATATTTTCAAATTATTTCACACCTAAATCCACTTCAAAATAGCATGGAGATACAGTATAAAGTCTGGGATGCAGGCGTCCGTTATCAAGAATGATCTAAAATCCGAACCTCAAAGCCACATACTTCTACATCTTTTTGTATGCTAAAAATAGATTTTGTTACTGAAACTCATAGGTCAAAAGATTACATTTAGTGCTATCTGAGTGAAGAATAACTGATATGTTACTCACATAAACCCAGAACCAGCATCAGGGCTCACATGTCTGCACTGGGTGGCAGAATTTAGGGAAGACAAAATTTTTGAATTTCGAGAAGCACCGTACGGCAAAATTAATGGATGACAGAATTTTTATAATTTACGGAAAGCATTGGGACCCAAAGTTTAGGGTCGACAAAAATTTAGAGCTTGGAGATGCTTTGTAGCAGAATTTAGGACCTGCAGAGGCCACATCAGGCAGTATCTAGCGCCTGCCGTAGATAAACTCCCACATATACTTAAGGCTTTTAAGTATATTTGGGAGTTTATTTATTCAGGACTCAGATTAGCCTTAAACATGTGCAGGAAATAGACGTATGGATAATAAATAACTAAAATAATACAATTCAGGCCTAATTCAGTACGCAACAGAAGCAGGTCAACATGTAGAGGCACAACTTGGCTTTAACCGCCAATCTTATGATACATAGTCAATAATGTATAGAAGACGCTATTAAGATAGACTAGGAATTTCAGTTAATGTAGCAGACTGCAAACCAAAGGTGAATGGAGTTTGTAAAGAAATGTGGAGATGTGCTAATAAATGAAGATGATACAACAGAATTTTTTCATTGTGATGACAATGCCCCAATCATTAATCAATTAATGGACAACGAAATCCGCAGTATGGTTCTAGATCCAGAAAATGCAGCTACCAATAATGAAGAAGTGACAGAGAGGTTATTGAAAAGGAAGAAATTTCAATTGACAAGTTAGTTGGAATTCTCGATGCAGCAATTACAGAACCTGAACATTGCAACTGAACAAGAAATTACGTCTGTTTACAGAATTAAAGAGAAAGTATTAGGACAAATAAAAGAAGCAACTAAAACAACTTACATTGAAAGAAATGTTTAGTAAAGTAAACAAATAAATATTAAGCTTCTTTTTGTTGTTGTTGTAAATTTTGATACCCTTTAATTCATAAATGCTCTTTATTTCATAAATCACGATTTCATATTTTTATTTGTAAAATTTCTGCATGCCATCTTACTAGATTTAAATTTATGATCTAATATCCGGAAAAATCCCAAATCTGGAATCGCCGAAGTCCCGACGTGTCTGGATCTCGGACTTTGTATTGTATTATCTTTTTATAAACTGCCCACAGAACCAATGCTGCTTAATAAGCAAGACTATGAGTCACAATTCACTGGTCCCCAAGTTGCGCTAAGAGGCTTTGACTACTGAACATATAAGAACGTACCAGGTTTCCTCTTCATCCTCTCTGGGTAGAACATTTACATCATATATCATGTCTTTATCAAGTGTGTTTTGCATTATGTAATATACTGTAAAACAGCACATAATGGAATAATCCAAGTTAATTATTAATTTTTCCTTTCCTTCTCGCAAATAATTTTCTTAATAACAGTTATGCTTATTTCTGCATCAACTCCTAACACACAAAATAAAAATTAATGATGGAAAAAAATAATTCTATTAAAAATAGAGGAATAGTAATGAGACAATTACCTGCATTATCTGGAACCTCTATTAACCAGTCTGTTTGGTTGCTGACACCTCGATAACCATATTGTGGTTTCCAGTCCTTGGAAAAAAAAAGTAATTTTTAATATTACAGTAAATGTTTTTAAACAGAGTTTAAGCATTTAAGGATAGAGGGAACTTTAAAAATTTCATAGTATAGTATGAACAGTTTAATTTAAGGAAAAAGGGAAAAAAAAAAAAGAAACTTGCTAAATTTTAGCAAAGGAAATGAAATTTTCTGTGAAACAAGACTATCAAACTTATTATGTGGCATTTTTACTGGAATGGGAGTCTGAAATGATATTCTTATATATTATTAACAGCAGTGTTAAAGTCTTAAATCAGTGTTACTTAACTATTTCAACTATGTTCATATGTTATAGAAACATCACATTTTCAAGCCTTGTATTTCTAATTATCTCTTTTTACTATTCTATGATGCTAATGATGAAAATGTCCCCACGCCCAAGAAGAATTAAATTGTTGCATAATATTTCTACAGAAAACTGTTTAGTGTATATTGTCCTACAATGAAAAAGATCTTTAATTTTGGTCAAATGTTTATTAAATAATTAATAAAATGTTAAAATTTATCGATACATGCATTTATAAAAAGTGCATTTCCTTATTTGGTACTTCCAACTAATACGTATTTATAACATAATTTCCTGGTATATTAATTTACAGTTTTACAAAATCATGCTACACTTTGTAAAGTCTGTTTTAGCTAATACTCCATTTTTCAAGTTGAAGCTTTCCTGAACTGTTGCTATTACTTCTCTAGAAGGTAATAAATGAAATAAGTTTAAATAGAAGTGAGACTCTGGCTTTAAAAGAAAAGAGACTGCCAGTCTCAGCTTGCCATGATGAAACATCTCTGTTATTAATTTGTGCAGACAGCGAGTTTTATCAAAACTTATGTTAGTATTGATGTAATAATGAAAGTGAGTTGTTAAGCTTATAATAATTTTAATGACTTTTGTCATCTAACCATATGAAGTAGAAATTTTGTTAGGTGTTTTAGGTCTTTAACTTCAAGACGAAGTTCAAACAAATCTGTAATTGTTTTACATTGTTGTAACTACTTTATTCTGATATTCAAAATGTAAAGACAGGATGTTAATTTGTCTAGAAATGTAAGAAGGTATGACTAGTGTTTAGATCAAGCCAAAGTGAATTTAACCTTATAACATAATCACGAATCCAAAACAAGCAATGTAAGTTAAACCTTTTATTCCAGTAGGATTATGTTACAATTTCCTTAATAACTAACTTTATATGCACTTATAATATAAATATATATTTGTTTTTGTACACTCATACAAGTAACGCTTAAAATGATTTTTACATAAATCAAAAGACTATAGGAAGACATAAATCAAAGACTAAAGAAATAGGGAAAAAACAATACCTTAGAGCTCTCATCCCAGACTAATTTTTCCTTCTTTTTCTTTTGGATTCCTTTAGTTTTTGCAAATTTCTCCCACTTTGTAAGAGGCTTTGATTTTGGCAACTGAAAAAAATTAACTTGAATATTTAAGAACAAAGAAATTTGAAACACTTATACTTCTATGTAACAGAAATTTTGATGTAATATGATAACAAGATTTTATCTTTAATGCTAGAGTTGTTAACTTAAATTTAACATGAACAGAAATAAGATATCTTTCATTTCTTACTACTGCACTAATTTAATTATTCCAATGATAGATAAACCCTAGAAGTTTCATCACCATATGAATCATTTTCAGGTGATAAATTTACACAACATTTATCCACAATATGTTAAATTATTCAACTTGTTTATTTGAAGTAGTAGGTGGAAAAATTGCATTTAATCACACAAAACAGTTATCTAGTAGTACCATTTTATGGATAAGAAAACTAATGTTATACAAACATATACACATATTTTAAACATCATATTATATAAAGTATTCACTGACTTTAGTAAAAAATATATAATGCATTAAACAGTTCAATATACAGAATTAAAAAAAATAAATAAATAAAACAGGCAGAAAACTTACAGGTTTTTCTCGAGGGATAACAGTACTTGGTTCTGGCAGCTAAATAAGAAAAATAAGAATTAGTAAATCCTCGGGATATGAGTAACTTAAAAAAATTTCTCCATTAAGGAGAAATTATCGTGTTGTTTGGAATATGCTGCCATGATTCAAATTTAACACTAATGCATGTCTTGGCATAGATATAGTTTAACTTTATAAGTAAATGAAAGTACTATCGTGCATAATATATGCTGTCAGATATGAATTTTTATTTCACAGAATCCAGATCTTTACACAAAACTGTCTATATCAGTGATTCTCAACCTTCTTTTGCCTTTCACCACTGCTAGCCAATAATTCTCTGTTCTCCTTTCCAAAGCTTGAAAAATGCATATACATTTATTTAAATTTAGATTATTTTTAATGTGTTTTGTGAAGCAGATAGAAAAAAAGTATAGAAAATGTTGATATATACCAAAACTTGAATAAAAGCAGTTTTTTATATTCATAAAATAAATATTTAACCGGTAAATAAAAGGCTGGCCCACCTGAAACTATATTCTAATGAATTAATATGCAAAGAATACATTATATGCATGTCAAATAACAAAGGATCACAAAATAGAAAGTACATAGTCATATTTCTTTTAAAATAAAATGGAGAACAGAAAATGAGAGAATCTTATGTACACTCACGTTTGTGAAAATTGCAACACCAAGAAGGAATCGTCATAATTGAATGCAATTTAATACACAGTTGAGTGGTAGTGGTACAAATAAATGATTAAATGTTCAAAGCAAACAAACAAGAACAAGAGATCAGAATCAGTATTTTGTGTGGCCACCACGCGCCGCAATAAGTGCTGC
>KK119611.1:313601-339800 GCA_000611955.2 Stegodyphus mimosarum | reverse complement strand
AAAAAAAAAAAAAAAAAAAAAAAAAGGAGGTAATTCAGTCACACCATCCTTTTTTCCTCTTAATGATTTTTGTAATACGATAAACCTTACACAAAGTTCTTTACATTTACCAAGTTTCACGAGAGAAATCTCTGATGACTACCTTGAGTTGGTAAACAGTTTTTTCCCCCAAAAGGTAATGCATTGAATCTCAGCTTTCAGAAGGCATCCCAACATTCACTCATACCAGGATTAAAGAGAAGGGATAGGTCATTCCTTTGAACGACCCCTTGCCAACACAATCCTTGAAAGGGGAATTAACAGAACGTAGTCTGACATCACTACGTTGCATAAGCTCCGACTTCGTATGCTGCGAAACACTATTCTAGCAATGTCTACATCTCAAATTAATTTTATCACAAATATTTATTTTTGAAGTCAAACTAGCGGCTCTTGGAGTAATTTTATGGTGCCAGCAATACATTTCTCGTAAATTAATTAGCATTATTATGAGAATAATCTGAAGATGTTTAAGATTTGAATGATTTGAAGTCCAGTTATATGCTACTTTCATTACCAAAAACGAACATGAGCAACTCTTCGGAAAATCTAAGAAATGAAACTAATTAATTTATACTGTGCTATAAATATAATTCAATGATTTGAAGATACAAATTTGCTTGACTTTTAATTAGCACTTGTCAAAAGATAAATATCTTCAGTTTCAAATTTTTGCTATAAGAATATTCACTTTGTTTTTTGAGTACATTACATGAGAGTAGTTTTTTTTTTTTTCACAATTAAAAATTAATAAATTTCTGAAAAGAACCAGACTGCCAATGAGTATCTACAATTTGTGATTATACAAGGCTAGCATAAATGATTAATTTATTTTGAAAAGGCTATATTTTTAAAAGTATTTCATGTACACACAAGAAAGATATATGAAAAGAACCACAAACTCATCAAGGTTATACCCTCTACAAATACTGAGTATGTGCCCCTTTGGTGACATGACACACGTCCAGACGATAATTGAGCTCATTACACAATTTGTAGAATTGTTGTCCAGATGTTCATCCTTTCAATTGACCAGATGTTTGGAATACCATGAAAAAGAGCATGTAAAAAAGTAATACTTAGAAGTATTTCATGAACTTTCTTATAACTTTGCAAGAACATAATGTATCTATCTCAAGCAAAGAATTTTGAAAGTGGGAACTTTAAATGATGGAATACAGGGGTTACACTTTCACCTCCTATCTGCTAGCATTGAAAATAATTTTTGTTAACCTCAAGGTACAGAAATTCGGTTGGAAAACGCTTTAGCCCACTGCTTGGCGGCGATTGTTTTTGAATGAGCAATAAACGCGCCAACATGGGTAACTCCGTATATCCGCCAACATGGCTGACTGTTTGTACGTTGCCTACATTGTGCAATTCGATGAAGTTTTTTTTAAGTTTAAAAGGAACGCTGTGCACATGGCATTTTCTTGTAATTTATTTTCGTTATTTTGTTCATTTGTGTACGTTGCCTACATTGTGCAATTCGCAGATTTTTTTTTAAAGTTAAAACGGAACAGTGTGTACACGGTATCGTTTGTAATTTTAATGCCCTTTTAAAAAAAATTCCTTCTTTCTTCGATGCCATTTTGGTTACGTTTTCGCAGAGCCTGTCAGGAAGGTTATGCAACGGCATAAAATATGTAAGTATTACAACATAAAATGTAAATAATTCAATGTAAATTATTATCTTTTTGTGGCAACAATTTCCATACTAATTTATGCTTTAGAATTCTATGTTTTGTTTACAATAGGTTTTTGCGGAGCGTGTCGGGAAGGTTGCAATTGCAAAGACGTTTCGCAGAAACGTGCCGAATTGGCGATTTTCAAAACATTGCCAAGCAGTGGGCTAAAGTGCATTTTCACCAGAAATTCTTAAGAGCCTGGTACTCTGAAATCCAGCAAGACAAAAAAAACTCTCAAAACATTATCTCACAGGTACAAGAAACCTGTGAGATACTAGTTTGAGAACACTATCTCACAGGTACAAGGAATAAAACATTTATCTCACAGGTACAAGGAACCTGTGAGATACTATTTTGAGAGTACCTCACAGTAGAAAAATTTCAGGTCAAACCCATTATATTGAAGCCCTACATACCTAAATGATAAAGCTACAGTCTACAATATACTAAAGGGATGAGTTACAAAAAGCTTCGACAAGTAGGATATCCAAGCACTGAAGAATCAATCGTTTGCCAATCTAAGTTTAATAAGCGGCATAGATAGGTTTAATACATAGAAGTTTTTCTACTGATCAGGATGTGTTGTTTTGGTTCCGGAAAATCTGAACGGAAATAAGTGGCCACGTTTATTAATCAGCAACAGATACTCTACTTCCAATACGGACAGCAATTTTTCCACATCCTTTGAAAACAAATCAAAGCTGTATCGTTCAGATCAAATTCCACATCTTTTAGAATTTTCCATGCATAAGACACACTGATGTGAACAATTGAATATCAATGCCATCATGAGATGTCATCAAAGTCTTTTAACAAAGTTGAAGTTCTTGCTTAGCAAACCCTGAGCTCCTATTGGTGAAATCATGGATTGCCACATAAATACTTTTTGGTGATATAATGCACTGCAACATGAATACTTTTTTACAGCTTTTGGGTGGGCAGCAGGTAAACAGAAAGCACCTTTATTTTTATTGCATAGAGCCTGATTAAACAGGCATCAACACAATCACATTTAAAATTATAAAAATATACTCAACAACAACAAAAAAAAAAAAAAAAAAAAACTTGGCCAATAAAAAGCACAAAAGCTGTCTATGGAAGAGTGTTTTTATAGAGAATTTTGTAAACTTGATTTTTATTGCTCTTTAATAAAAAAAATAGAGGGACTATATGATTACAATAATGAAATAATGATCATAATAATAATAATGAAATATATACATAATACATGTAAAAATGAAATGGCAGAACAAATAAAATGAAAGAAAAATTTAAAGAAAGGAAAGATATTGGAGGAATACCTGATATAATATATTGTCCCCCATGCTCAAGCCTGTGATACATAAGATGGCTAAGAAATGAGGAATACGTAAAGTTTGTGTACAACATGGGCATGAAATTAGCTAATACATTGTCAACCTTAGATCAGATGAGGCACCCACTAAATTTAAGCATATAAAAAAGTAAAGGAAATGAAACTAACATGGATTCCATTAGTAGCAGAAAGTGAAACGGGATGAACCCGGTGACAAATTCCGCTTTTTTTAGGTGTTGGAAAATTTGGCGTATATGAGCAACGTGACCAGACGTCCTGTGACCAGCCGTCCCGTTTTACAATTACGAGTCCCGGTGTCCCCTAAATGGACTGTGGGATGCAAAATTGACCTGTTTTCAGAACCCACGCGAAAATTTGAGTAACAGACAGCCGGCCACTGCGATGTGACGCCCGTACCAACCGGGCGCAAGCTGGCGGTGTGCGAGAGTGAGACCGTGTCATCGTCGACGCAACGATAGCAGAGAGTGGCCAAGATGTCATATCACTCGTGTTTTGCTGATTTGTTGACTACTGTTTGACAAACTTTTCATTTTCCCACTTCTCGCTATTTGTTTTGTTTGATGCTCGTGTAGTAAATAATTTAAATTTCTTTTGCTTTGGAATCACAAGTTAAAATGTCGAAACGCAAGTGTTCGTTCAATGTTAGCTTACAAGAAAAATATCCATTTATCGAACAAATGAATACTCCATCAGATGTCAGATGTGAAAAGTGTCGCACAGAATTTAGTGTTTCCCACAGTGGTGGCAGTGATATTAAAAAGCATTTAAAGTCTGACAAACATAAAAATACCGATCATGTCGCCGCTTCGAGTTCTTTGATGTTAATTTTTTTCAAGAAATCGGATTCGCCAACTTTGAAGGACTTGGATATCGCCGCGGAAGGTGTCTGGGCTTATCAGACAATACAAGAAAACCACAGTTTTCGTTCTAATGATTGTGCATCGAAATTGATTCAATCATGTTTTGACCCCAAATGTACATGTGCGCAAGCAAAATCAGAAGCTATTGTAGTAAATATTTTGACGCCTATAGCAATAAGTGCAATTGTATTACAATACTAAACGAAGCATCAAACCACGGTAACAAGAAAATATATCCCATTGTAGTGCGCTTTTTTTAACCTTACGTAGGTGTGCAAGTAAAAATTTTAGATTTCCAAGACCAACTTGGTGAAACTTCTGACATCATTGTCAGTTATTTAAACCGAGTGTTGACAGATAATAATCTGAGAGCAAAAGTCGTAGCATTTTGTGGGAACAATGCCAACATCAATTTCAGAGGTGCAGTCAGGCGAGGAACTAACAATGTATTAACGAAATTACAATCATCTCTGAAAAAAAGAATTAATAGATATTGGATGTGAAGCCCATGTAATTCACAATGCAATAAAATCTGCTGCAGATGGGCTACTCGTAGATTATGAAAGCGTTATTGTAAAGATATATTCATTTTTTTATATTTATACTATTCGAGTTGAAGCTCTAAAGGAGTTTTGTGCCAAAACTGAAACGGAATATCAACAAATGTTTGGCTATAGCAAAACCAGATGGCTGGCTCTTACGCCTGCTTTGGAGAGGGTTTTAAAAATGTATCAGCCGTTAAAAAGCCACTTTTTGAGTATTGAAAAATGTCCCCTGTTACTAAAAAACTTTTTTGAAGATCCTACATCCGAATTACAGTTTTATTTTTTACACACTGAGTCAGCAAGTTTTTATCAAGCTGTCTTAAAACTTGAAGGTCAGACTGTATCGGCAATTGAAACTGCAAAAGAAATCAATCAATTAAAAGACAATTTAACTCAGAAACAGACCAATCAGTTTCTTCCATTTATGGCCCGTCAATTAATGTTAAAATTGAAAGATAGTGGTACTGATATTGATGAAGAATTTGTGAAATGGACGGCTACAGAATTTTATAAAACAAGCCGTGAATATCTGGAGCAGTGGACTTGCTTTCTTACTAAAGAAATGGAGATATTTTATTGGGCAGATATAAAAAAGGTCCCCACATGGGAAGACATTCAAAAATCTCTGGATGTATTAACTGAAAAGCAATATATTGACTGTAATAAAATTACTGAAGTTTTTGACGAATTTTCCTTAATTTCTAATTACATTACATCGCGAAAAATAATGCAATGGAATGGAATAATTTAAATGTTTCCACGGAAACCTGTTGGGTGGAAGTATTCAAACATTTTCATGCCAGCAATCTTCAGCATGAAAACTTTTCTATTGTAATTGAATATATTTTATGCTACAAATGCTCCAGTAGAAAGAGTATTTTCTACTATGAACAAATTGTGGACATCTGAGAAAACCCAGTTACAAATTTCAGTTCTAAAGGTGCTGTTGATAATTAGATGAATATAAAAAAAAACGTGCCAAGAGTTTCATTCTTACTTGAAATCATCACCAGGTATATTAAAAACAAATTTGTTCTTCTGATAAATATAAATATAACTAAACATTTTGGGTACCTATATTTTGTGATTCGTAACTTTTTCTCAATAAATAACTTTAAAAAAGTGTTTTTTTTATTGACTACCTATGATTTGACCTAAATAAACCGATGTCCCCTTTTGAGTCAAAAAATAAATGGTCACGTTATATATGAGTATTCTGAAGGTTGACTCTGCAGCAAGTCCCCCTGACTGCTGTTACCCAGTGCAGGTGTGAGTTCCAAAGCTGCTAGGTCTCTTTAGAATGTGATCTCCTGGGAGTTGGCTTCCTTCGGGATGCAATCCTAATCGGGTGGTAAACTATACTTAAGGCTAAGACCGATAGCAAACAAGTATCATGAGGAAAAGTTGCAAAGAACTAAAAATAAGAGGTTTTAAAACGATTTTAAAGTCATTAAATGCACAGATTATTAGTTCACTACAAGTTTACAATATCATAGCTTTTTCAAACATTAAACTGTTAACCCACACCATCTTAATACTAAGAAGCTGCAAAAAACTACAGCAGAAAAATATAAGTAAATAATGATATTAAACTAAGAAAGATATGAGAGACGAAACCATTAAATTTATTCTGTAAATTATTCTTCGAAATTTTATTATTATTTATTTATTATATTGATTTAATTTTTGAGATCATGCTGCAGATACATAATTGAACTCTACACTAATTTCTAATTTTGACATTTAATTTTAGTGCTTTAAATGAAAAACTTATATGAATAAAAAGAATTTCAATATTGTGTAATCATTGTAAAACATAAAAAATTTGAACATACACCCAGTATCGCTTAGATACTAAATTGAATAAAAACTATCAGCGAAAATAAGAATACCTGCTAACTGAAGATTTTAGACGTACAATTTTAAACACACACAAATTTCCAACATCTAAATCTACAAGAGCTTCACCATCCTCGTGAGAAACCATGTTTTCCGAATTTGTGAAATGGTTGCCAAACGCAGAGACTTAACATTGCTGATTTTACAGTTAACAACTTTTGCTAGAAAATTTATTTTCAGTGGCTAATACATGCAAAACAAAAACGGTAAACTTGATTCACGTTACGTTGCCCCAGGTTCATGAATCAGAAACATGATATTTTCATGAATCAATGTTTGATAATCAACGAAGAAGATAACAACGGCCTTAAATCTGTGATAAGATATTAAATGTACTTAAACAACGAACCGCGTGGCATCAAACAAGCGTTTCCTCGCCATGTTGTTTGTTTGAAATGCAACGTATAATAATTTTTGGTGATACATTTCATGCTTTACTGTGTTATTAATAGTTCAATTTTTTAAATTATTGCGTTATGAATCAAGAATATGAGAAACGGTTGTTTCGCCAACAAAATGGTCAAAATTCCGAAGAAGTTCTGCGAACGGCCACCCCTGTTAAATCCCCCGTAAAAGAAGTGTATGGAGATCGCTTTATTCCTTGCCGTAATCCGTCTTCTTGGCAAGTAAGTTTTTCTCTTTTGCAAGAAAATATTAAATCCTCTAGCCAAAGTAAGAAAGCTAAAGATACAAGTTCAGATTGTTCGAAAGATGGGGTGGCTTATACATGCTTATTGAAAAATGAACTGTTGGGAACTGCTATTGAAGATGTTAAAGAACAAGCTGAAGAAAGAAAAGCATTTTCTCCTTGTGAGGGTAGGAATTCAAACTTATTTAATTATCGTGTCTTAGACAATTCTGTAATTAATGAAGCATCATCCCCATATTCATTATCACCAGTCAGCAGTAAAAGTCAGAAATTGTTAAGATCTCCAAGGAAAGCTGCTAGGAAAATATCTCGTATACCTTTCAAAGTACTGGATGCTCCCGAATTACAGGACGATTTTTATTTGAATTTAGTAGATTGGTCTTCAACAAATGTTTTGAGTGTAGGACTTGGTACTTGTGTTTATTTATGGAGTGCATGCACATCACAAGTAACACGTCTTTGCGATTTGTCTGCAGATGGAGACACTGTAACTTCGGTATCTTGGGCTGAAAGAGGACACTTAGTAGCTGTGGGAACGCACAAAGGTTATGTTCAAGTTTGGGATGTTATTGGAAATAAATGTGTTTCTGTTTTAGAAGGACATTCTGCACGTGTTGGTGCTCTTGCTTGGAATAGTGACATTCTCTCATCAGGAAGCAGAGACCGCTTAATTTTACAAAGGGATGTTCGAACACCTTCTTTGACACCTGAGAGAAGATTAGGAGGACACCGTCAAGAGGTCTGTGGCCTCAAGTGGTCACCAGATAACCAACATCTTGCATCAGGAGGTAATGACAATAAATTATATGTGTGGAATATGAGTAGTCTTGCACCCATTCAAACATATACAGAACATTTAGCTGCTGTAAAAGCTATTGCATGGTCACCACATCATCATGGTCTTCTTGCAAGTGGGGGTGGAACTGCAGATCGTTGTATACGATTCTGGAATACTTTAACAGGACAGCCTATGCAGTGGATCGATACTGGATCTCAAGTTTGTAATTTAGCATGGTCCAAACATGCATCTGAATTAGTTAGTACACATGGATATTCTCAGAACCAAATCCTTGTGTGGAAATATCCATCTCTAACTCAAGTAGCAAAACTAACTGGTCATTCTTATAGAGTATTGTATTTGGCCATGTCTCCTGATGGAGAATCTATTGTCACGGGAGCTGGTGACGAAACCTTGCGTTTCTGGAATGTTTTCAGTAAAGCACGATCACAGAAAGAAGCAAAATCAGCTTTGAATTTATTTACTAGCATTCGTTAAAAAATTTTTTTAATAGAAACTTAACAAATATGTGTTTAATTATTAATGCTTTAATTATGAAATTTCACAAGTACTTTTGTTGAAATGTGTTAATGTTAGTGACTTTATGTTCCTAATTATAAATTTTATAAAATACCATAATCTTCTCACGTATGATAAATCTTCAAATTTTTTCATAAATTTAAATAACAAAAATTGTGTTCTGTATTTATTTGGATATGTGCAAAAATCTTAATCTTTGAAAATTGATATTGGCATCATTTTGACTAATTCTAACTGGAAATTACACCGAATATTTATTCAGACCTGGTGAAGTCTTAAATTTCTGTTGATATATATGTAACAAGCTATTTTTTTATATATAATGAGAAATGATAATTTATTCATAAATTTATCTATCTTTGTGCATCTCAAGTTTAATAGGATAATTTTTTTATGTGGATGGAAAGAAATTGAGAAAATCCATAATTGCGCTAAAACAATTTATTAAAATGTTTCATAAATAAAATTTTATCACACTTTGATAAATAAACTGAATGTTATATCAATTTAAAGTTTTAATAAATTCATTTTTGTTATATTTATTATAGTTTTAATAATTTTGTCTAAGAAGTTATCTTTTACTATTAATTATTATTATTCTTAGTTCCCTCAGTGTATTTCAAGTATTTGTTGAGTTATATATTCTGAAACAAAATTTTTGTGCTAAGTGAATTGTGTATACTGCTATATTAGAATTGATGCCTTTTTTGCCGGGGGGGATACAGTTGATTTGTTTGTACATTAATTTCATGCTACAAGGTAAAGCTGTTATAGAATGTTTTTGAATAAAAAAATTATCGTTTAAAAACTTTAAAAAAATGTATTCTTTCAAAAGTGTATGCATGAAGTTCGTGTTTAAAAGATAAAAGATGTTTCTTCCCAGTTAAATGAGATATGAGAGATTAAAAATTAATGTAATTTTAAATATTACAGTTTTTTAAATTAATTGTAATTGGACATAGAGGATAAAATAAACCATATATTGAAAAAAGGTTTTTTTTGCAAATTTTGAATGAATAATTTTTTTAACATGTAAGTGTGGTGCTTTGAAATTTTCATTTTGAGCAAAATAATACTTATATATTCATATTTATAGTATACTTTTGAATTTTTTTAATCCATGTCATATTTTTTTTTTACTTTAAAGGTTAAAGCATTTAATTTTAAAATGTTTAATTAACATCTCAAAATAAATATAGGTTCTTATTTGATTTTCTATAAAAATGTTTCTCTTATAATCAGTATAATTACATCAAGAAATGTGTTACTTATTAAAATGGGAAAATCACTATCATATGCCTAAGATCATCTGAAGGCAAATCTTGGTCAAAAATCAAAATCTAGTTTAAAAAAACATGTAATATGTCCAATTCTGGCATAAAATGAGCACCTGTAGATATCCATATAGTAATTTTTTTGTACTTGAGTATAAATATCGATGTAATTTAAATAATTTTTCAGTGATCAGTAAATATCATGGAACTGGAATAATGCCTGGCCATTTCAAACTGGGCATTGTTTTTAGTATTAATAGAATAAATATGTATTTATTGTTTATGATAAAGTATTAAAACAATTAGACTAAATGATATATAGTGATTGGTTTTAAATATGTGGTAGACAGATTAAAACTTTTATGTGAATACAGTTTATTGATATTTAAGATATATTTTTATATTGTACACACTATTCGAAGAAAGTTTTGTAATATTTATAATCAATATGTGTTCCGTTTGATCCACTGTGAATAGATTTACACTTTGCAAATCCTTTGATTAAAAAAAAAAGTCTGCTGTGATTAAAAAAAAAAGTATGCTGGATGTTTTGCATTTTATCTTGCTTAGGCCAATAAAAGTCTGTTTTCTTTTGTACTTCCCAGTAAGCAGGACATCACTTGGCATAAAATCTAATTCTAGAGGGAAATGGCAACCATAAGATAAGTAGTTTCATGAAAAGAATGACTTTTATTTTAAAAAAGTACAAATTCGTATATAAAAATGCATGTAATTATCTCAGTCAGCAGTTGTGCAGTTTTTTATTTCTAGTCACGAGTGATAGGATTTGATCAGCATGAACTCTTGAGATTAAAATAATGTATAGTCTATATTGGAATAGTTTTGACATTATGTAATATATTGAATAGTTATCAAAAAAGGAATGCACAAACTTTCAAACCAACATCTATCTACTCTGTAAACTTTTCTTCTAATGGCAGATGTTTTTGTTGCCTTGGTATTTTGGTGGTAGCAAAATACATTTTTATTTTGTATTTTCCATTATGGATGATACAATAGGTGGTGCTCTATGTGATTGTGCTTCACGTTATGTTTTTAATATTGTTATTGGTTTTCCAAAGTCCTATCTATTTGTGTAAGAAAATGTGGAAATCGTTTATTGTGATCAACAATTTATATAATATGATCAAACTAAAGTCACCAAATGAGGTCAAAATAGATTATAAAAATAGGAAAATGATGCCATGCAGCTAGGTTTCGACTTCAGTCAACCGTTTAAAATCGGGGAAAAAAAGCAACCTTGGTTTCATGTGTATTTTGAATATCTCTGTCGATTTTGAGGATGATTAAACACAAGCTTTTATTATTATTATTGAGCCAAGAAGAAAATTCTACAGAATTTTTATTTTCTCTTTAATAAAAAATTCCCTGAAAACATCTATGACAAACTAAGTTTGCTTTTTGCTTATCTCTTCAGCAGTTGCAAGATAAAGCAATTCTTTCTTTCCAAATATGCATATCTGTCAGACACAGTGGGAACAGATGGCACTTGTTTTTTCCCATGATCCTTTGTAAAATGTCATTATCTGAGGAAGTAGATTCATTTTTGAAGGCAAAACATGCCTGCATCTCTATAAAGAGTTAATATTTTATACTGCTTTTTAATGAAGTAATAAAAATATTATGAGAATAAATTTAATAAAAATAATACTTTTATTTGCCATTATATTTTACATTATTAATTTATCAATAATGCTGTTTTAGTAAATGAATTTTTAAAACATAATTTACAAATCAATAAGCCTTCGTTTCCCCTAATTGTCAATGCCAGAATATTTAAATTTGGTAGCAAACATGAAGTAATGCCAATTCTACCTTGAGAAGAAAAGGTTTGAGTACAGAGTTCTAGAAGGGAGAGTTTGGGCAAGTGCGGTATTTTTGTAGCATGAGCTTCTGTTCTGTATCTATTGCTGGTTAATGTGGCATAACAGCTATTACTTTGCTGCCACTAGACATTCATTCGATGCAGTTTTAGGAAACAGGATTATCTGAGCCCTGTAGAGTAATCTTCGAAATTTTAGTTTAGTTCTTGTTAAGTTACCTCCTGAATGAGGCATAGTGTGTTTAGTGTTAGGTCGACGCATTGTGAATTTTAAAAAGTTGATAAAGGGTTCTTTTTATCCTTCTCCTGTGTGATTTCTACACATTCTTCAACTTTCACATCAGAAGATAGACAAGTGGGACTTAAAACCTAAAAACCCTTTTTGTATGGTAGACTTTGAAACATGGAATAATGTACAATGTGGCATTTCACACTACTAAAATTTTCCACTGGAATCATTTTCAGAACTTTCAAAACATCTAAATCATTTTCATTATCTGATAAAATATTTTTGTCTTCAGAATCAGATGCCTTAGTTAAAAGAACTATGCTTGAGCTTTCTGTGATACAATTTCTAGCAATAACACAAATACAAAATTCCTGAAAAAACTGCTGAATTCACCCTTATTATGCTGAGAAATATCAACTTACTTTCTGCTGCTGTCTATACCAAGTAAAATCAACTATTTAAAAGTTCAACTCAATCGTAACGATAAAAACCATTGGATTATCTTTAAGAAAATTCTGCATTAACATCCCTACTGTGTGCTTTTATTAGCATTTTAGGATGAAGTTTTTTTTTTTTCCTTACTTTCCTCCCCTTCCCAGAGTTGTTAAGACTATTATTTTCCTTTTAAAAGATTCTTTCATTTTTATCTCTCTAAATACCTACATTCTGTGCTTGCCATAAGCATTTGCTTACTTGATCTTCAAAGAAGAAGAATACTAAGAATGGTTGACAGATGAAAATATTAGGCTTTTATCGGAAAAATTTGGAAATTAAATTGAAATTAATACATTTTTGGATAGCTGTTACTCTTCAGAATTGAGTATTTGAGGCTGCAACACATAAAATATCAGCTATAAATAATGTAAGAATTCCCCACTGACAAAGAATTATTTAGTTCGTAAATGTGGCACATAAATGACAGAGATCCTGGGAATTATTTTAATACAGTTAAAAGAAATCTTGTACTCCCTTTTAGTAATTAAAATAATCTGTGGTTAAAAAAAATTAAGCTGTATTAATGTCAAAAATCAAGGTTAATATTAGGTACTTAAAGAAAATCCCGTCGACCACAAGAGACGGTGCCAAACCAATAAAACCCATTTATTAAATACAAGAAAAAATATTCTATTCTTATTTTTCTTTCAAATTTATTAAATCATCATTTATTTATAGTTAATTCTTCATTAAAAATTTCCATTATTTTTTCCTATAATATTGCCATATTGTGGCCATTAACACATTTTTTTAGGGCGGTAAGATTTCATAACTTTGGAAATATTCAACAGCATGCTCTTCTGTAGTAGGCAGGTCCCAAATTTTAATCATTTCCCCCCCCCTCCCAAATGCGTGATAGAGAGAAAAAAAAAAGGAGTCTTTACTCAAGAATAATAACTAACATGTATAATCAATGTTACACCAAGCCCAGCATGTTTGAAGAAGACTTTTCCATTTTAGGCGAAAAATCCCGTAGTTTGGTGTTTTCTTTAATAAGCAAAAATGGTTAATGGGTTTTTATGTAAGTACCTAATATTATTTTGCTGAAATGTAACGGGTTTGAAGGATCTTTTTTCTCATTATAAAATCAAATTTAATAAATAATTGAGTGATAATTGCAAATTAAAGGATTTGACATGTTTTTGAATTTATTTATAACTTGCTGAAATACTTTTGTAATTAAAAAAGGTAAATAAAATAATAAGCGTGATCAGGAATTATCTGAGTTCTGACATTTGTTGTATAAAACTTTAATCAACAGATATTTCTTTCAATTGTTCTGATTTTTGCTTTCTTAAATTATATTATTGCAAATTAGGTTAAAAAGAATCTATAAAATTTTCAGTATTTATTGCTTAGTAAATATCTGTATAAAGCTAATAGCATTTTCAATATTTGGGTTTACATTAATATTTTATATGCAGATTGTACAAGAAAAAAAACAATTTGTATCTGATTGATTTTGAAGTTTTATAATGATTATTTTGTCTGTTTAAAATATTTTGAATAGTCAGCTGTTTTCTTAGATCTCGTTAGATACTGAGGAACATATGTTTGCGAACTGAAAAATTTCATTTGACTTGGGAAAAGAAACTAAAATCTCTAAATTTATTTGCAGAATAATTTAAAATATTTTCATTTTATTATTGATGTATGTTGATTTCTTCTTATATTATGTAAATTTATATATGCTGGTTACTTAAAAAATTCTCTTTTTCTATATAAATGTATGTCTTGAATAGTTGCTTAAAACCCATTGTTTCAGTTTAACCCTTCAGCGGTTGCAACATTAAGCAATTCTTTTTTACTACCAAGTACATGCGATATTTGTCGGTGGTAAATTTGTAATGCGAGCTGTGTTCATTTGTACCCACTGTGTAACATAAATGGAATGCAAGCTGAACTCATTGATGACCAGCAAGAGTTTAAGAAATTAATCAAATTATGTGGAATTTCAGATCATGATAATTTTTGTTAAGTGACATCTCCTAATAAAAATACATATAATTTATAATTTTCAGATATTTTTATTTAAAAGTCTCACTTATGGGTCATCATGAAGAAAATATTTGGTTAGTAAATTGTTCCTTTTCCTACTTACTACTTAAATCATTTCATCTGTTGAAGAAATTTTTTCTGATGAACAAAATATTGATGTTGGGTGTCATATAAAAACTGAATTTTATGAGATAAAAAAAAAGTTTGAATTTTGGCATTCTACAGCCCAGAATTTGATATTACTGCTTTTCTACTTATGTTTTTACATAGCAGATATCATTAGCTTTGTGGAACAGATTATTATTATCTACATAAGATAGATTTACAAATTTGAGTTATCATAATATGTATTATATTTTTGAGTTATCATAATGTGTAATATATTTTAGAAATTTGAATTTAAAAACTGATGTGCATCTTTAAATTAATATATATTATAGCTATAAATTACGTGAAGATAGATTTTCCTTTTATTGATTTGTATGTTTCATTTCATCTGATTTATTTTTTCTTGTTTCATGTGACTGTTTCACCTATTCATTGGCATATTGAATTTCCTTATGAGACTTGTATAAAAATTTTAAGTTTCATATATTTGTACTGAAAGTTGTCACGTGAAAAAAAATGTCTTCGTCTTTCTTAATTAGTTTCTTAAATCTGAATTATAAAACTCCCTTAAGACCATTTTGTCAGTTATGAAATAAATTCAATTTTATGGAGTTGTGCTTTTCATTATAATTCTAAAAATCTGTAATCTCTGCACATATATACATATAAACATTCTTAGTTAAGTATGTTTATAATAAAATATGGGATCTCATATTGTAAAAATGTTTTATTTAAAAAATATAGCTTTGTGTAGGTCAGTAATCTCAAACTGGCGGCATCTAGAGCAGTTTCGAAGACATCTCAATAATGTATTTGTTGCAAATATGGTGGTATAAAGATTTCAAGATTTTAGTTATTTGAAGTCAGAATTCATATTATTTTCAATTTTCTTAAAAACGTATGTGAATAACACATCAGAAAATGTATAAATAGAGCTAATTAATTTGTAATGTGATATCCGTACGTGTAAAAAAAAAATTTTTTCAATTATGAATTTACACTAATAATCATTTTATTTAGAAATACACTTATATATCAGCAGCTTTTTTCTACAGCTGAAAATTAATAAGAAAAGAACCTAATTGACTGATCAGCATATACAATCCGCAGTGAAGTTAATTTCTAGTAATAAAATCCTAGTAATTTTTTTCTCTAAGGGTACAAACTTTATCTGAACCAAAATGTCAGCAAGTGTATAGTAAGAAACAGGAAGTTTATGATTATTTACATACAGACTATATAGTTTTATTTATGCATTGAAGAAAAATTTTGTAAATAAGAAACTCGGTTGTTATTTATTCTTAAATTTTGTCCTACTTGGCAAATTTCCTCAGAAAATATTTAAAGTAAATTGTTTAGTGATTAAGTAAACATGCTATGATTATTTAAAAGAAATGTCGATCTAAGAATTGATTTAACTGCCAATGTATGTAGATTTAAAAGTGTTACTAGCAAAAGGTAAACTTTAGATTTCAGATAGAAAATAAATATGAATTTGAATATTTCTCCTTTTTTATATCATTATTATATGTGTTTTAACAGATATTTAGGAAGTGAAATTTAATTTTTTTTTAATAAAATTTTTCTTTTTGTTAAAGAAATCTGATCCAACAACTGTTTACAAACTGTGTATTCTGCCTACACATAATTCAAGTTTTGAGGCCTGGAGTATTCATAAAAGATGCACTAATTTATTTTTGGTTTTTAATAAATATTTGTATTTGAAAATAATATAGAAACAATTATGTCATGAATGACAAGTTTTTATGAGAAAAATGTAGTGCTTTTTCGAATGTTGTATATTTTTTACATGGATAAGAATGTTGTAATATCAATTTCTATTACTATGCATAAATGTCTTTCATTTAAATTTGACACCAGTTATTTTCATGATTTTTGTAAATAAGCTATATTCAACTATTAGATGTATATTTTTAAAACTTCTGCTCTATTTTGAGATTTAATGCTGTAATAAATAAAGTGGTGTGTTTTCTGCTAGTAGATTCTCTCTCCTTATTTGTGTGAAATAGCTTAAATAGCATACAAAAAACTGTATCCGAATTTATAGTGAAAAAAATTCATTGTGTTATTATTGAAAATATCACTTATTAATTATTTTACAGATATTTATGGTACTGCACAATAAATTTAATTCCATAATTTCAAATTATTATGTATATGTACTTTTATTTTACATAACACTTCTGCATATTTGGAAAATGTAACTGAAAATATGAATAATTTTTCTAAATATGTTATCAAACATTTCATTGAAAATCTATTTATGTAAAAATTCTAAATTTTAAAATTACTTCTTGAGAGCCAGTACACATAGTCATCACCATAAAATGCATTTTTATGCTAATATTATTGAAAATCTTGTTACAGAGTTTGAGATGATTATCTTGTATTTTTCTTATACTGGAAGTACACTGGACAAAATTGTTAAAAGATACTGCAAGTTTGGCACGAAACAGGAGTATAATCCATTAGTATTTTAATAAAATGACAGAAAAGAGTTTAAAATGGAAAATTATCATGTTTACTAATTTTGGAATATGCAAATTTTGTCTGACATCGAAACTGCGATTATTATAAAAACTCAAAGAGATGGATTCTTTATAGCATTGAATACATTTGAACATCATGAATTTGTCAAATCAGTCATAGGAAATGCAATTTGACTTAAATAATTTGGTATTCTGGAGGGCCATCTGTTCTTTAGAACTGGCCAAATGAAATCTGTTTTGTGAATACCTAAAGCTTCATTTCTAGAGTAGGGTTTAGAAACTGGAAATGTTATGCAAGACCAACAGAAAGTCATGCAAAATGAGGACCAGTATTTCATACCAATGGAAAGAAGAAACTACTGTTTGAAATTAACTCCATAGTGTAAATTCATATGCTTGGAGACCACCAGTTTCTTTTTCTTTAAAAAAAGACGATTATGCTATCTGCAAAAAGTGGGCACATGAGCACCTCAAATGGAAACTGGATCTTTTTGGATGAGTCCCACTTTAAGTATACAATCTAACAATACCCAGCTCACTGTTTGAAGAGAATGTGGCAGTTGGAATTTGGAGGAAGTGGAGTGTTGGTCTGAGATGGTACCACCATTAATGGCTGTGCATAATCAGAAATGGATCACTAATAACACAACGGCATAGGAATGATATCCTCGACAGGCCATATTGTGCTTGGCTAGTATGCAACTTCCTTTTTAATGAAGGAATCCTTTGAATGGGTTGAATAGTATGCTTCCTAGATGTAAATCCTTCAAACGTCTTTGGAACAATCTAAGGAGAAAGGTTATTGGTAACTTATCATTTTCAAAAGCAGGTCAGCAGCCTAAAACTTTTTTTTTGCAGAAGTGAAAGAGAATACCTTAGGCCCTCCTCAACTCCAAACCTTGAAAGTATGAGTCATTGCTTTTAATTGAGAAAAAAATATGTACCTGATTAAAACTCATTTGTATCTTAGAAACTGCACTTTTTATTCATTTTATGACATGTATAAAATTTTTTTTTGCTTGTTTGATTTCCAACAAAAAAAAAAAAAAATTATATTTAATTATTTCCAGTTATCCAAAAATAATAAGATATATTGTTTTGAGACTATTTTGAATAATAAGATTAATTACAAGGAAATTAGGAGTTACGTAACACAAAAGTAATTACATTTATAAAGCCTTTGTAGCCTGATCTAAGCTTTCAATGGAGAACGAACTCATGTATCCTAGAAATTTCTATATACCACCCCAGTATGGGTAGCAACCATCCAAATCAAATAGAAATAAAATTCAAGTTGTTCAAAAAAGGTTTTTATTTTATATCATTGCCTGACGGAGAAAATGCAACACCTTGAAACAGTGAATAGAATATGATGAAAATTGGGGAACAGAATGCATATAAGTAAATGATTTTAATTTAAAAAAAGATAATGCAATATAATGATCGAATATATAGGGTAACTCATAGGAAGAGCGACCACTTCTTGCAGCACTATAAGAAGCCATTTGAGATACAGATGGAGGGGGTTGAATCAGTATGCAGATAGTGTCCTGATGCATGAATGAGTGTGTGTTTTTAATGATTCCTGCATGCAGTGTCACATTATCTTGCCAGAAAACAGTCTTTTGTAACAGCTGAAGTTACAGGTTAAATGGGGTGGGACACTAGTTACTTACCATTGCTAGTACAGCTTACATAAGCCATTCAGATCCTCCCTAATTTTGATGAACACTTCCGAGAGTCTTCTTTCAAGACGATTTTTGGCTCGGGGTATATTTTAAAGGTCCTTGAAGCAATGCCAAGGGTCAAAGCACGTGCAACTAATGCGGCAAAACTTTTAGATCTTGGCAAGCAGAATTTCAAGTTGTGGAGATTGCACGTGGCAGCAAAATGTCTAGCAGAGGCCTTCTGAGGGCCAGTCAGATACTCGCACCATTAAACAGTTCAAATATCGGAAACTCTCGGAGAGGAATTCTTTCGTGATAATAGTTCGGTATTTATCTCACATCAAGCAGATATATGATCTAACTTCAAAGGCAAAACTACTCGTGTGTTACACTTCCCATCAGTATTAATAGATGCCGACATGAGCAAGCACTAAAAGAGTGAAAGTTACACAAGTGATCTTGATGCCTTTGAATCACCACAGACACCATACACTTATAAATACCTGTACCTTTTCCGCAACTCAGACTTACCCCCAACGATACAGCAACCAGGAGCACTAACCACTATACCAGTCATGGTGGTAAAAGCTGAAAGTAAGCTGTGCAACCAGTTGCTATACTTGATCTACATTATCATTCTGCCTCTCATATAAATCAGAGGTGACCAGTTTTCTTGTAATGACTGCTTCCCAACCATGATGTGCATTATCAACAGTATGGTATTCAAGAGTCGTAGTAGGTTCAATGGTGACAGAAACAGGACTCAGCACTGCACTGCCATATCGCCCAACCTCGTCATCGAAAAGGTTCTGCCTCAATAATTGCAATCATTGTTTTTGTGTTACTGGCAGTCTTAATAGAGGCTAGCATGATTGCAAGTTGCTTTCATTCAATTGATTAAAAACTGATTTTGCTTAATGGAGCATCTAAATCTCCCTGCACATTTTGTATGATTTATATGTATTGACGAATATGCATTGTGGGGTTGCCACATCATGCCTTTGGATGCATCAATCCAAATATGCTGATATTCGTCTAAATGCACTAGTACCCCAGCAGGATTCACATTTCCTTCTTCACTCTTATCTTCTCCAAATTTTTCCCACTACGGATATACATCGAGCTGCAATACGCTAAAGGCAAATTAGCTGTTTGTAGGTTTAAGATAAAAACCTTGTGAAAATGGCCGATTGCCAAAACTGACTTTTGTGTTGTGAGGCAGGTTTCTCTTCAGAAACATGTATCTTCTCGAAAAAGCTTGAAAAACAGGTTTTCTATAACAGAGTATTAACTATTGATTCATCTGATATTTTCCTCTCTTTTATTTCATTACTTTATCACCTGACAAATGTGCATTTATATAAATTGTTCACCTGTATATTCCTCCCAATTTTACGTAGTTATAGAACCAAATCTTGGTAGAGTTGCATTTCTTTGTCAGGTAATGTATATCTAAAACTTTCTTAGGTATCCATATACACTGGCTTCCAGAAGTTAAGCATGCAAAGCAAATTAGCAGTTTTCGAAAGCACAGTTGAACTATCGCTGCAGATGTAGATGGCATGTTATTTAGGCAGTCGAAGGCGCCAGCGTTCTGAAGGGTTTGAGAATTTTCAATTAAATGCTGATACAAAGTATTCGAAACTTTCATATGATGATTTTAGATAATATTCGTATTTCTATTGGTTGAAAGAAGACAAATGGCAGATACTCAGCAGTGTGCTGTTGGAAGCACTGAAACGGGATATTCAATCAAAAATGAAGTTCTTTTCTGTGATGTTGATCATTTGGTAATTTCTTGAATGTGGAAAAAGTTCCAAAAAAGCTAAACAGTTATCTTAATGTTTTTGCCCGATCAACCAAGGATTACCACACTTTCTGAAGATCGGTGAATAGTTATAGGACATTATCATTCTGCGTCTCATATCAACCAGAGGTGACCAGCTATTTGAAATGAAGACTCCCCAACCATTAACCAAGCGGAATCGATGAGAGACCTCCATGGCTGCAGTGTCACTTCATAAGATGATATGTGCTGCTCCTCGCTGCAGGGTTCCCATGAATGAGCTGTATTATTAAGTGTTTGTGTTCCATTAACTGCCCAATCCAAAGAGGCAAGATAAAAGTGGTGCCATTAAAATCACAAATGGACTGTTTTCAGATTAAAGAAATATGCTGTTCTTGGAATCCGATGAAAAGGGTGTAAGGGTTTGGATATAGCGAGTCACTAAGAATCAGACCTAGATCATCGAACGCTACGTATTTAGCAGAGGTGTAGATAGGGACGGACATCTGTCCTCGGGCGCAGCATCTGGGAGGCACTAAATTGATGTTAAGAAATTTTGGAATGAAATGCCCAGGTTCTGAAAGGGTGTTTTTAAAACTGTTTTCCATTCTTGGCAAACAAGAAGGGGATGCAAAATCTTCAGTGGTCTCCGGGCGCTGAAAACCCTAACTACGGCTCTGCTATTCAGATCAGGCAGTATCATGGTGTGGGCTAAAATTTCAATGGGATATAAAACCCAGCTGTAAAGCTTTAAAGACGGTACTGTGATAGCTGTGCGGTATCAGTTGGTTGGACCTAATTTCCTCCTTATGAATGATAATGCCTGGCATTATCATTCATAAGAAGAGCATTTTTCATATGGAGTGACTGCGTCATTTCTCTTATCTTAATCTCTATGAAACCTTTGGACCCATACTAATGCAGGAATAGCTATTTCTAGCATCCATGACGATTGATCACCTCATTCAAAGCATGAGCAGTCCGCTGTAAAGTTTGCACATAGGTCTGGAATGATTACACATTGCTGACCAAAAACGATAATTCTCGTTTCCGGTCGCCAGTACCTTAATATAAGTTCTGTTTCTTTTTAGGTTTAAACACCAATTTGCTATGATTCAAATTTGACACCATCATATAATTTATGAAACTTAAACACTTTTATTTATATACATAATGCTTGTTTACTTGCAGGCATACATATTTATTCTACCTTCATGTGCACTCTGGTGTTAATCAAAGCTTTACTTTTCCATTTTCGTTGATTTCATCATTGCATGGGATGTGGGATGCAAATGTAACAAGATAATTTATTTGGATCTACTTGTGTCTCACTGGTACTGCAGTTTTATTCAAAATATACACTTTAAGATAATGACCTTCTTCTAATTTCCGGATTTGACTCTGTAATCAGTAGATGTGCAAAATCAAAACCTTTTTCAAATTTTATTTTAGCACAAATATATTATACAGATTTAAAAACTTTAAGATTATATAAAATTCAGTTGTATAGTTTTTTAGATTTTTTTTTTCCTTGAATCAGGACACAGAAGAAATTGAATAATGCCATCGCCAGGACCTTCTGAATGTTAGCCAGATGTGCTTTCCAGTTATATCAAGAAGACATGCGGTAAGGAGGGAGATAAAACTTACACAGTGAGTGGTTAAATTTCTTGTTGGAACAAACTAAGTTTATTTTAAAAAATGTTGTTTTGCTAATCACTTATACAGAAAAAGAAAAAACTGACATTGTGAAATTTTGGGCTGAGTATTCAGATTGAAAGAAGATAAAAAACAGAAGTGCTAAATATTGATAAAACTGATTAATCATCCTTTAACTTGCCTACATGTAATCATAGTTGAAAGTTAATAATGCACTGCTCGACATTGAAAATGCAACACCAAGAAGGTATGGTCAGAAATTTATGCAAATTTTATAGTAGACGCACGTCACTGAGTTATGCGAATGATGTGAAATGCGCAGCTCTCCGACGCACATGGTGATCGGAATGAGAAGGGCGGGTTGGTCCTTACATCAAATCGCAGCTGATACCCACATGGATGCGAGCACGGTGCATCGGCTATGGCGAACATGGTTGGAACAAGGAAATGTGGGAAGAAGGAGCGGTGCAGGTACAGCCAGAGTGACATCAGCACGCGTGGATCGACTCATCCGCCGACAAGCTGTGGCGGTCCTGCAAGTCACTTGTACCGCAATTCTGCAGCACGTGCAAGATACCCTGGATGTTCCTGTGTCGACGAGAACCATTTCCCATCGATTGGTTGAACGTGGCCTGCCCTCACGGCGTCCGTTAAGAAGACTGCCATTGATCCCACAGCATAGACACCAACGTTTAGAATGGTTGCGGACTGGAGCGATGTGGATGACAGAATGGCGAAATGTCGTGTTCTCGGATGAGTCACGCTTCTGTTTATCCAGTGACAGTCGCTGCATACGTGTGTGGCGACGACGTGCAGACAGATCTAATCTGGCACCGGAACTGTGGAACGCCCCCACCGCACGACAACGTAACATAATGGTTTGGGGCGCTATTGCCTACGATTCCATTTCACCTCTAGTTCGTATTCAAGCCACTACGACTGCCCAACGATACTTGGATAATATACTGCGGCCGGTGGCAATTCCCTACTTTCAGGGGCTGCCTAAAGCATAGCAGGATAACGCCTGACCACACAGTGCTCGCATCTGCCAACATGCTCTGCAAGGTATACAGATGCTTCTCTGGACACCGTACTCTCCTGACCTGTCACCAATCGAACATGTGTAGGATGTGATTGGATGCCGTTTGAAAACTCAAGCCCTGCCTCGTTCAGAAGACGAACTGTGGCAAATGGTTGAAAGGGAATAGAGAGCCATCCCTCAGGACACCATCCGCACTGTTATTGACTGCATGCCTAGACGTGTTTCTTCGTGCATTGCTGTCCGCGATGGTCCTACATCCTACTCAGCCGACGCCGTTCTTGCTCTGTATTCTGACTATCATTTTGAAATAAAGATCGCATATTGCTGTCTCTGTCTTTTTTCCAAATTTCATCACTTTCTGACCACTCCTTCTTGGTGTTGCATTTTCAATGTCGAGCAGTGTATGTGTGGTATTATGTCAGAATGGACAACATCCTTGAAAAGTTATATGTTATATGCAGAACAGACTGAAATATTATTCATTCTCATTGCATAAATCTGCAAAAGAAATCTTTCGGATCATTACTGGAAAAAATTTTAATTTGTTGTATAACTTGAGAGCTTAATAGAATTCTTTGCATTCAATGAACCATTCTCTTCTGTCTAGCAATTTTTCACATCCAGTACCTGTTGATATGCATATAGCAAGCTCTAACCTAATACCTAGAGGGTTAAGTGTAAAGCCATTGTCTACATCAAAATGCCTTGCAGATCATATTGATTTTTCAGTTGTTAGGGGAGGGGGGAAAACTGTATTTCATGCTATTCTTTACACAAGTACAGATTCCCTAATCAGAGAAAAGCAAACTTAACTTAAAAATTACTTAAATATTGAGAAACCAAATAGATAGGCAACTGTGTGAATTGAAACATAGATTAATAAATTTAAAAAATAAAAAAGTACATTTTTTTTTCTGTGAAGTAGTCTGAAAATACTGTGTGTATGTATGTACATATTTCACATTAATATTCGGAATTATTCGAAATTATACTGGATTTTTTCCGCACAATATTTTTCAGGATTTTTGAAATCAAGCTGCAGTCACTCTCCTGCTGTTCTACTGTAACAAACTATAGTGTGCCATCAATAACTAATGGGGTTAGGCTTTAACATTTCTAAAAATAACACTTTCCAGTTGAAATTTTACTAAAAATTTAAATTTGCAAAAAAAGGAACATTATTTTATTTCTTTTCTTATGCCTCATGCCAAGTGTCAACAGATTTTTTGTTAATCGAAAGAACTTCAGATGCATCAACTGTATATGATGACAGAATAGCCAATTTTCATATTTTCATTAATGTCGTATGTATATTTTTTAAGTAGTAGTAGTAGGTTAAATTTTTTATCGCTGTTACAAATAACAGCCTTAAGCAGTGAGCAGCCGAGTAGGTAAGACCACTGAACACAGGTAGTTTTACCCATATTCAAATCCTGTTGAATGGGATGCCTATGACTGAATTTTTTTTTTTTTCCCTCTGTGTGCAGTATGTAAACAAACTAGTTTCTCTTAAGAGAGTCCTTTACAAATGCATACTTTCCCTTAGACAGAAAACATTAGCATTCATTGCTGATTAACTTTTTGTACTACAATACTGCAATCTTGATCTGCTGGCTACCATATCCTTTTGGATCTCATGTTTTGAAGAGAAATAAAAAATAATCACAAAATCACCCCAGATGTTACCATTTGTATAAAAATGAAATATATCTATTGTTCCTAAGAGGAAAGTTTTACAATTTCAGAATGAGTTTAAGTCCTGTGTTCCCAAAAGGAAAATACTTTTTTAAAATTTATTTATTATAGCCATTAAAATAAAAAAAAATATTTATGAACATGGCTACCTTTAGTTTCCCCCCTTTGAATTTTGTAATTTCATCAAAATGCATTATACATAAATTCTTTTTTGCATCTGGTATTCAAATTTTTCTCTGTACCTAATTTCCCATCAAAGAAAACCATGACATGCCACTTTTAATTAGTAATGAAATTCTTCAGTCATCCACCGCACCACTTTCAAGACAGACACACACAAAAAAGCATTATATTTCACAATAAAATGACAATAAATAAGTGTTCAGAAGTATAGTATTCTAAGTATTCAACAACTAGTACACTTAAAAATTCTATTGTAGAAAGTAAGACTTGTCAAAATTTGGCAGCTGAAGTCTGAAAGTCTAAGTGCACTGATAAATCCTAATCTGTTGCACTCAGTAGTGCTTTTAATTAAATTTATGAATATATTTGCATTTTCTTTACAACAGAAAATGCATATATATTCATATATTCATTGCATATTTACATGTAAATATATTCATAAATTTTATTTTTTTATTCATTTATTATCAGCAAATCATGTTATGCTAAAATCAAATAAAGCTTTTAACAAACCTTTAAAAACTTAGCCACCACTTAACCAAAAATGAATGAGATACTAAACAAGAGCCATGAGGCAAAATGAATCACCAAGAAATTATTATTAATGTACTTATTTAGTTCTTTTACACATCAATATATTCAGAATTTCCACAAAAAATATGCTGCTTAAAAACAAATTAAAAAAAATAATAATAAAAATTACATTAATGTATCTGAGTTAGCATTACATGTATTTTAGAGATTGATGTATTATTACCATAATAACATTGTTGAATACTGTATAGTATATAAAATAATGAAATATACATGATAAATGTTTAAATTTCACCAGTTTTGAGGACTGAACAGAATTTTTAAATTAGTTTAAGACTTTTGAAGAATTTATGTCGTAATCACAATTTAGTTTTGCTTGATTTACAGAAACTGCATTATAGCAAATGTACAGATCTAATCACTTAACCAATTATGCAATTCATGCATTGATTTATTTTAATGGTGAAAAACATCATTCGACTGGTATTCTAAATATTCAACTGGTTCTACTGTAATAGCAGAAACTGATACTGGCAGAAATAAAAAAGTAAAAATTTTACTGATTATGTCTTGGATATGGCTGGTATTGTCATGTATAGGTTCATTTTCTACCTGAAGGGGGGAAAAATATGAAAGGTTTCAGATTTTAAATTACGTCCAAAGGCACTTTTAAAAAAAAATTTTTTTTCTTATCTATCTTATATCAACTTCTTGAGCGAAGCCGGGTATTCCAGCTAGTATTTGATAAATAAAGGTAACAAAAAACATTAAAATAATAATAATAATGATGGTAATAATAATAATAAATAAAAGAAAAATCTGAAAGGTTTCAGATTTTAAAT
>KK119611.1:282998-313555 GCA_000611955.2 Stegodyphus mimosarum | reverse complement strand
CTTCATTTATTAAATATCACATTCTTCGCACTTAAACCAAAAAATTCAGTTCAACAGCAATATCACAAAATAATTTTAAAATGAGTATATCTTTAGAGTTTCCGACACAGTCTCGCGCGCTGGAGATAAAAAAAATTTTTTTTTTCATACAGTGTTGCCATTGTTCGCATTTAAATCATTGAGTTTGTTAAACAAAAATTCGTTGAAGTTTTACAAAATATAAAATAGATAATAAAACAAATTCAAAATTTGGGCTTCCAGATGCCCATATTCGGGTGGAAACTTACGTTATTCAAAATTGAATGGCTCTAGATACCATTGTTTTATCACAATGCGAGAAACATACATACATTTTTGCAGATTCTTTAATATTTAATTTCTTTAAATATAATACAGGGCTCTAATGTTTGGTGGCAACAATTTGAAAAGTGAATCGGACATTTATAATGAATCAATGCAAAATGCCGAAACGAAAACAATACTTCTTCAGGGACAAAGCCCCTTTGGACTAATAATAAAAATTCCCAAAAATATGAAATTTTTGTATTTTTAATTATTATTTTAAAACTATTTCTTTTATTTTTGCTTATTTCTGTACAGCATAGTCAAACACACGAAAAAGGAGCTTAAAATATAGTGTATCCATAAAAGTCTTTATGGGACCATTATATTCCCAAATGATCATCACAGACATACATTTCCAGTTACCAAAATGTTTTAAATGACCTAAATATTCATGCCATAATATTTTTAAATTAAAAAAATAATAATTTTGCAAAAAATTTGAAATATAAAATTTTATGCACTTATGTTTAGTAACAGTAATATTTAAAAGAGTAAAATTATTCATTTCTTTTTTTTAATTTAGTATTTTCATACCAGGAAGTAATTTCCCCCCCCCTTTTCTTCAGAGGAGAGTAAAAAAAATAAAAATTATAATAGTACAAGGTTGATATTTCCCCCATTTAATATCATTTGTGATGTTCTTTTTTGATTTATTAATTAGTAACATTTTAAAATTTATAACTTCATTACATCTAATATGTTGAAAATGTTTTCATACAAGTGATTTATTAAGTTTTAAATGTTAAAAATTCATTAACAATATTCATATGCAGTTTTTTTTTAATTTGAGACCCTAATCTAATAATCACATAAAAATTGTATGAATAAAAATATTTATTTTTAATCTATACAAATAATGTAAGAGTTATGCATGTGATTTGCACTGTTTTCTAAAACATGAATTCTTTAATATTCAGCGAATCAGATCTCCTTTTTGTAAATAAAAAAAAAAAAAAAGCACTGTTAAAACTTTTTCATGACAGTCTATATATCAATATGATCACTTAAACTAATGTGTTGTTCAAAATTTTTCATGAAAGTCTATCAATATCATCACTTAATTTAATAAATCAACAACCTTTTTCTAAACTAATATTTCATTTTTTAGCTATGAACAATTTTAAATATTTCATTTTTCAATTTATGCAAAAATCCAAAATTTTCAGATAACATAATCTCAAATTAAATACCTGCATCAATTTATTTTCCAATTTTGGGCCACCAGCAGCTGAGCAGTAAAGTCCCTGAACACTGGTAGTTTGGTCTGAGGTTTGAATATCACAAATGGGTTGGCTGCATGGGCGTTTTTGTGGTTTCCCCCATGTGTAACGTGTATAGCCAATTTCCCTTACAAAGTCCTCCACAAAGGCATCTCTCCCTTTAGGAAGACAGCCCTCGAGACTTTGCCATAATCTCATTAAGTTATGTCAATTATTTTCCAATTTATAAGGTTACATTTTTTGTGTTTAATATTTTAAAATGAGTACAAACGTATACTAATTATAAAGAGTGGGGCACTGTATAATAAATTAGCTTTAGTAATTTTTACAAAATTGATTTTTTCTATTTAAAAATGCAATAAGATGAATATTTCTCTTCAGTAAAGCATTATTGTAACTTTAAAGTATATGCCAATAATTATTAATTGTAAAAATAAAAGTTACACGAAAACATTTATGGAACACTATGCAGTTATCTATGCTGTTTGATAAAATTTATCAAAACTTTGTTATACTCACATAAATTATGTTAAAATAGATCAAGCATATATTTTTATCACTGAAATATGACTAAAAAATTTTATAAAAAGAGATCTAGTAATTCTTTTGTAAATAAAATATGTAACAACAACAACAACAAAAAAAATGACACAATGCAAATGTATTTGAGTGAAGACTGCAAAAAATATAATTTATATTCAATACAATTATATTATAAATTTATATACATAAAAATAGTTATTCTAAAATAAAATAAATAATAATAATACAAAAGCTAATACATAAGCAAAGTTTCTAATTTTGAATATATTCTCAAGAACACTTCCATACACATATTGCTTTGTTGCCTGCCAAAAACATATACATTAGATGTTTTGCATCATGAGATATTTGAAATCCAAATGCTTCACCAACAACAACATGCCATGGTGATCCATATTTCTGGTCTAAAGTTTCTTTGATAAATTTTGCAACCTTCTATAAAGAGTTTGGGAGAGAAGGGGAAAAAAATTAAAAAAATTAAATTTTACTGTTATTATACAAAAATTTATCTTTGACATGAGATTGTGCTAAGTAATAATAATATATATTTCATGGGTATTTTACAATATATTTCACAATTTAACTTTTTTTTTCTTTAAGTTTGCAAAGCAGACTAACATTTGGAATCTTGATAACATTAATTATGTTATTTCAAATGTTTCAAACAAAATGGTAAAATTAATAAATTAATGAATGTTCTAATAATCAGAATGCTATTATTTTTTCACTTCAGTTACATAACTGTTAATCTCAACTTTAATGCATTAAAATTTGAAATATCTCCTTGTCCTAATAATACAATAAACATACATAAAATACCCAAATATACTATACAATTAAAAGAAAATTATTAATTTTTTTTGTGAAAATCAATTTATTACACAACAATGGCAATCCAACTTATATATTCTAGAATTCAAACAGTTTCATGGAAAATTAAGAAGTCTTATTTTTCTAAAATTTCTATCAAATTTATTTTTTCTGAAATAATTTAATAATCATATTAAAAATATAAATCAATAAATTAATAAAAAATGAAAATGACATGATAATTTTAAATTATTTGTATTATTATTGTCATTCACAGATGGTTAAAAATGCTCGTGTGATTTATGAATATGCCATAGATACAGGCAATTTGATAACCTTTTATGAATCTAATTATTTTATTATTTGTTTCTTAAGAGTTAACTGAGCACAGGATTTAATCTATTGCATCAGAGTTCTCAATCAACTATCAAGTTTCAGAAATGAAAAATGGTCAGAGAAAGTAGGAAAAACAAACTTTTTTCAAATATATCAAGAAAAATCAAAACTTTTCTAAAAGTCTTGAAAGTTAAAAAAAAAGAGGGGAGAGTATATTTTCAGTTCTCTAATACAATTAATGTTTTAAGAGGTATATAACATAGAAAAACTATTCCTCTTAAAAGAAAAGCAAATGTAGAGTTATTGTAATATTTTATTTATTTGCAGAAAATATTTTATCAGTAATATTTGATACAATTTTCAATCGATAGCTCTCATTTTCAGTCTTTTCAGAAATGTTTCTATACTAATACCCCTTTCTTAAGAAGTGTGAACTGTTCTTCAAAAATGAATAGCATAATTAAGAAGTTATTAAAGTATATGGTTGTTATTATAATAAATAATTATATTTATTAAGTTCTTTTTTCAGTCAAGTACAATTTAAAATTTTTCAGCTGTATCTTGAAATATTAGTACTTACACATTATCCCATTTAATGTGAAAGTTGGCAGAAATCCCATCAAAGTTGCGCAAATCATAACAAGCCACACTTCTATCTACAACCCTTATAACAAAACATTTGTCAGTCTCTCTGCACTGTAGCCACTGCTTTGGAAGCATTTGATAAGTTTCATTTTTGTGGCTTATGAAAAAGGCTTTCACTAATTGTTACTATTTTGTCAGGCTCTCCAATTTTACTGGAGAATTTTACTTACATTTAGAACACTAGGCGTACAAACTTCACACATGTGATTGTTCCAGTTTATTACTGTTTTGTCTGCCCTATCCAGCAATTCTTTTCCCCATTCAAAAGATATTAATTCTTTAGAACAGCTGTAAATGAACTATAATACAATCACAAATGTGATTCTATAGGTCTCGGACTTGTCCCCCCCCCCTCCAAAAAAAAGAGGGGCAAAAAATATAGCAATAACAATTAACTTATATCCTTTTCATAAAAACAAAACATTATCAAGAATCAATAGGGGTCACATCAAATGAAAGCATAGATGTTATAAGTGGTCAGGGATATCATACTTATCCATAGCTGGTGTTAAATTGTGCTGCTGGCAACAGTTTCATGGTTGACAGAATAGCATGTAAGTACCAAAATATCAAATGAATAATATTTATTATGATGAGGTACTGTTGTACTTTAACCCTTTTGCTAATTACATATTTATCTAGGGTTTAATTTTTTTTTCTTAAACCCTTATCTAACTTTTGAATGATTTAGATGCAAATTTCCTATCTATATTTCTTTCATTTGTTTCACAGTAATTAAATGAGAAGAGTGAAACTTTTATACTGTATTTTGTAGTAATCATATAAATTGCAATTATTGCATTATATTTTGCAGTAAAAATTATTCAGTTATTTATATTTAATTTCATTCCAAATTAATTATGTTTGATCAGGGAAGTGGTTCAGTTTCATCAGAAAAAATTTAGGGAAAAGAATAGTTGAAACTCTATTTACTCAGCTGACTCAGATTGAATGAATAAATTAACTAAGCATTTGATTTAAAATGTAGAACAATATGATCCTTTGCAAAAATAAGAAAATAAGTAAAATCTGTATGGTTAATATGTTGGACAAAATAAGCAGATGTAATTTATTAATATATCCAAATTCTTTACTCAAAATACTATTATAAAAAACTACTGGATTACTTTATGCTTAATTTACTAATCAATATTAAACCAATGTGTCATTAAGGCTGCTATCACATATCTATTTGTTTTAGAAGAACAACTGTTTGGAACAATTTTTCCACTTTGTCACAACAGCCAATCACCACAGTTCACTTTAGCGTTAACATGTAAAGGGGAAATTGGTTCTCCATTACAAACAAGCTGATAGTTGATTGGTTGAAACCGAACAACTTGCAATTTTTTTTAAAGGAAGGAAAAAATTGTGCATCTTTCTTTCATTAGTAAACCAGGCAGAAAAATTGTCCAAAACAGCTGTTTGTACTAAACAAATGCATTACACAGAGCAGAGCATTTAGAAAATAACTGGGTTCATATGCTATATATATATATATATATACACACACATGATATATCTGCAACTGATGAATGGAATTTCCAATTACCAAGATATTACTATTTTGATGCCATCTTTTCTACAGATGAGGCTCAGTTTCACATCTAAAGTTATGTTATACTTAAAACATTACAGTCATCGGTGATTCCTTATGCTGCACATAAAATAGACTTGCATAACTTGAAAATAAAGTGTGCTATCTAGACAGCACATGGCTGATCCTTTATTTTTTCCAGAAACAATGAAACAATGAATAGCAAACATTACTAATCAACACTCCATGATTTTTATCATACTTGTAGCCGATAAAATGATCTGCTCCTGATTTCAACAAGATGGTGGTACTGTAAACACTGGCAACATCTTTATGTGGATGAGGATATTGCAGACCATGTCATTCCTGAATATTATGGTCTAGCTCAAACTCATGACACACAGGCTACATTGGGCCCTCAAAGCAATGTGATTGTGAATACATTTCAATTATGCATTTGTTGCAAATAAGGAGCTTATAAATTTACAAAGACATAGAGATATGGACTGAACTTACATGTACATCTGCTACTGAAGGAAAAAAAAGATAAAATGAGTAGGTTAAGGCTTTGTCTTTTTTCACTTCATGCTTGTATAAGAGGCCACATGACTACGACTGAATTTTTCACATTGGTGTAATCAATAGAAGAGTAGGTTAAGGCTTTGTCTTTTTCACTTCGTGCTTGTATAAGAGGCCACATGACTAGGACTGAATTTCTCACATTGGTGTAATCAGTAAATTTATTTCCCCAGCTGACAGCTGGTAGAGCTCCTGTATTCAATTTTCTCAGTATTTTTTCCTCCCTACTAATTTGGTACTTTCTTTCAGTCAATCATTAGCTGATTAATTAGAAGAATAGCTGGAAAGTTCATAATGCTACACAGATGGAGACAATTAATGCATATTTTATAAAAACTATTTATCTGCGCTTGTTGTTCGATGTATATCATATCAATACCTGTAGTTTAGAATAATGTTTATGCATAATGTTAAAGTCTTGGCTATTAAAAGTTTATCTTGTTAAAATAAAGTTAATAAAAGGATTAAAGAACCCTGCTGTTTTCAAACAAGGTGTTACTAATAAACTTGAGGTAATTGAGGAATTATTAGAAATAATTGTTATGGACAGAAAAACTGGTGCACAGAATATTTTTTAATGATGTAGTATGTGATCTACCATTTTAGTTATGTTATTTATTTTTTAGACTGCACCAGCAGAATGTTTTTTAAATTTGAATGTGTGATAAAATGATGGGTAATGAAATGATTAAAACAATTAATTTTAATCCTGCCATTTAATAATTTTAATTCTACCATTTAAAATAAATAAATAACTAAAAGTGGTAGATAGCGAATTACATCATTGCTGGCTGCTTTTTCTAAACTAAAAAGAGTAACAAATAAATATAACTTAATTTGGGATAAAATGGTTAAATTTGTAAATAATAGTGCAGCTGATATAATTGGTAAAAACATAAAAAAGTGGTAAAATTCAGAAATATTGTGAAGGAAGAAAAATTTCAGAATTACTTTTACCCTATACTTTGCCTTATTTAGTAAGAAGTAACTTGCATTAAAAATCTGCAGATATTATGGAAACAGTAAACTTTGAGGATTTGTGCAATGCTTGAAGAAATTAAAAGTGAGTATGGAAAAATGACTTATTATAAAAGCTGTATAAAAATAATATTTTGATTTAACAAATATAATAACAATTTTTACGACACAAAATAAATAAAGCTGTCAATAAGCTACGTAGGATGGATAAAAATTTTTTGTTTTTTGCATACTTTTGAATACTGCAGTCATTTAAATTTTTTCAAAAAAGAGGTACAAGGAAACAATAAACTGGCCACTAATATGTATGCTTGTATTAAATCTTTTTAATTACAATTACGTAAAACATAACTGGAATAAAAAAAAAATCATATATTTCCTACATTTTAAATCTCACCCTGTCGTTTCAAATGAAAAATCTAAAGAATATATATATGTAAGATAAATTATAATTTAAATTAACAATATCCCCTTAATGCTTATTTAGTATTCTCCCGCTCCATTTTAAAAACAGTAATCCTTTTCTGCACTGCATCATTTTGAGACTAATATGTTTATGTCATATACCTCCTAAATAACAATGATGATGTAAATGGAGCAGGAACTCAAACAGTCAATAATAACTTTATAGCAGTTTCAAATTATACAATCAAGTGCATTGAAAACCAAAACTAACTCTTTCTGAATTCAGATTTCATCCTGAACACAGCTGCACTAGCTTTTTTTACTTCACCCTAGCTGGACTGCTGCCTAGTACTCTTATCTTACTGCAGAGCTATAAAAAATATAAACATTTTGAAATAGGCACAAGTAGTGCGCCACGTTGTTTGTGGCTGCAACATGTTTACTGAAATAAAAATGAATATTTAATCTGCCTCAGCTGCCAGTTTGCTCTTCATTATGGAACTACAATTAACATTCTGCACCATCAATATATTTAAGTCTGCTTTATTACAATGAGTGTCTGCTTCATTACAATGATGATATGCCATATTTCTAAATCTATGTCATCAACTGTTTCTACATCTAAATCTGCTTACAAAGATTTTAATGATTTAAAGTGCAATTTTATATTCATTACCATTAGAACTGAATGTGAACACACCAGAAAATCTACAAATAGAACTAATTAATTTACAGTGTTTGAAGAGTTACAGTATTACAGAGATTTGAAGATACAGATTCGATTAACTTTTATTTACACTTATCAAAACTTCATAGATAAATACCCTCAATTACGAATTTTTACAATAAGAATAATCACATTGTTCAGAAGTATATTTATATGCAGATATTTTCTCCCATACTTGAAAATTAAGAAGTCTATGAAGAGAACCAAATTGATTGATGAACATCTTCAAAAGGTGATGAATATAACTTTTAAAAAATTTCTTTTAACTTGTCTGAGTCTTTATCAGAAAACTTTATTAAAACAAAAACATTAATTTTTAAGTTATAATATGGAATACAGACTACAAGTGTTTACATATAAACATATGTATTTCTTCTGTATGTGTTGAAGAAAAATTAAATAAATAAAAGAAAAAGAGTTGGTTATCATTATTTATTTTCATGTTTTCCTCCACTTGAAAAGTTTTCATAATCTGTTTAAGTTAAAAATAAGTTATTTATTGGTTAATTCAACATATTGGAATAACCTGAAATAAATATTAATATAAAACTTAATATTTAGCTATCAATAAGTTAGAATAACAAAGTGTGACCAGCAGAAATCTCTTGCAGGTACCAAGGCTTAGACTTCAGATAGACAATAAATATAAATTTTAACATAAATTTGAATTTTTCCGTCTTCATTATTATTATTATGTGTGTTATCATATATATTTAGCAAGTGAAATATAAATTAAAAGTAATTTCCTTTTATTTTGTTTAAGAAAAAAGGCTTCCAACAGTCAACTGTTTTCAGATTGATCACTCTATCTGCATGCAAATTTGAGCCTGTGACCACTGCCTTATAACACCTTTGCAGATTACAAAATAAAATTAAATGGGAAAAAATGGATACAGTGACATTTCAAACACCGTAATTTAGTAGAAACAAGGTAATGGAGATACAACTGAAATTTCCATATGAATATATATATATATATATATATAAAACGCAAATTAAACTACTGCTACATCGGATGAAGTAGCATCATTTACAACCCTCTTATGTAAAATAAATAATAGCTTTATGGCTTTACATTTTATGCGGTAATTACTTTCCTGTACTTCCTCCTTTTCTACAGCCCCAAATAAAAATTTGCGAACTAGCTGGCAACTTTGGTGAAAAATGCTTGTTTGGGTTATCTTTAAATTTATTTCAACATTGCATCTAGTTGCACCTATTTTGTGATTCATTGAATCGTAAAACAGTACTTATGTACTATCCCACAAACCATGAATGCTGGCTTCTATTGAACCATGAAAGTTGGCAGAGATTTTGCCAGTGTTGCTTATCACACTTCTGGCTGCAACTTTTAGAATAAAACATTCATCAGTCTCTTCGTACAATCCAGCAAATAGCCACTGCTGCGGAAGTATTCGACCCTCTTGGCTTTGAACTTCATGACAATGCTTTTGTTGATTTCCACTATTTTGCTAGGCTCTCCAATTTTAAAATAAGCTCTGTTTAGAACACTATGAGAACAAGCTTCCATAGGTAATGGTTCCAATTTATTGCTGTTTTGTTGGCCAATTGAACATATGATAATTACTTAAATCAGGCATAAATAAACCAGAGAGCAGACCCAAACGAGATTTTTTTCTAAAATGCAAGAAAAAAAGTACAGCAATAATAGCTAATTTATAGCTTTGATCATAAAAACAAAAAAAAAGCTTGTCGAAAATCAATCAAACAAAAGCATAGATATTATGCATTGTTCACTATGCTTATCCATGATTGGAGCTAAGTCATGCTGCTTGGCAACAGCTTCAGGGTCAACAAAATAATATGTAAGTGCCAATAAAACTCTTACCTTAGCACCAATGAAACCTAAAGTTGGGGGGGAGAGTGAACCAAATTATGGTTTAGGAGTGTAGAAAGTGAAGTTGTAGAGACATTAGGTATTTTTTTGGAACAAGAGAGATGAAAAATAAGCAACGCCTTCGCCGGGAATCGAACCACGGACCTCTGAAATACCGGCTCAGTGTGCTGACCATTACACCACGAAGGCACGCTAAGAATGTGGGAGATATACCTTATATACTCCCCTTTTTAAAGGGCGACTAAGGTTTTAGGGGACCTAGTCGCCAAATCCTGGGTGTGGAGAGTCATCATCCACAACCCTTTTAGTTCGGGCGCCAGTTGTAGAGACATTAGGTATTTTTTTTGGAACAAGAGAGATGAAAAATAAGCAACGCCTTCGCCGGGAATCGAACCACGGACCTCTGAAATACCGGCTCAGTGTGCTGACCATTACACCACGAAGGCACGCTAAGAATGTGGGAGATATACCTTATAAAGTCTAAGATTTTGACACAGACTACAAAAACTGCAGTATGTGGACCATCATTATAATAAAACACTGAAATTTCATAGGAGGGATCATAATCTGCATTCACACTGACAAAACTTTTCACAGTCATCTGAGGGAAAGTTGTTGAGAAAATGCTACATACATACTTCAGTTGCTACATAAATGAATACTTTTTGGCAACATGCTATGCTTTTTCATCAGTACTTTTTTGGAGCTTTTCGATGAAGGTACTGATTGAACAGTTTCAACTGCCTTCCTGTTACATACCAACAGCCTGTCAAAAAAACATGCTAATAGCATCATTTTTTAACTTTATAATCTCACTTACCTAAGCTATAGGAAGTAGAACTATTTCAGATAATCCAGAGAAACTAATTTGAACAGTTAAAGACAGAAAAAAATGCTAATAATACTATAAAAAAAGTATGCATTTAAACAGATTCACATATCAGTGCTATTTTGTATATATAATCCCACATATAATGCCGTATGATCTTTCTGTTTTTTTCTCACAATGCTTACAAGCAGTTATATTATGCTATCATTTATGTAGCTACATACAGTTATCATTTACTTAGCTACATTCACAAAAATGAACTCATAATTCATTATTTTTAAGTATGAAATATATTGAGATAATTTGTTTCTTCTATATATAGGGTGTTATTGAGCAAATTTTCAATCTAGGGCAGATTTTTGAAAAATGCAGAGAATTTGAAATCGATACACACAATCTTTTTATTGATTTCAGAACTGCGTACTATTTCATTAACAGGGAATGACTTATACAGACCATGCCTGAACTAAATATTCCAGAAAAAAACTTGTTGCACTTGTGGCTTTGACTCATAAGGAAACCACAATACAAATTCGTTTACAAGTTGACCTTACCAATTTGAGGTCAAGAATGGAGTGAAACAGGGGGATGCATTGGTCTCTAATTTAGTATTACATTTAAAAAAGTTATTAGAAAGTCTAGGATCAATACTAGTGGAAATATTTTATAATATTATTCAATAGCTGGCTTATGCAGAAAATATTTGCATTGTTGCCCATACTGTTCCAGCTCATAAACAGACATTCATGACACTGGAAAAAAGTGCAAAAAGATTTAACTTATCTGTTAATGATAATAAAATTAAATATAGGCCCTTGTTGACTTACCCCTTATTCATTTAGAAATTAGTAGTTATAGATATGAAAAAGTCTACAGTTTCAATTATCTGGGAGCAGAGATGAATTGTAAAAATGAGATAACTTAAGAAATTTAGAGAATTTCTGCTGCAAATAGTTTCCGGGTCTGAAGAGCTATTTAAAATCCAGTTTTCTCAAGTTAAGATCTAAATTCCTTCTTTACAAGAATCTTATATGATCTGTCCTGACTTATGCATAGAAAACTTGGGTGACGACTTTACATGATGAGAAAGCTTTGAGGATTTTTGAGATAAGGAAAATGCACATACATCGTGGGATCCATGGAGAGGATCTAACTTAGATGGATACAAGATCTGCAGACAACCTGATGTAGTAAAGTTCTTTAAACTACAGAGACTTTAACGGGCTGATCATCTGGCCAGAATCCATGAACATCGGTGTTGTATGAAAATCTTTCTGGCAAAGCCTATGGGAACCAGACACGGTGAGATGGATTGATCATGTTGAAATTGACCTAAACATTTTAAAGGTCAAAAACTAGAAAACAGTTGACAAAAGCAGAGATGCCTGGAGAAGACCAGAACCCACTCTAGGGTGTCAAGCCAATGAAGAGGATATGAAAGGAGTTCTCAAAGTTCAAAGAACTGAGCTCTAGTTCAATTCCTAGAGTTATATGGCCATGTTAAAAATGTTATTGGCCAGAGACAAATCCTGGCATGTTCATGTAACTTTTCCATGCAGTACTGTTTAGTTCAATTCAGCTGTCTGCTGATACAGATCATTTTTGCAGTACTGTTCTGTCAACCGTAGAAGATGCAAAGAGCAATTTTTCTTTGTAAAAAGAGGTGTTAAAACTTCAGAAATTTTTGAACAAGTATTCTGTTCACACAGCTTGAAGAAACTTTTTCAGATGCTCTATTTGAAAATTTAACCATGTCATAAATAGGCAGATTGAGGAGACACCCAGAAAGTTTTCTGACGATGGCTTCAAAATTAACTTTTTATTGGGGTAAACATATTCAATTAAATGGGGATTATACTGAAAAACTGCATTGTAATACTGATGAAAATCAATGAAATAAAAAAAAATATACCTAAATTGCTAGAAGCTACCTTGTATATATATTTATCTCTACAGAATAGTAAAAATTTGATGTAATTAAAATTACAGGTAAATGGTTTTTAGACTTAGATTCAATATTATTTTTCTATATTATTCTAGTTAAGTTTTGTTGTGTTTGGCTAAACAGAATTTTATACGTACAATTATACATTCTATAACATTAATACAGCATCTACTATCTTTGATCTACAATTTTAATTCTTTTATTCTCTAATAAATAGAAACCAGATTATGATAATGATTCATAGTTAATAATTCATAATTATGATAATTATTCATAATTTCTCAAATTTTAGGAAATAAGTTGTAATATTTGTCTCTGCTATTCCATATAAAGCTCAATTAGATCCTACAATGAACCTAGCGAATTCTCTCACAGGCGTGAATAAATTACCAGCACAGAAGAAGGGTGAAAAGTAACTCTTTATTAATTCAAAGTTAAACAGAAAGGCAAGATCTTTGTGCATTACAAACCACCATCAACTTGTGGTGAGAACTTAACTGTAGAATACAATTCAAGTCGAATCTAAAATAGAATAGTGCTGGATTAGTACGTTAATTTACACCTAACAGGTTGACTCACAAAAGCCTAACAAGTGTGATGATAATCCGAAATGGCCAAAAGGCTTACTAGCTTAACAGCGAGATAGCAACGAAACATGCGCTGGCTAGCAAAAAACACACTCGTGAATAAACTCAGAGATTTACCCGTTTAAATATTCACTCCACTTAACTTTAAATTTACATCCTGGTGAGAAAATATTACGGGAAGTTGAGAGGTTCAGGAAAGGTATCAAACTTAAGAAAATTTGTTGTGCAAAATAAGGGAAACCCTACAAAGTTATCACCTCATGATCTGCTGCATATTTTTCAAAAGACGTAACGCAAAGATCCATGGTATCACTTTTCATTTCTTCTGACATGTCCGATTCCTGTAAAATCAAATCATAAAGAAAAGTAATTAATTCTCTAATTAATCTTCAATAATCATTTTGATTGCAATAGTTTATTGAGAAATATTCCATAATGACAATCATCACCATGGGTGTTCAGTAGTTCTTTAGAAATATATATAAGCTAAACACACAAAGGAACGAAAATATGCAGAAGAATTTCATATAAGCATGCACTACTTCACTGTCATGTTTATTTAGATAAGTTCACTTTTATTTAACAAGTTTTATTTATTAAGCTATTCAATAAATTTATTATGTTTCCAAGGCATTCATTTTCAGATATGATATGAAAAATGATATATTTTACAAAATAAATTTTTCAGTAGCAATGATCATAAATCAGGATTAAAAAAAAAAAAAAAAAAAAAAAATTAAAAAAAAAAAAAAAAAAAAAAAACTCATTTTAAAATAAGATGAATTACTTGAAAGAAACAAGGTTCATACAAACAAACATAAAAATAAAAAAATACAGTAACATTTTAATAAAATATACATAACATATTCCATAAGAAAGAACTGCCATTTGGATTCATTAGTTTTTATTTTTTTTTATTTCATCTTTTATTTTCATGACGTACATCACATACCTCGTACAATGTGGAATAGAAAGTAACTTATGTGCTCATGTTTTCACTTGCAAAGCAGGTATGTTATTTGAATGTAATGTTTCTTTGATAATAGATTAGTCAAAGTTTGGAAAATGACCATTTGTTGTACATTTAACATTTTCTGTCAACATATTTGACTCTCAATGATTCTTTTCTGTTAATGTTCTTTACTTATTCCTCTAATTTTGAGATATCTATTTGATGCCCAATACATACAAGTTGTAGGGAAGCTAGCTGGCACATCCTAAGGTTTCGAATCTTGGTTTGAATCCCAGTGAAGGAATAAACTTTTATAAGTGTACAATGTCTTCACAGCATAAGGGCACTTAAAATACTATTAATCTGGAACTACTCTTGAGATAGAAGTTGCTCAGATCTATCTCCCGAGTGATCCTCTTTCAAAATTGGGACAAAGATGGCCAAATTTACACTTACCTAGATAGTGTCCAAGGCCTAAGCTAATGATAAGGCAAAACACTAGCCTTTTGGCCATAAGAAATTCCATACATCTGATTGGATTATAGGTTCAGATCAGGAGAATTAAAAACAAACAATAAGATATATCTATTCAAATAAAGTATATAAATGATTCAAATAAAGTAATGATGATCAAGAAGAACAGAGTGCTATTATCAATCAAGGCCTACGGCATCTTATTCATAAGCGAAAGTATGACTACCCAACTCCATCTCACTTTTGAAGACAAAGATCCCATATGTGAAATCAAAGGAGCATCTGCCACTCTTCCTCTACTATTAACCTCTCAAAAGGAATTTCAGCTCAATAGTATTTTAAATGTTCCCATGTCACAAAGACTATATAATATATATAAATATGCATGCATTATTTGGGATTCCAATGCTGGCAACAGTACAGTAAATGTCACCACTAGCCACTACACCAATCAGGAGAGCTTATTTTTCTTTCTTCGAGGCCACATTTATAGCATTAGAATTTCAGATAAATGTTGTATTTATAGTACACTCACTTCCAAAAGTTAAGCACGGACAGGAAAATGCTAATTTCCAGAAGCCAATCAGAATTGAAGAGGATGCAATTCGCAGCAGACGTAGATCGAAGTATGCAAATATAATAGGTAACAGCCAATCGTGCTTTCATGTCAAGAAATATGCAAAAAAGGCAGTCTTATAAGAAGCCCAGCTTTATGAAGGGTTACAGAAGTGATTGTAAGCACTGATAGAAGGTGTTTAAAACTTTTGTACAATTTGTTTTCAAGACATACGTGTTTCTATGACTTCTAGAAGACGAATGGAAGATTCTGAGAGCTGGAGTGCTGTGGGGCGCATTGAAGCAGGACAGTTGATCACAGATTTTGCTCTTTTCTTTGGCATTCATCATTCTGTAATTTCACATTTATGGATACAATTCCAAACCCCACAGACAGTTGTCCGATGGCCCATAGCCGGTCGCCCAAGGGTTACAACCCCCATGGAAGATCGATATATTGCTATCGTAGCCAAGTGGAATCACACAGCGATCTCCACACGTGTGACATCTATAGTTACAGCGTCCATTGGTAAGGCGACATCTGAAGCTACTGTACGCCCGGGTATCTCGAGTTTTTGTTCCTCTATCCGCCCAATCAAGAGGGGCACGATTACGGTGGTGCCGGGAACATGTCAATTGGAATGTATCTGAATGGGGCAATGTCATGTTTACTGACGACTCAAGATTTGCTCTGGAGCCAGATGACAAGCGTATAAGGATATGGCGTGAACAGCGAACACGCAATCAGTCCCAAAACATCATCGAAGAGCACCCATTCCGAGGCGGAAGTATTATGGTGTGGGCAGGGATTTCATTAGGATACCACACCGACCTACACATCTTTAAACGGGGTTCTTTGACAACTGTTCGGTATCGAGATGAAGTCCTAGAACCCATTGTGAGATTGTACGCTGCAGCAGTTGGCCCTACTTTTGTTTTAATGGACGATAACACATGTCCCCATAGAGCTGACATTGTCGATGACTCCTGGAGAGTGAAGGGATTGCACGTATTGTGTGGCCAGCATATTCGCCCGACCTTAATCCCATTTAAAATCTTTGTGATGCTCTTGGCCGTGCTGTATCTTCACGTTTCCCACCTCCAGCCACTCTTATTGAGCTGGAAACTGCTCTACAAGAAGAATGGCGATTGCTTAATTCTGCGGTGGTTGACCACCTGATTGAAAGCATGGTCACAAGGTGTAAACTTTGTATACAGATGAGGGGGGGATCACATACCCTATTAATGTCCTTTTTTATTTTATGCTGTTTATTTTCACTTTATACATAATTCTGTTTAAGTCTCCGTTATGTCAGTATCTGATAACTTACAAAAATTTAATATTGTGTTCCTTTCTGTATATAATTATTGATTTTGTTTTATGCATAAATATATATGCTACTTTCCTGCCGAATTTTGTGTCAATCAAAGCAGTATTTGCTGATTTTTTTGCATTTTACATCTTCATGCTTAACTTTTGGAAGTGAGTGTATTTGAACTTTATATAAATTTTGTATTGAAAGAAGGCAAGTGGCATAAAACTGACGATTTACATCGACTTCCCTGCAGTGCACACGTAGATTACCTTAGATAGTATTTCATTTGATATGCTTTTTGTAAATTGTGGCATGTTTTATATTGTAGGAAATGTAAATATAATGCTTACATTATTAAATGATATATCACATGCTTAGTCTTGTTCTGTTTTTTCAATGGTTAAACATTTGATAGTTAAAAGCATTTATTCAGAATGGCCAAAATCATCAGTCATTTAGTCATTTGTTCACTGATGATGTTGCTTAGGAGACAACCAATATTACAAACATAAGAAAGTGAAGACAATTAAAAACATTTATGCCTGTTTTTTGGGTTCAAACCCAAACTTAACAATATGGCAACCAGCATCACTAACCACCCTATCTAACGGGACAATATGCTTTTGCATTGTAAAAACCATATTTTTTTCCATGGAAGTAAAATCCATTCCTTCTTCTTTAAAATATCAGCTGTTGTTAATTAAAGCTACTTCATGGCTGCCATAACTAGGTTAAAACAGGTCAATGTCTACATGGGAGAGCAATGACACGTTGTTGTGTGATGCTGAGAATTCTGCAATTCTCTGATTTTAAGTTAAAGCAAATCACTATACATATGGGCTGAAGACCAGGAAAAGGAAAGTAGGGTTGCCACTCAAACAGGAGAATGAAATTCCCTGACTTTTCCAGGTTTTCCAGTTGTGTTTCAAGAAAATTCCAGCCTATCTGTGTAATGCATTTTGGCTGTGCTAAGAAGCAAATTAATTATGGTACCACTTGAAAACACAAAAATTTGCCAATTAGATATGACTTATATATTATCCTCAAAGATTGCTATTATAACTATAATAGGAGTTGTTTTCTCCACTGAAGAATTGAGATTAGAATCTGCTCAATGTGGATAAAAAATGCTTTTTTTTTGACATATGCTTTTTTTTTTGACATTTTGCAGCTAAACGAAAGAAAGAAATCTATTTAATGATATTTTTAAATAAATTTAGATATTTTATATTTGTTTAGCTTAATACATAAGCAAAAAATATGTGCACTGAATTTCGTGATGTTATGTCATCATACTGCTAGAATTAGTTTCAGGATTATGCCAGAGAAAATTTCCGGAAATTTGAAAGTATTATTTACTAATAATAAATAAATTTAAGGGGAAGAAGCAACATTAAATGATATGAATAACATTAAAATACTTTAAAAACTGAATGACAATAATCATGATATTTTGGCGAATATAGTTATATTAAATGGTTAGCCTAGATGACTGATTACTAGTTTTTTATTTTACTGCAAAATAGCAAATAAGGCATTTCTTAAAAAGAAAAAAGGTATTTAATAGATTTTGTGGTAAAATCCTACTATACGCTACGGTCCTGGCTAAATTTTGAAAATTGCCGCCAACACCAAAATGGCCTGTTTGCTGCTTCATCATAATGTCGCCAAATCCCATGTGTACCGTACACCGAGGTTATTCTAACCTCCATGGTACCGCTATACTAGGATTAAACCGATTTTATTTGATACAAGAATACCTTCAACATGCACTGCACATGCGCATGTGAGTATTTCGATTCTCGAGGTAACTGGGAACCAAAGTTACTGGAAACTTGCTTCGCCTTTCTAAAAGACAATCTGTTTGGAGCTGCAAAATTTGGCTCTATGCCAGCTGCTCAAGTGATGCTAACGCACGCCAATAAAGTGATCGGCTTCGAACGTTGGCGCAAAACTCGCTTTTTGGGGGGATCGCTGTATGAAATTCCCTGACTTTTCCAGATTTACACTAAAATATTGGAATTCCCTGACTTTTCCCTGATTTTTTTGGTCAATTTTCGAATTCCCTGACTTTTTCCGGTTTTCCAGGTAGCATGGCAACCCTGTGAAAGTTATGTGTTTTATTATGGATGTTTTTTTGTTTTCAATTTTAATTCGTTGCTATTATATATTTTTGGTGTTTTATTGTTAATGTTGTTTAATATCATTTTCAGTGTTCCGTTGTGGACGTTTTTTGCTTTATTTTTAATTTATTGCCACTTTATGTAATTTTTCAGTATTTCATTATGGATATTTCTTGCAGTTTTAATTTTATTAATTTGTTGCCATTTTGTGTAATTTTCAGTATACCCTCATTTCTTTAAAATGACTACCGTTTTTCATTTGTTAGGCTGACAATTCTGTGGGCTGGTTGGGCAAATAATGCGACAATGGTAAACTCTGTTTAATCACTCAGTAACTTGGCTCTTATGCTTCCTGATTATTACAGTGATTAGTTATATCAATTGCTACAGCAATAGGCCAGTGCAGTCTTTACAGTATTATAGACCACCAGGTAAACTAGTGTGCTGGAATCCCTATGACAACTACTCACAGAAATGAAGTGCCCAAAATGAAATAGAAACAGATTAGCGTGGAGCCCCTATGCTTGTATAGTCCCCCAGCAAGTGCCCAAATGGCCTATGCCTTAAGACAGTGCTAACTTAGCCCAAATTCAAATTCCAGAGAAGGCGGTGAGCACAAATTTCAATTCTGAAATAGACATGGATGTTTGTAATATACAATGTCTTTGTAACACTGGAAGCACTTATAACAGAGTTTACAGTCCGTTCAAAAGACTTATGCTAGAAGAAAGTAATATATCTTTAGATCTGTTCCTTGGGATGTTCTCCATCAAAAACTGAGACAGTAAGGAAATCGGAATGTCATAAGTTTACAAGACCTTGGCTAGCATCTTTTAGCCATAATGGATTTATAGACTTAAAATCAAAATCCTTTCACATAAAAAGGATGAATCCAAACACTATAATGTGGCTTTTAAAATACAGTACTTCCATAAAATTTCAGGCAGCATTCTTACTAAATTTTAATGCTAATAGAAACAGCTTCAAATTCAGAATTATAGAACATTATATGATAAAAGTGAGTTCTTAAAACTTACTTTAAGCAATGGATAATTGAAGATAATTTTCTTATTATTTGAAGATTCTTTTTCTTTTGCCACTTCATTCATGACATCAAGGCACTAGCAACAATCAAATATTAACATTATTATAGAAAGATGATAAAACAAGATAATTCTGAAAAAAAATTTAAAATACAGTAAACTCCATTAACATGAACTTGCTTAAGGCAATAACTCAGTTAATGTGAACAAAATTTTGATCCCAGTAGCAATGCATATATTCATATAATAAGTTTTCTTGGTTAAAATGAATTACAAACTTTTTTTAGTCTGTTGCATCATTAGATTTTACCACTTAACATGAACTTTCAAAGTTTTTCATATTTTTTTTCCAGTTGTTTCTGCTAGGGATATGTTCAGAAATGTTCTGTCCAGTTTAATTGAAAACCTCACAAAATATACTGCATTCTTTAAAGCATACTCAGCTTTATTAGCTTTGGTTGACAATTACACTCAGCACATCAACAGTGAGCATCAATCAAGAAATGCAATTCTGTGTTCAGATGTGTTTTGATGTCTTTAAACATTAGATAGTATGACTAATGTTAAATCTTGAACAATTCTGAATTAATCAGGAAAAATTATTTACCTGCCGTCTTCTTCCAATGGTTACCGGGACAAGTTAGCATCTTATCTTCTTTCTAAAACTCAGTAGACACGACATACAAAATGGATAATTCCAGTTCAAATTCAAATGACTGAATTTGCAGTAAAATATTTACATAGATTTACTAGATTGTAGTTCATTACATATGAATTTTTGGCATGCGCCAGCATATCTTTTATTCTCCAAAAGTTCTAGCGGTACTCTTCAGCAGACTTTTACAGCTTTCAGAGCACAACTAAGGTTAAATTACAAGAGTAAAGGAAGAAGAAAGAAGTAAATAAAGGAAAAGCAGTAAGACAGTGATTCGTGACCAAAAAATTTAAGCACCGTGAGAATGATTCATGTCCCCGAAGAAGATGATTGTAGATATGCAAATAAAACTAAAAACCCTAGAGGAAGCAGACCTTGGTGTACTGAAGAAAAGTACAAACGTTATAAAGTACGGAACTGCCAAATCTTCAATTATCCCCAAAGATCATGAAAAAAATTATTAAAGGTGCTGCATTGGGTTCCGGGAAAAAGTTAAGGGACTTTATAGTGCTAAGGAAGAAGATGTCAAAACTTTCTTTCTAAGATGGTTCAATCATATGTATGCTTTGGATATACCTTTAAGTGAACCTATAGTTCAGTCGAAACAAACAAGATTGCAAAAAAAAAAAAAAATTAGACATTTAGACATAGTTGATCCACTGGTTGGTCATACCACTTCCAAAAGAGACACTTGATTTCCTCATTAGCGATCTGTGATGAAGAAAATAAAATTGATGAAGAAGGTGCAAACAACTGGTTACATGAATCTGACTGAGAGAAAAGTATGTATTGTGTAATACAGTACACAGTCAGAGATCCGGATGTCCAATATCTGGAATGATCTAAAATCTGGACCTCAAAGCCACCACCAACTTTTTTTTTTGTAAGCTTTACGTATGTGCATTTGATTTTTTCCTCCCATAAGAAAACATGTGGAGAGTCCTGATTCTTAAATTCACTTATGCAGTAAATAAAATACCTTGTTATTGAAGAAACAATCACTTTAGCCTAAATTTGTGAGATCAACAATTTGGCACCTTAGCTGCATATCTACTTGGCATAAATCTCAAACCGAAACATTTTACATAGAAACATCATTGATTTTACGCCTACTAGTATTTTATATCCTTGATGCCGACCTGGCGAATCATTATTTATTATATTTTGCTTTTATCACCGCATGTTTATGAACACACGATAACTTGAGTAATGACTCATGCAGTGATGAATAAAACTTTTTTTTTTTAATATTAGTAAATGAATAGCAAAGAGTATGGCAACCTTTTATGCTGACATTATGCTTGGTGATGGTTACAGATTAAGTTAAATGCATTAAGAAATGTTGACGAGGAAAAATTTAACAAAAATTTCTTTTTGTACACTAAAAATAAATTTTCTTAACAATACTCATAGGCCAAAAGTTTACATTTAGTGCTATTTGAATTAAGAATATCTGATTTGTTATTCACATAAACCCAGAACTGCACAGAGCTCGTATCTCTGCACTGGGCAGCAGAATTTAGGGAAATATAAATTTTTGGAATTAAGAGAAGCACCGAGTGACAAAATTAAGGGATGACAAAATTTTTATAATTTAGGGAAAGCACTGGGATCCAAAATTTAGGGGTGGTAAATATTTAGAACTTACGGTGACATTTTGTAGCAGAATTCAGAACACACACAGACTGCATCAGGTGGTAAGATATTTAGCGCTGGCCCTCGATAAGCCTTTAAGTATAGTGGAAGTTTTTGCAGACTGTTATTATTATAGCAATTTTATGAAAGTTAAAGCTTGAACTTTCGATTATGTTGAAAAGAGTTTCTAATTCTGGAGCTGCAACAGGATCTACAAAGTGAAAGTGTGTTTCAATGTCCATTAAACAAAAAGTGGAATTGCTGCAAAAAATGGATAAAGGCATATCCATCTCAAAATTATATGAGAAGTATGGCATTGGAAAGACAACTATATATGACATAAAAAAAAAGGAGCATTTTCGAATTTTTTTTCCGGTTCTGACACCCCCCTTACAACGAATAACAGAAAAATTGTTCATTATGCTAAAAGTGACGATCATGTCATTAACGGGCCAATGATAATGGCTCAAGCAAAAATATTTCATGAAGAAATGAACTTAAAAACTGAGTGCACATATTCGACATGTTATAAAAATTGCCATGGTGTTCACTGAAGCTGCTGAACTATTTGCAGATGAATTCTCTGAACTCATTAATAGTGAAAAGTTATCTCCAGAGCAAATTTACAATGCTGATGAAACTGGTCTTTTCTGGCAATATGTAGCATGAAATACCTTAGCAATCTCTACAGAAAAGGCTCGAACTGGTGTCAAAGATTCCAAAGTGAGACTAACAATTTTAGCATGCGCAAATGCTACAGGAATGCATTTGAAAAAGTGTAAATTTTCCATAATCGGGAAAAATACATGACCTCAAGCATTTAAAGGATTAAGAATTTTCCTATTATATATCATGCAAATAAAAGAGCATGGATGACACAACTGATGTTAATGAATGATTGGCTTGGAAATCATTTTATACCCAAGGCTCGGCAATATTTGAATTCAGTTGGTTTACTTGATGATGCAAAAATTCTCCTGATTGTATACAACTGTTCCGTTCATACTTCACTTATAGATAATGTATCCGTATTATTCTTTCCTCTAAACTTTACATCCATCAGCCTATGGATATCGAAATCGTGCATGTGCTGAAATGCAAATACACTCTTATAAAAAAATAAAAAAAAAAAAAAAACACACCAAGAAGATATAAAGCAAATTGGACATAAATTGATATGCATACAGGTTTCAATGGAAAATGCAAAATTTTACATTTTGGCTGCTAATGAATGAACGGTTGTCGCTACAGCGCATCTGATCTGCTCAACTGGCAGGATATTTAAGAGGAGAAATTACAATCCCAAGTCATAAATTCTTCATGAATTTCATTCCGTGTACTCTGGTAGACAGTAACTATGCCTGCATACTACAGGTGCGCGAACAATATGCGCATATGTCAGAATTTGGGAGAGGTCACGTAATTGGGCTCAGAAGCCGGTTGGCCTTATCGGGAATAGTTCGACATTTGAGCAGGAGCGATGCCACTATTAGATGATGTTGGCAGGAATGGGTGAACCATGGCCGCTCACAGTGTCAAGATGAAACGGTAGGCCTAGAGAAAGGACAGAACGTGAAGATCGAGCAATTGTCAGAGTGGCATTCACAGCCCCAGATACATCATTATCATCAATTGTACGTGCAACTAAAGCTTCAGTGACTGCAAGGACCATTCATAGATGGCACACAGAAAGGGGGCTGAGGTCACGGCACCCCTTGCGCCGACTACCATTGACCTCTGTACAACATCAAACCCGTTTGCAGTGGTATCTGGTTCATTCGCACTGGAATGTCATTGACTGGAATAGAATAGTTTTCAGTGATGAGTCCCGCTTTGAAATAAGCCCCGATGATCAACGAAGGCGAGTCTGGAGATGCTCCGGACAGCAGTGCGATACCAACCTGTCTTCCAGCAGACAGGCCAACAGCCAGGAGTGATGGTCTGGGGTACCGTTTCATTTCATAGTAGGACCCCTTTGGTTGTCATCTGTCGCAACCTCACAGCTCAGCAGTACGTCGACGAAGTTCTAAGGCCGTTGTGTTGCCCTTCATATCACACCACCATGGGCTTACCTTTCAGCAAGATAATGCCCGCCCCCACACTGCACGTGTTTCTAATGCTTGCCGAACATTACTTTGGCCAGCAAGGTCGCCGGATCTCTCTCCTATTGAGGACGTTTGGAGCATTATGGGGCTCCCAGCTTGGGATTTTGACGATCTAACATGCCAGTTGGACTGAATTTGGCACGATATCCCTCAGGCAGACATCCGCAACCTCTATCAATCAATGCCAAGCCGAATAAGTGCTTGCATAAGGCCCAGAGGTGGACAAACGCATTACTAACTTTTTCACTTTGTGAAGTTCTATCACTTCAATAAATCATCCAATTTTTCTCAAACTGTAATCATTTGTTTTTCTGTACATGTACATCACTTCTACCAATTTTCATCCCATCCGGATAACTCCTTCTAAGTGCATCGTTTTTTTTTGTCCAAGAGTGTATAAAGTGGCATTTTTAATATCCATGTTAAATTTCTTGAATAATGGCAAGACTATTCAAGAATTTCTGGAATATATTAGCATAAAATCTGCTGTGTGTAGCAACGCAAGATCATGGGAGGATGTGTTTCCAGATACTTAAAAGATGCTTGGCATAATTTATGGCCAGCTGCCACATTTCATGGTGAGGATGATGAAGATGAAAGCCGCAAATCTGGAGGTTTTCGGTTATCTCAAACCAAAGGTGAAATTTTCCAATTAATGGATTTTGTACAGAAATCTGAAGAAACGGTAATAAATGATAGGTTATTGAAAACGAAACAAATTTGATTGACAAGTTAGTCAGAATTCTCGACACAGCAACTGCAGGACTTAAACAGTGGAACTTTGTATACTGAACATGAAATATGCCTATTTATAGAATTTAAGAGAAAATATTAGCACAAAAAATAAAATAACTTACATTGAAAGAAATGTTTAATAAAGTAAACAAATAAATGTTAAGATTTTTTTTAAAAAATTTTGATACCCTTTAGATCATAAATGCTCATTATTTCATAATTATTTTTATAATTTCTGCAAGCAATTTTACTAGATTTAAATTGATGATCTAATATCTGGAAAAATCCCAAATATGGAACCACCGGAGTCCTGACAAGTTCGGATCTCGGACTTTGTACTATATCTATAACATGAATGAAACTGGACTTTTAGAAAATCTTTTCTCAAGTCATACTCTGGAAATGAAGCATATAGTAAATAACATTTAACTGTTGTCCTTGTGTGTAATACAGATGCATATACATTTCCCCTCTATCTCCTTCTAATTTCTCTAATGCTCTTTATAATCTCTCAATCCTTAATTCTCATTTTTCTACCAGCTCTAAATTCTTGATAATTAAGGTAATACTGCAGTTGGCTAATATGATTGATAAAATTGATGGCATAAGTCACCATAAATAGGTAAGAAAAAATCCTAATCAGTTAAAATTTTTATGTTGTTATTCTAATTTCTGCAAAATCATTTATTAATTCCCCAGACATGCTCCATTTTCTCAGCCATCTGAATTTCAGTGCACAGCAGTAACAAGCTTGAGTGAAAATAAATGAACAGTAGATTAAAATTAAACTCTTTTATACATTGGTTTAATTAATTAAATTTAAAGACCACTCTTATATAGTAACTGATGGCTGAGTAGGATTGGTTTGAGCTGTATCATTTAACTTACGATAAAGTACATGATGTCTATCTGTTTTAAGGGAGAGGTACTTTCATGAAGGACTTTCTAAATGAAACTCTCATTACACATCAGAAAAACTGCTAAGCAGCCAGCATGTTCAACAGAAGCTGAAGGCTAAGTAAGATAAAATACTAAAAAGCCTTAACTGTATCCTGTATTCAATTCCCTGGAACAAAAGGACTTGAATACAGTGATGCATGTTTTTGTATGTGATGTCAGTTTTCTTATAGTTTTTTTAAAAAAAAAAAAAAAAAAAAAGAATCAAATATATCTCTTTTGTAAATCAGACTTTGAACATAGACTAATTATCAAATTTCAAATTTTGCACAAGAGGAAAAATGTAATTTATTTATAGTACAACAAAGAGTTTTCAAAAAAATTTCTACAGAGTTATTTCCTGAAATATTGACTTTAGACATCCAGTTATAAAGTGCCTAAAAAAGTAGATACTTTTTTTAAAAACAACTTCTGTATAGTAACTGAGAGGATTGTGTAAGTAGCAAAATAAAATCAAATAAAATATCCTATTAATAAAATATTCAATGTATTTAAATTAATTAAATAAATACTCCACACATTTTCTACAAAATTCATGATATTAAAACATTTCTTTATGACTTATTCTCTTAGTAGGTTATGGCACTAACTTAAAACACAGAGAATAAACCACTAAACAAGAATTTATCTAGAGGTAATATAATAACAGGGTCATTATCCAGGAGAAGTGATTTACATTAAGACACTGCAATTTTAATTCATCTTTCATTTAATAAATTAATCAGAAAAGCAAATTAAAACCAGACTTCATGACAAAACTTTATGGTTACCTTATTAACATTTATGAAGGTTGCCTGACTAAAACTAACAAGGTCACTTTACAACACTAGGTTTCTTAAAGCTATCTGTCACTTTAGGCTGAATTGTTGGGAAAGTTTTTGCTTTAGCATACAAGGGTAGCAGTATCATTCTGAAAGTGACTCCAGTGAATGATCATCAGTTGGTTTGGTTTGTATATTTAATCACACCAAAGCACTCAAGGGCGATCTGCCTAAGGGAAGGGATGTCTTCATAGAGGAATTTCTAATGGGAAATTAGCTGTATATGCATTATGCATGCGAAGAACCATTAAAATGCTTATGTAGCTAACCTGTTAAGACGAATTTAAACCATGGATCGAACTACTAGCGTTCCTGAAACTTGAAATGTATTAACCTGAAAAACTGAAGATTAACATGTTTGTGCATGCATGTTTATGTCAACACATTTCAGTATGGCAGGCAAGAAAAATGAAATCTAAAATTTTTTATTCTAATTTAGTAAGTTTTCATAAGCTAGTTTTGCACTGGGAAATACACAAGTCCATCAAAATGTCCAGATTAATATTATTTTTATGAGACATATTAACTTGTATGTGTTTAGGCATGTGAAATAAATAATTATTAAATAAAATTTGTATGAGCACTACATATTAGCCGGCATGCATAAAAAAAGCATTAACTGAGTAAGTATTGTTGACATTTTGAATGCTTAGAAATTAACTTCATTAACATACAAATCGAAAGGAAAATCATACAAATGTTTCTTCTCTGTTTAAAAATATATATATACACACTCACTTTTGCCACTTAACAAAACAATGTTCTTATATTTAAAATTAAAGAAATACATAAACCAGTGATCATTTGATAACATTGCCACGTGGTTTTCCACTGTGTCCAAGGTTATTCTAGAACCAGCAGATCTTATATACTGACTGTACATTACCACTGTTGTCTTCACAAGTTTAGATCATTTGAACATGGCAAAGCATATGAGGGCCATTTGCCTAGGGAAAGGAATGATTTTTGAAAAAGACTCGTATTCACGTATTACACAGAGACAAAAATCAACTGAGCAATCCAGCTTGTTCGCCTGAAATTGAACCTCGGAGGAACTATGGGTATTATTGATACTAACCACTCTATCAATAGTGGGTTTGCTGTCTTTCCAAGAGGAAACAGTCCACAGAAGTGATTGAATAGATTCATACCACAATGAACTAAACAGGAGGACTAGATTGAACTTTAAAAAAAAAAATATATGTAAATTAATATTTTCTGTAAACACAACTTGGAAAGAGTCTCATACTATAAAATTATAATTTAATATGATTAAAGCCATGCCATTTAGTTTTTAATAGATGCAATTTACGGCTATTGTATTTAGATAGTGACACAAAAAGGGATAAAATGATAAATTACGTTTCACCTGCAAAAATTAAACTATTATTAAAAATTACTACTCTATAATGAATTCTCCTCTTTTCTTTTTTTTTTCTTCTTATATTAAAAGTATTTAAGAAGTTTCGATACGTTGTTCAAAATATGAGTCTTGTAAATAAATTTCACCAGCAGTTGTTAGAAGATTTTACTGCTATCCTTCTAATGTATTTTTGATGCAAATGATCATGTACATTCAGGACAGAAATCTGGAACAAAGGAGCATAATAAATCTCATCCAAAGTATCAGTTTATCAACTGAACTAATGATATAAATATTAAGCAAACTTACTGTAATATGCTATTAAGGAACAACATTATTTTTATACGTGGTACTTTGACAAGAAATATGCTTTTAAAATATGGAAGATCATTGCTTATTTTATATGTATCACTTGGAGAAGAATTTTACTCTAATATGAAAGAGAACTGAAAAATGATATGCTGCATAAATATGCAATAGTTTTGCTTTTACTGTGGGTTGGATTTTAGGCAAAATGAAAATGTTAATAATACAGTAATTTTTCAAATTATAATTAAATTGAAATGTCATTTCATTCACAAGAGCTAATTAAACATTACTATTAAGTGCTTACATTTACCAGTTTCACAAATATGAAATGGCAGGAAGGATTTTCCTCGAGATAAAGAACTGAATAAAACCATACATGATGCAAACGCAAGCTACACTGAACACAAGAGATCTGAATACCGTGGAGAGGAAGCGTTATTTGATGAGACAATCAAGGGAGATTTAATTTATAATCATCACTGATAATGTTTGCATGTACTGCTGCCAAACTCACTTGAAAAGTGCAGAAAATCATTCATGCTATATGCTCATCAACAGGTATTAAAAAATGTCTCTTGGGAGACTGTCAAACAGAATGGTTTCTACGACAACCACTCTCTTAGCTCAAAAAGTGAGCAGTATTTGTAAAGTGATCAGTGATGTGCTAAATCTTTTCATTTTCCAAAAAATGAACAGAGTTTAGGCATCATGTTCTCTCAGGTGATTATCTTGTGGAAAGCAAATTTGTATGAAATAGTTGTTTGGAGCAAAGTTGTTTGCATGCTCTGTAAATCTCAACAGATAATTTCTAAGAATAGGAAAAGATACGCAGATGGGAGAATGTAACAAAATCCAGATGTCACATTCTCTTTGGATTTATTATTTTGAAGTAAAATGGACAGATGAATATGTTATTATGTGTTACAGCTAATTGTTATAAACAATTTTGGTTGATTACCAATTTTTAATTAGAAAAAGTTTATATTTCCAGATGACTGTGTGGTCACGAAGCTTATTCAGAACTCAGAACAGCCCATGGAGGTAGGAATACCTGCACTTACCTAGCCACTTAACCTGTCTCTCTCATGAGAAAATAACGCATTACCTGCAAAAGTTTCTATGAAAAACAGAAAATTTTCAGATGGGTATAAGTGTAGTCATTTTTACAGTTTTTAGTTAAATACAATTCTAGTTATGATAAAAAATTTGAACACATTGTTTGTCATGTTGCAAATTTACATTGAATAAATCTATACAAATATTCTATACCAAAAATTAATTTTATTTTATTTACGATTTAATATTGAAAAGAAAATGGGCATAAAAAGTATGCATATATAACGATTTGTATTAGCTTGTGAAACCTACAATTTTACTTGATATGCTTCAGTAAAATGTTAGAAAGTTTGAAAGCTTTTTAAATTATAAAATTGGAAAATTTTATTAAAAACTAATTAAAAAATAAAAGATTTGAAAATATTTAAACCACCTAATTTTCATTTAACACAAAATTCTTAGAGAGGGGGAGTAAAAAAGGAGAAATTTGAATTTTAAGTATTAAGAAAGGAATTTAAACTAATTTTATTATTTATTTTTTATTTAAGTTTTTATTTATTTAATTCTATACTATAGAGGTATATTTTATTCACATACTATATAAGGACAACATTGTGGTATTTATGTTTGTTTTACTGACAAAAGTAAAAAATTTTATGAACTTTTTTAATTTAAAATTTGAACATAAAATCTATGGGCCCTCTAAGGCTTAGGGCCCCTATGTGATTGCATATCTTGCACACATCACTGCTCAGAATGAACATGTTCTTATGACAAAGGGCAGCTGTACAGCTCATAATATTTATGATTCGAATTTATCCAACGTAAACTCCCCCTACTCCAAATACAACATGTGATCTTCAGCCTTTGGATCAAAGCATTATTAGAAGTGATTTGTGAAAGCTATTTGTACATGAAACATCAACCTGGAGTGTTGTCTATGCAATAAAAGCTACTACCGCACTGTGTAAATGTGCCATCACATACAGAGCGTTTTCACCCATACACCACATATGAACTGTTTTAACAAAACCTAGAGAGGGTGAAAATATATTTCAGGGTACCCCTTCATGAAAATTGGCAAATTTTTGGTGCCATTCCTGTTTACATCCAA
>KK119611.1:272477-282986 GCA_000611955.2 Stegodyphus mimosarum | reverse complement strand
ACATCCAACGACCTCCCCAGTAAAATGGCATCCAAAACATTATGCAATAAAACACAATTAAAACAATAAATATATAGTCTCAATAAACTGCATTTTAAATCAAACAAGAAAATAACATAAAAATGGAACTACACGTTATCTAATCTATGCAGTACAAAAAGGAAATATCGACTTATTTAAAAATTTGTTCCTTTGATATGTGTGACATGCAGAATCCCTTAACAGCATTAAAAAACTGTCTAAAATTATCTGAACTAGAATCTGTATACTGCCATCATCACCACATAAATTCACAAAAATAAGAATCAAATTTAATTCAGTCTTAATAATTTTAGTATTAGCTTCATATACCCACATCCACACAAAAATCAAAATCTCAATAATACTCAAATGACTGTCCTCAAACCATCATCCCTTTCTAATGGAATGGTTTATATAGTAAGCATTTGAACCTCTCTTGTGACAAACCCATTCAAAGACATATAAACTATCCTTACGTTTGACCACATGCATTTCTTTCGTGCAAGCAGTACACTTATAATGATTATGGAGGAAACCTTCATTTACACACCAGTCAATTAATGCTTCTTTTCCCATTCACTCCGAATCATACAGAAACTTCAGATTAGCCTCAGCACAGGGAGCCATTTTATAGTGTACAGCACAAATTATGCAATGTACTTCCTATAAGACATCCAATGCAGAAATAAGCTCTGAGAAATTAAAATCACTGCAGTGATGCAGTACAATGAATCCCATTGTAATAGGGTTTCCATAACATTCAACTACTCAGGTTAACATAAATGAAACAACAACCTGGCAATAATCCAAGGGGTATCCTAAAAAAGAGACTAATCCCAGGACCCAAAAAGATCCTAATGATGTTAGTTACACACAAGTTAGATGGACACAATGATAGCATTTCACCTGACAAATGGAATAACAAGACATTGTGAGTTGTAGTGTTAGTTATCAGGAGTTTGCAGGGGTGGCACCATTTGCCACCTGGTGCAAACACTGAGACACCAAAATTCTGCCGCTCGGTTCTCTTCCAAATTCTAAAAATTTTGCCATCTCTGAGATCCATCTCCCTGATGCAACTGCACTGGTTGCTCACACTCTGGTGCCAGCCTTGGAAATCTGTCGGTGCAGATGATGATGTTGCTGTATGTGCTCCAGTGGGATCTGATGTACATGTATTTAAGGTGCAAAAAATATCGTTAGAGGAATGTGAGAAAGACATCATCATTCTGCCCACCTGCCAAGAAATCTTACATGCCTTGGACACTGTAGAATGCTTTGCTGCAATATCCAAACTGATCACTGACCACCAGTTTTGTAGAAAGCATGGAGTTAGCAGACATTTTCGTTCCCTTATACAACATTAATTTTTCAGATCTGTGAATGCACTTTTTTAAGTTAAAATACAATAATTGATGTAGTACTGTAGTATTTTCTATGACAAACAAACTTAATATATTGTAGGTACCTATATAACTATATACTCTAAATAGTTAACTTGCAGAAAAAAGTATTCCAAAAATAAAATCTGAGTCTCCAGTTAACATGAATTCTTGATTTTTTGGAGATCTGTGTTAACGAGCGTTTACTGTATTTGAAATAACACTACTAAATGCTTAAATTATGCATTCAAGTAAAAGATCACATGTATTTCCACCTAAAATAAATAAATACGAACATATCTAGTATCTAAATATTTTTATATGTTATAATATATATTATAACATATCTAGTATCTAAATATTACATATTTATTTCAATGGCTAAAAAGTGATATATTTATTTTAATGTTTATATTCAGTTATTTTAAAAGTGAACATGCTATGAAATACTTATCAAGGAAAATACCTATGGTAATATCCTTTATATTCTACGCTCTTAAATTACTTGTATGTAACTGATTTATATTAAGTGAAGAATGCACGCCATTTCAGTACAATTTATAATAATAGTTTTGGCTTTTAATAATGAATATGCTGGATAAATTTAAGGAAAATACTTCTGTTTCTCCGCTTTGCAATTGTACTAAACAACTACTTCACATCGCGGAACTTTTGTTTACAGCATGGAGTTCGATATTATTTACTAAAAGGTATTGCCAGATCGTTTAGCTGAACTTGTCTTTTTTTTTTTTTTCTTAATAGATATTTTAAAAAAGTATGACATAATCGTCATTAAAGTACAGTACACAGTTCTCTAATTAATTTGTTATTGATATATTTGTTTCTAATACAGCTCAATCTTGGATTTACTACAGATTACGATTGGATTACGAAAAGTATATAGCACTACATAGACTACTCTGCTGCTGACTGTGATCAAGCCCAACCTGTGTGACGTCGGATGCGCAGACACCATCATCACTGATGATGTAATCGAAAATTAAAAGTCTCGACCTTTCTCGAATATATGACAGAGATTTCGTTCGGGTTTCGTCAGACAGGCGATTGGATAAAAACCCGCCGCCAAGAGATTGTGACATTTGAAACTAGAAGTTGAATGCTGTCAGAAATTTTTGATTGCTGATCTTATTATCGTTGTTGTGAACTTATTTGCTAATATTTTCGTTACTTACATATACATTTAAGGTGACAAAAGGAACAGGATAAATAGCAGCATGTCAATCTTAATAAGGCGAAGTGTTCCGTTGGTTCATAATTTTGCATCGAAGTTTTGTGGATCATTACGTCCGGAAAACAATGTTTGTGTACGATATTACTGGAGACGCCGGAATACATTTTCGGAGCTGTCGTCTGCTGTGCAAGCGCTTGAAGATAGCGTACGAGATATGGACCGAGAGATGAACCAACTTTTTAGCAATATCCAACGGGCTAGTCCTTTCAGAATTCCGCAGCTGTTTTCACCATTTGAGTGGGGTCGTGAAAGAGAAATTCCGGTAATATCTTCAGATGCTGATGGCAGAAGATATAAAGTAGAGATGGACATGCAAGGTATGGCACCAGAAGATATTAAAATTACCTTGAAGGATCAAGAGCTTACTGTAACTGCTCGGAGAAGTGAAAATCGAGATGATGGCTCACGGTATATGCGTGAGCACAGTTACCATTACACTTTGCCCAAGGAAGTGAATGTAGATACCATTAGGTCATCGTTAACAGATGGTGTACTTACTATTGAAGCGCAGTTACCTGCGCTGGAAGCAAAAGAAATTCCTGTGACTATAGAAAGTGGTTCAGGTTCAGAAAACAAGTCTGATGATAGTGCCTGCAAAAAGTAAGATTTCTTATAGAACACTTTTTGTCTCAATTTGTTAATAGGAGCTATAAATTTGAATGTTAAATGATTTTTCTAATGATACATAAACATGTACTAAGCATTAAAATAAATTGTATTATTATTGTATCCTTTTTCATCTGTGAAGTTCTACTAATTTCATTTGTGCTCTGAAACTTCAGTGCTTCAATAAATTGTTTTTTTTTTAAGATTTGGGTATTTTTTATTGCGTATTAAATCTTTAAGAATGTAATTCTTAGAATTTGCAGTTCGGATACTACTAATATCATTAAAATTGTTTCGGAAATTTTCATTTTATAATACAGTAATATGACAATATGCATTTTGTAACACTATGAAATTTTGTGTATTAAATGCATTAGAAATCGAACTAAAATATCACTAATATTACATCTTCAGTTTTAATACATATTGAACAAGATACTGAGTGATTTATTTCTCAATAGGTAGATTGCTATTAATTTTGTTTTGAGAATAATCTCAAATTATGTTAAGTTTCATTATGATTATTTAAAATGTAATGAGCATAAAATTTAGATGTAATCAGTTTAGTAATTAAAAAAAAAGGCTGAGTAGAAAACAACAAAATTACATTTATTTCTTGTATATAAATCTTGTCATTAACGCTAATTTTTTTTTTTTTAAATTTAGTTTACTTACTTTTGGCAATTTTTTTGGCATCTGCAATTTCTGTTAATGACTTCAGAAGAGATTTCCTTTCTGGTATGCTGGTGTTATGTATATTATGCTAGGTATGACTAAAGGTGATGCCAGGCTGTTTGTGATCATTTTGATATGCTGTATTATGTGAAAAAATAATTTTGGTGTTTTCATTTTTCTAATTTTAAATTAGGAATTTATAATATACTCAGCATATGAAAAAATGATCAATTTATGCATAAAGTTTCTCTGTGATATGTAGAACGTCTTCTTTAAAATAATAGGTTGTCTGTGAAGTTTTAAATAGGTTTTAAACTGATCATTTTTAAATCGATGATCAGTTTTGGCGATTAATTGTAGATGGTTGCACTAAATCATAAGTGGATATACAGAAAGGCACATTATCATTAAATTAGAATGGAGCAATACATGGATATTAAATTTTGTTTTAAACTTAAGTATTGAAGAAGTAATATTATCTACCATATCTTTAAGTTTTAAAGTAGTACAGATATTTGAAAGACTGGAGGAAAGACCTTCATAATTTGGTTACCCAAAGACTATGGTAAAACTAATCTAGGAAGTAAGTTAAAATGTTACACTGAATCGTAAAGTGCTGTGTCCAGTACATGCTTTCCAGCATGCATTTGGCACAGTTGATGTCATTCTGATTAAATTATTAATGAACAACAAATTGGTGATTTGATTCTCATAAGACATGTTGAATATAGAGGAAAAAAATGAAAGAATTAATTGCTGAAATCTTAAAATTATCGTTACTTCTTTCTTCATAAGTAATGTTTATTATCATTACTAGTGATGAAATATATTCAACATGAAACCTGAATATTGTATAATGTTTTTAGAGTTGTTGAAAACAGCATGGGAAGAGAAGCAGGTGAGGGCAATGTTGTGTATATTATTGGAAAGGAATTATTAAAAAGAGCATAATATTGCCAGATAAGCTGATACGTGCATAAAAATGTTAGACTGCATTTCTCACAGAAACGTTTGGGGGGAAAACTATTTGCAAACTAAATCTATATAGTCTAACATTTCGAAAAAGATTTATTACTAAAAATTAAAAATGAAAATAAATAATAAAAATTCATAAAAATGTTATGTATTATAACTAATGAGATTTTTACAACTGAATCTTATCTTGAAAGAAATTTGAATTGTAAGAGTGCTTTTTTTTTTGAAAGGTAAAATGGTATAAATAGAAAAATGTTAGAATTTTAAAAAGTGTTACAATTTAAATGAAATTTTATGTAATGTTTTTCGAAGACTACAGTTTATGTACTGTTACAAAATTTCATTACACAGCCTGGTTTTATTTTGGATGTAGAAAACGATGTACAAAAGTAATGTTCAATAATTTGCAACTGGTGTGCTGCAGATTTCAGAAATATATTTTACATACTGTATTTACATACTGAGTGATATCAGAGAGAGGTTTTTTATACAATACAAATAATCATATAAATGAATTAAATTAATTAAAAATATTGCTTGCTTTGTATTCATTTTCTTCTCAAGGAAAAACTATCATAAATCAGATTGACTAGGTGTCTAGGGAAGCTAATATTCAACTTTGACAAAGCACACAACTGCTTAAGTAGGAATGTCTTTAAAACGTCTTACAAATGGTGTGGAGAACCATTTGTTCTGTTATATTATATATGTTGTTTTAACATACAGTTTACATAGGTCTGTTTTATATATATCTGGTTATCATAAATTAAGGAAAAATCACGATTACAGAAAAAGTTGCATGTAGAATTTTATGAAACTTACCCACAATATACAACACATAGTAAGGTATCAAATAACATAAAAAGTAATTACGAGATAATTATGGTAGTATAGAAATTAGCACATGTATAAAATAAACAAATTAAAGGTGTCAGTTTGCTATAGGAAAAGTACCTTCAATATGGAATATGATCACCTCTAGAAGCAATGCAGCACAATCAGTGATGTGTGATACTTTCGATTATACAGTCTATCAGTTCCATAGGAAGCGAGAGCCATTGCTCTTGCAAAGCAGTTGCAAGCGCGACAAAGGTCTGAGGGGGCAGATTGAGAGCAGCTAGATGTCTTCCTAAAGCATCCCAAATGTGCTCGATAGCATTCAAGTCCGGGATCAAGCTGGCCACTCCATGCGCATAATTGTTTCCTGTTGAAGATAATCATCTACGATGCAAGCCCTGTGTAGTTTTGCGTTGTTGTCCTGCAACAGGAAAGCATCATCTATTGCGTCAGCATATGGGTGCACATAAGCATCAAGCGATGTCATCTCTATAAACCTGAGCATTCACGGTTTCCTTTAGAAAAACACAGAGGTTTGTGCGTCCACCCAAAGAGATGCCACCCCAAAACAGACACTGCCTCTTCCGTATGCATCTCTTTCACATATGTTTCAGGGATGATAACAGGTTCCAGGTTCTCTCCATATCGAATAACGCCTACTATTGCTTTCTAGACTAAACCTGGACTCATCCGTAAAGAGAACAGACCTCCATTGATCAGGCGTCCAGTGGACAATTTGTCGTGCCCACTGCATACGGTACCTAGTGGGGCGTGACATGAGCGGCACACAAATGGCTGGTCGCCTTGCATACAGACCCCCTTCGTGAAGCCACACGCAGTTGACGTTGACACCAACCTTCCGGTGGCTGCAGCAAGAGAGGATCTAAGGAGAGTCGGAGTAGCTTCGAGTATTTTTTTGGATAAAAATGTTTTAATAAGCATTTTATTATATATGTTTCATTTGCATAGTAAAAAGCATTACAATAATGACATAAATATATTTTAATATTAGCTTATTTATGTCATTATTATAATGCATTTTACTATAATTTCACTGTATGATAGATATACATTAAACATTATGCTTTATTAAATGAAATTTCAATTGAAAGTTAAGTTGTAGCAATTCATGTTCTTAATTAAAACATAAAAAATCTTACTGTTCAAAATCACTGAACTGATATGTATTCCAGGGTGAATACTTACGATTTAGAATTTTTCTTTTATGAGCAATTTTCTTCAATACATACTAAAAATTTTAAATTAAAGGGATCAGACTACACAATGTGACTATGTTTTAAGAATTTATTTGTGCAAATAAGTAATAGCTGTCATTTGTGATACCAAAAACATATTTATTATATAAAAATTCTGAACTTTATATATTACAGAAAAAAGGAAAAGAAATTAATGTTTTTTTTAAATGCTCAAGTAAAGTTGTTTTAAATCAGTTTTTTTTAAATTCTCAAGTAAATACATAAAATAAAATACAAAATTCTGAGTTAATGCACAAAAGTATGAGTAAGCACAAAATACGAGTATAATCCGTTTTCTTGAAAAATGCTTAAGTAAAGTTGTACATAAAATACAAAATCCTGAGATAATACACAAAAGTATGAGTATATACAGCATATAAAAAAGTGAAATATAACAAAAATAATATAAAAGACAAATAATACTGAGGTAATATAAAAAAGTGAATGCAACAAAACAATTAAAGTATTGCATTATATGATTATAATGCTACATTGCTTATGGGTCAGTTTTGAGTCGTTTTGCAGGAGAATCATTGGAAGTTTCTTTTTTCAGCCATGATGTTAAGAACGTATGTTTGTTGGGCTCGAGTTTTTTTTCTGGGCCCCTAAATAATAACAATAAAACAAATAAATAATAAAAATAATTTTCTCAGTTTGTAATCAGTAGTAATTACACAATTTAATAAATTACTACAATATTTTGATTTTATGAAAGAAATTAACTGGGGAGAATAAAAGTAATTAAATGCATATCCCCAAATATGAATATTTTGGGGAGAAAGAAAATAGTCAGTAGTGCACTTTTTAATAAGACTAAAAATAACTAATATGAATATATATAACAATCTAAAAATGGAAAGTAGGACAATTTTTATAATCCTGTGCCTTGGCTGCATAGATTTAAATTATAAACAACACAATGAATTTAAAAATAAGTCCTATTAAAGTGTGCATATTTAGCCAAAAATTTAAGAATTTCAATGTAAGGTCAAGAGTTAAACCTGATAAATAATGCAATTGATGCAACAACTTCAATAAAAGTCAGTATAGAATAAATTTATTAAAATTTTAAATTATTGATAATTAGAAAAATTAAAATAGTTAAAAGATAATGAAGCAAATTAGGTAAAGGAAATCTGTCAAACAACAGCTAACAGTTATAGCAAATACAATTTAAAAAAAAATTCAAAATCAGTAAGAATTTCAACTAATTTTAAAAAAATGAACAATTGAAAAGTGAGTGAGACAATGCCGACTCATCAGGGAAAATTAGCTTATCTCACCTCACCCTCAGTTGTTCAGACATCGTGTTTCGTCCTTTCCATGCATATGTAATACTAAAAAGTTTTTCCATTAAATCCATATGCATGTTAACAATTCCCCTATATGATGTTTCACTCGCAATTCTAATTCAGTCAAATTTTAAATGCAAAAATCACGAGAAATAAGTCTCCCAAGAATTACATGGAATAATCACACAAGTATCAAATAATAAATACAGGATTTACAAATAATTTAGTAAAATTTTACAAAAGTGAGCAATTTAATACAATTCTTAATTACAAAAATATTCAATTCAATGAAATGTTTTCAGTTGGATTTACATAGTTTTATATTAAGAAAAAGTATTTTATGGTTTTAATCAACCTAATTTAAGGCATATAGTTAAATAAAATAAGTGTTTAGTAATTATAGTTTCTTATGCAGTACAGAGCTCAAGATTTGGAATCATTGGAACTTTATTAATTCCAGATTTGGGATTTTTCTGGGTATTAGATTATTAGTTTAAGTCTAGTAAGATGACATATGGAAATTAAAAAATCAAAAATATGAAACTAAACGAAGCATATATAACTTTAAGGGAATCAAAATTGATAAAAAAAAAAGCTCAATATTTATTTCTTTGCATTATTAAACATTTCTTTCAATGCAAGTTGTTTAAGTTGCTTCATTTTTTTTTCAGTTTAATTTTTTTTTTTTTAATTCTATAGGCAGACATGATTTCTTGTTCAGTTACAAAGTTCCATTCTTCAAGTCCTATAATTGCTACATCAAAAATTTCCACTAAATTATCAGTCGAAATTTTTTCATTCTCAATAACCTCTCGTTCACTTTTTTCACAATATTTTCTGGATTTAGAATCATACTATGGATTTCACTGTCTGTTAGTTGATTGATGATTGGGACATTGCCATTGCAATGGAAAACTTCTGCAATATCACTTTCATATTTTTTTTTTGTTTGTAATATCTGAAAACTTTCTAATTTGAGATAATTGATGATTTTCTAATTTTCTAATTAAATTTATCACACCTATTTACAACATAAACAAAATTAATTTCAAAAGGTAACTGACAATTCGCTTCTTCAGTCAAAAAAGGTTATGGTTATAGGTTATTCAGTTATGGCAAAGCACACGAGGCTATCTGCCTAAAGGGAGGGATGCCTTCGTGGAGGACTTTCTAAGGAAAACTGGCTCATATACACGTTACACATGGGGAAAACCACGAAAACGCCCATGCAGCCAGCCCGTTCGCAAGATTCAAACCTCGGACCGAACTACCAGTGTTCAACATCTTTACCGCTCGGCTGCTGGTGGGCCCTAATATGTAAAGAACTTTTAATCCAAAAAAAAAAAAAAAAAAGTAGTATATTTTTGTTCTTAATCATAAAAACATGAATATTTTTAAAATTATTTCATATTCTTAAAGGACTGATTTTCTTTAAAGGCCTGCTAAGTCAAATATATTTTATTATGCTATAATAAAATAAGTTCAATTATTTATATTTGTTAAAAGTTATTTTAAACTTTAACTTTTACTCAATACATCAAAATTATTGTGATACAAAAATAGCAACGATAAATTTAATTCATAACAATATTGTTTTCTCCTATTTCAGAAGAAGTATTGAAATATTAGATGATGCCTTATAACAGGAATATTTATATTCTTTAAAGATAAATTAGAGAGAATACATATAAATATCAAAATATATTTACTTCCATGGCTTTATACATTCAATTGAATTATTTCTAGAATTATTCACTACAGTTGACACTGGATGCATCTGCAGGTTTTCAACTGGTTTTAACAATGTAAGTGCCTAATAAGAATAAATACACAATTAAATTAAAACCAAAAACTTACTCAAACAAGGAATACATTTCAGAATAACTTGCGTAGAATACTTAGAAGGTATCTCACACATACTACATGTTAAATTAAAAGCATAAAGCATTACAGAAACTTTTGTATAATATTAAATAATTTATAAGAAAAAATGTAACTTCAAAATATAAATTGTAGATAATTTCTATTTTATTGATTAACTGCTTATGATAATAGCTAGAAAACCAATAAATAATTGTTGATTAACTTCTAGACTCCTTAGATGGGAACAGGTTCAAGAACATCATGAGTAAAGCAATCATTGATTATAGATGTAGGGCATAGTCACTATCGTAGTCATATGCACAAGCATTAGGTCTGTTTTAGTTTTCATC
>KK119611.1:258201-272411 GCA_000611955.2 Stegodyphus mimosarum | reverse complement strand
CTCAAGCGGACTTTTTTACTACACATTGACAGATTTTAAGTGCCGTTATTCTGCATGGATACTACAAACACAAATATCTTATCTAGAATTCAAAACCTGGCTCTTTTAGTAGAGACAGATTGCACTGAAGCATCATACAAATTAAGCAGCAATTTACATTCTAAATAAGAATTTGGTGAACATTTTCAAAATTTATTTAAATATGCAATTTTTACAGCTAATCAAACTTTGATCAGTTACTTGCTACTTTATTTGGAAGAGAGATTCTAAACAAGATTATGCCCACTCTAATTACAGAATAAAGCACTGAAGTAAGATAAGGGCCCAAATTCAGTCAATATTTATTAAGATTTTGCTGAATTTTATAGTTTTTGTTAATATACTCATAATTAATATGTTCAAGAATTTTTTCCAATTTCTTTTACGATTAATATTATTGATATTGTTACTGCTATTGAAGGTAGTCTGCAATATATTTATATTAAATAAGCCATTTAGGATAACAGGATTTAGCAGTTCCATTCCATATTGCATTGATTTGATTGAAAAAAGTATTTTTGCTGATTTAGTTAACTGGGGCAAAACACACAAGAGCTCTCTGCTTCACAGGAGGGATGCCTGCATTGAGGAATGGAATGAGGAATTTTCATGGGAAATTCAGTTGTATTACACATTGAAAAACTCCAGTGAAAACATCAATGAAACCAGCCTATCTACTAGTATTTAAAATATTCTTGCATCATTTCAGAAATATTTGAGTCTAAAATGCAGCTGTACATTGCTTCAACTTGTAGTCACATATGAATTAATTAAAACAAAAATTACTTTTTTGGTTGGAACTCTAGTGCTATCCAACCACATCGTAACTTCATCATCACTCTCTAAAATAGCCTATATAAAATTAAAAAACTGTTCATAAAATATATTTAAAATATCAGATTTCTTAAAAATATATAAAACAACTGAATATCAGGTTACATGAAAGAATTTTAATGAACAGAAAATTATAAAATATAATATCAGAGACAAAACTGCATTACATACACACACACACACATATATATATATATATAATAAAAATTTATATATGTTAGTATGTAATGCAGTTTGCTATATATAAACTGGGTGGCCATAATTAAACTGACAGTGCTCACAGTGTTCTGTAGCGCGATCTATTTGCGAGAATGACGCCATATTTTGTAGGAAGACTAAACAAGACGGGGAACGAAGGATTCCGCGAAAAAACAAATTAGTTCCAAAAGTCACCGCTAGGGGAATATTTGGCGCTGTGTAATAGAAAATAGAGTGTTAACAAATGCAAATCAATACGGAAATTACCTTTTATTTTGCATTCAAATGAGGTTTAATGTGGCTGCTGTTGTTGTGGACCACATATTACATTCTGTGCACAGTATGCACAACAGCAGAAAGTAACATGTCTGCAGGAATCTCCCGTACAGTCCGTGATATGTTATCCTTCAACATAGCCAGGTCCTGGACCACTCGTTGATAGACCTTGGACTTAAGGTAACCCCATAGCCAGAAGTCGCATGGGGTAAGATCAGGCGACCGACGTGGCTATCCAGTTGGAAAGTAGCGGCTAATGACTCTTTCTGTTGTAGCATCTGTTGCACCCGTACAGCAATGTGCGGAGGGGCTCCATCTTGCATGAAAATCATTTCCCCCAGGCATTGTCTTTGCTGAAGTGCCGGAATGACAAAGCTGTTCAACATGTGGCGATATTTCTCTCCAGTAACAGAACAGGTTTCTGGTCCTGTCAGGGTAATGTTCTAATAGAAGAATGGACCTACGATAAATTCCGCTGTGAACCCACACCAAACAGTTACCTTTGGTGAATGTAAGGGAATCGCCGTGACTGCATGTGGTGATTTGTCACCCCAAATTTGGCAGTTCTGGGTATTCACAGTTCCATTCAGGTAAAAGTGAGCCTCGTCTCCCCATAAGATTTTCCACTGCCAAACAGCATCCACCCCCATTCTGGCAAGAAAGGTGAGAGCAAAAGTCATGGTCTTATCATGGTCGAGGTACAGTAACTCCTGTACACGGCTGATCTTGTGCGGCTACAAGTTGATAATCTTTCGTAAGATTTTCCATACCGTGCTGTAAGGCATATCCATATTCCGAGCTACTCCACGAGCGCTAGAGGTGGCAGCAATATTGTCTGGTCCTCTGTCAACAATCGTCGTGGCAACTGCTTTGATTGTATCCTGATGTGGTACAGGTTTTCGTCCTTTGCCTGACTGAACCTTCAGAGAACCTGTTTTCTCAAATGTCGCAACCATTGCTTTTAGCCCATTAACTGACACAGGACCGTTACCTTTACGCATTTTTTGTGCGTTCTATTGCATGCCACCTTGGTCGCCTGATCTTACCCCATGCGACTTCTGGCTATGGGGTTACCTTAAGTCCAAGGTCTATCAAGGAGTGGTCCAGGACCTGGCTACGTTGAAGGATAACATATCACGGACTGTACGGGAGATTCCTGCAGACATGTTACTTTCTGCTGTTGTGCATACTGTGCACAGAATGCAATATGTGGTTCACAACAACGGCAGCCACATTGAACCTCATTTGAATGCAAAATAAAAGATAATTTCCGTATTGATTTGCATTTGTTAACACTCAATTTTCTATTACACAGCGCCAAATATTCCCCTAGCGGTGACTTTTAGAACTAATTTGTTTTTTCGCGAAATCCTTCGTCCCCCGTCTTGTTTAGTCTTCCTACAAAATGTGTTAACACTCAATTTTCTATTACACAGCGCCAAATATTCCCCTAGCGGTGACTTTTGGAACTAATTTGTTTTTACGCGAAATCCTTCGTCCCCCGTCTTGTTTAGTCTTCCTACAAAATGTGGCGTCATTCTCGCAAATAGATCGCGCTACAGAACACTGTGAGCACTATCAGTTTAATTATATCCACCCGGTATATAAATAATGAAATGATATTTTGATATTGCTGATGCAAGTGTATGATGTGCTTGTGCATAAAGAGTAGCAGCAGTCATAGCCAGTTAAATACTTCTTTATCAGTGATGAAACATTTTTTATACGTAAAACTTGGCTCCCATGGTCTTTGAAAATTTCACCTATGTTTTCTTGAATTTTCATAATATATTTAAAGAAACAGCAATAGTCAACAGTAAGCTAGTAGGAGAGAGAGAAGCAAAGAAGAAAACTGCAGATTATCATGTGAGAAGGAATAGTTTGAACTTATGCAGAGATTTATTATAAGCAATTACTATTTTGAGGACAGAAAGATGAAATAATCAAATTAAAATTAAGAGTTTAAGGACTATTCCAAATTAAAGGTAGAATTTTGATTAAACATTTTTTACCTTACACACACACACACACAGATAGATTGTGTCCATGATAATGTTCTTGTGACATGCAGTTTTTTATATCAAAACTTTTAGTTGGAAGTTATATTATTATTATTATTATTGTTTTATCTTACTGTATTACTTTAAATTTCAGCTGCACTTCTTATTCAAATCTTTAAGCTGTAAACTTAAATTTACAAGCAAATAATTTAACATCTTATTTTCGCCAACCTTGCAACCCTTTAACGATTGACCTTTGCTAGATATATCCTTGGTGAAATTATCATAAATTCATTTTTAAAAATGACTGAAATGGCATTGAAGAGGATGTATTTTGGGGCAATAGTAGAGATGAGGATTCAAGTTCTCAAAGTGAAGATATCAAAAGTGACAGTATATTTACAGGAGATTCTTGATAAATTACTTAGCTTCATATATTTACATTAGTAGCTATTTAAGTAAATAAAAATTTTTGTTATTTTTAATACTTATTACAAAATCACTTTTGTTTTTTATTACTTTTCAGTTTTAAAATCCTACTTGGCCTAAATTTAATAATGAAAAATTTTATTATTTTAAAATTTTACAATCTTACTGTGGCTTTGATTCTTGGGCAGCTTAAATTTGAAATAATACAGGGGTAATTTCATAATAATACAAATAATACAATAAGCTTTTATTTAAAATGTATAGGATAATTAATGCATTAAAAGGAGAAAATAATTTATCATATAATTCAATGTGAATAATATATTAAGCAATCCTATTCACAGATTCATCTACAGTTTGATATCCTGAATAATACAAGGATAGGGCACCCCATAATAAATAAGAAGATTTAATTTAATACCTAATATTTCACATGGGCACAATAAATACATGATCTTTTTTAAATGAAAGTTTTTACTGATGATATGTATGCAGAGAATGCATCTTGAATATTTTACCAAAATTAAAAAGTTTTGGAAAAATAAAAAGCAGTTTTGTACCTCTACTAATATTATTAGTAAGTATATTTTTATATAAAATGAAATAACACTTAAATATACAGCAATCTGGAAATTTGTGTAATCTACAAAGTAATTTTCAAAATTGTGTAATGATACATCATCACAGGGTTATTTAAAAGTTCTTGCATATTTTTAAATAATGCATTATAAGTCATTAAATTACATATAACAAAATAAAAAGCAATTAAATAGAAAGTATAATTTAAAATCTTTTACTGGCATTCTTGAGTGAACAAATGAAACTGTTTTTGATGCATCCATTGTAATGACAGAATAACTATAAATAGTTTCCATCTATAATGAAAGAAATATAAATACTTCATTTAATAACATTAAATTATAGTAATTAAAATTTGCATCATTAAACTTTCAAGAAAAAAAATTAATATTTCCATTTTCGATGAAAACAGTTTTTGATACTTGTCTTCTAAGCAAGTATGTTGTTTTGACTTGTTTCTATATTAGTGAGAAACAAATGATTACTTATCTGTAAGAGTGAACAAATTTGTGCATGTGTGAGAAACAGTTAAGAATCTAACTAGTTTTCTGTAATTGTGTCAATACTCAATGTTCTTCATTTCAATATAGTCATTATGCTTACTATTTCCAATCTTCCATCAATGGAATAAGAAGCTATAGTTGACAGATACGTTATTAGCAATAATTGCTAAATCACCATAATGAGTCTGTAAAAAATACATTTTTTGGTATGTTTATATATTATTTTTTTTTCAATAAATTATTCAAACTGTATTGCATAGAAGAATAAATATAATTGCCGGTATGTTTAAAAATAAAAATAATTTTCCAGCATGTTTATGTATGTTATTATTTTAAATAAATTGCTATGTATGTTATTATTTTAAATAAATTGCTTATATAATTTTGTTAAATTGGATACTTAATGTATATATTAAATAAGTTCTGTTAAATTATGTTGTTATTTTAAATAAATTATACATAAAATTGTATAAGATACTAAAATAAATCCAAATTCATATTCAATTCCTTCTGTATGTATGTATTAAAATCTTGTGAAGATATTAAATTAATTACCATTCATCGTAGTCAGTTTCATTTTCATGCATTATAAAATTTGTCAACAAATTGCACTTTCTTAAGCCTTAATTACACCAATGTAGTTTTCTCTCGCTAAGGCCACTATCGAAAACAAGTACCCAATTCTTATAATAATATGACAAAAATTTAATAGCTTCAAGACTTATCTTTGCACTTGAACCCAATCAAAATTATCTAAAATTTAATTTTTGATCAGCATTAACTTCATTAAAAATGGTGAACAAATAATAACAATATAAAAATTTTTGAATTAAAAAAAGCACAAAAACACATAAATCTTATAGTTAATGAAATACTGATTACAAAATAAGTCAGAATTATATATGTACCTACTATATAAAATTGTCAAACTATGATTTTAATTTACACAGATCACAGTTTTCTTATGGTAACAGAAAAGATAAAAACTTAGGTCAATAACAATGAAATCAACAGATGAAGCTCAGTAATTTTATTTCTCTAATCAAGATATTGGTAAAATCTATTTAATGTATTATATTACACAAATATATATTTAAAATTTTAATCAATTAAAAATTTAATCACAAAATTTACATTTCAATTGGGAACTTAATTAATTAAAAATTATATAGTTTTCATAATTAGCCAGTGTTGCCAGAATTTTTTGAGCTTGTAGCATTTCATTCATGCCAGTGAGAGATGCATGACATAAGCCAATTATCAAGAGGTGCACATCATATGTATGTTTTTGCTGCACAAACTTCTCTGTCATTTCAGAGTCTCTCTGGTGGCACTGGCGAGAAAAAGGCTGCTAGAGTGCTTCTGGCATGAAATTTTGTTTCTGTGCATAAGATAAATTATATTTCTTATAATTAATGCTCTTCTATGCTGCTTCATTGAAATATAGGCATCAGATAGGCTAATACTCATCTTTACTGGTGACTTTCAGACTTGAACTGTTTTACAGAAATGGGCACTTTCAGTTTGGATTCTTTCCACTGGCATATGTTCCACTGGACAGTGGCTGATTCTGAAACTTTTGCTGTGGTAATTCCATCTTTTATTTAAGTTGATCCATTTCTTAAGTTTTACTTGTTGGAATCAACATTCAAATTAACAACTCCTACACCAATATGAGAACAAAAGACCAAATTCAACTATGTCATGGCTGACTTGCCACCTAATATCACCACCGTTGTTCATAATGTCATCATTCAGCCTGATCAAGTCAGCCCATATCAGGATCTGATATAAAAAGTTATCGAAAAATGTTTCAGATCAAAGATTCAAGAAATTCATAGGCTGCTAGCAGGTGAAAGAAAGGCTTAGTGATCAGAAGCCCAGCGAACTCCTCCGCATTATGAAGCATCGAGCAGAGAATCACACTATCGATGACACATTATTATTTGAACTATTTATTCAAGCGATGTTTGTTTCTGTCTTTATATTAGCATGGACTATATGTATTAGCATCCCTCTCTCCTATTACATTGCATAAAGCAGCAGAAGTAGCTGATAGAATTTTGGCTATAAACAACACAAACATTTCCGCTACCATCTCTGACAACGAACCTTCTCTAGAAAATGCCAGTTCTTCCTTTCAGGCTACTCTGTGAGGAAATCAAAGCTCTTCAAAAGAAGTTTGTGGACCTCATCATTCTAGGAGTTCATCTCATACCACTTTTTCTGGGTGCAAACGTTCCAAGTTGCATAACAAGAAGTTCTGCTTTTATCACTGAATATTCAAGGACAATGAAAAAAAGTGTGTTTCACCATTTTACTATAAGGGAAACTTGATGAAACAAGAGTAGAGGCTACAGACTCTTCCCACGCTCCCATATTGTGTCACCTTTTCATTACAGATTGATTTACAGATAGGTATTTTCTGATAGATTCAGAATGTGATCCCAGTTTAACTGTTGCCAATAAATCTGAACTGAAGGCACCAGTCCTCCAAACATTTCGTGCTGCCTGTGGAACATTCCTTAATGTTTACGGTTGTTAACATTAATGAATGTTTACGAAACATTAATGAATAAGTAGTAGTCAACCTAAGCTAGGAACCCTAGATGTGCTAGAAACGCATCCAGAGAAGAATTAGTCCTATCATTTTTAGTCGCTTTAATTTAGAAATTAAATAATAAAATATGAATAGTGTCGAGATAAAAAGGTTGATCATAAAAGAAAATTTACAAAAAGAAAATTGTTTACAGTTTGTTAGACAAAATTATAATTTTCTTGTTGATTAAAGAAAAAAATTAATGGCATTTTTTTTTTTAATGAAAATGATTTCTTTTTCTGTATTGACATACTAATCTCTTTGAATGAACTAATACTGCACTGCAAAGAAAAAAGCAATATGTTTTCAAAAACCAGAGGATTCATGACAAAATTTAATGAGATATAGTGAAATCACTTTCCAACATGGGAATCACAACCAGAAACTTGAGGAAATCATGATTTTGTTAAATATGGAAATATTGTAAAAAGGGATACATGTTAAATTTGGAATCGGATTTGAAGATTTTACAAATTGAAAAAGATTTGTCATTAATAAGCATGCCATTTAATTTTAATGTGCAGTATGGTGTTCAGATTCAGTTAGAACTGACTGACTGTGAACTGACTTGACTGACTTGGAATCATTTGTTAAATCAAAAATTTCATTCAAGCAAATCAACAGTTTTTTTTATGGTTCCTTAAATGCAGATAAATTCAAAAAATTTTTAGATCATGTCAACAAATATTTAGCTTTATTTGGACCAACTTATTTATGTGAAAGGACTTTTTTATGAAGTACAGGTAAAATAAATATTGATCACAAATTACTGATGAAAATTTACATTTGTTATTAAGGATTGCTACAAGTGAGTTGGAACCTAATTTGGGTGAAGTAATCATGAATGATTAATCAGAATTTCGTTTATGATTTCATGTCTTATATTCAGTACATATTAATCAATAGTTATTTTCACAAGAGGGTTTTGTAATAAAAATAAAAATGAACTGCCCAGATGGTATAGTGGTTAGGGGAGCCAACTGCGATACCAAAAGGCCTGAGTTCAAAACGCAATACATTTATAAAAATGTTTGCTTAATCATTAGTGTCTTTTTTTTTTCTTTTGCTTCATATTCCTTGAAATTTATGAGTATATTTGATATTTCACTGGTTGACCTGCATACATGGCTCTCTTGACCCTGTGTTTACTATCTAGAGCTTATTTAAATTCAAATATATGAAATTAAGTGGATAAAACACTATTTTAAATTGTAATTTTTGAAAACATTTCCAATGAGGGAAGGTAGTTTTGCACCTATCATGACCTGGTAAACAATAGGGGACGACAAAACATCCTCACACAAACATCTTTCGATGGCCCTGCCCACATAATGCAGTAAAAGCGATCTTTTTGGCTGTGATGTATTTACCCATGCCTACTTATAATCATAAATTCTTCATTATTTCATAAACAACTATTTCATATTTTCAATTTTATAATTTCTATATATTATTTTACTAGATTAAATCAGATAATGTAAAATCTGGAAATTTTCAAAATCTAAAATCACTAATGATTCTGGATCTCAGGCTTTTGTACTGTATTAATAATTTGCCATTACTTGATACAGATATTATTAAAAAGGCTCAATGCAAATTACATCAAATTTGGATTTTACTAGTTATTAAATTTATGTTGCACTTGTAAGAAGAACAATAAAAGTAGTAACGCTGAAGTATTAATTTAAGACAGAAATTCATACTCTTTTAACATGCCCCTTAAAATAATAATTCTTTTTTCTTATGAAATTATGCTTGTTGCTAAAGAGAAACTGCTTTAAAATGCTAAACTTAAAAAAGTGTGAAAACCATACTTTTGGAGTTTTCCATATGTCAAAAAGGCCTGCCATTGTCAGAAGATGAGGTCCTTTCCATTCTTTGCTTTCAGATGAAGAGTCATTTTCCCTGCAGAATACATCAGGACCATCTTCTTGAGGAAAGTAAATAAAATAGGGTTGCTTCTGCTTATTGCTAACAACTTTCCATTCATAAAATCTAATTGAAAAATGATGCAGTTAAAAATAAAAAAAAACCATGAAAATATATTAAAACAATTATTTCATGAAAAAACAAGACATGAATTTATGTAATCAATGCCAAATATGTTTTTTCACTTTAACCATAAACCATCTCTTTTAATTTACTTGTCTTTTTATTTACATTTTCTTATACTTGAAGTTTTATATTTATAATCTTTCAATCTGAAAAATAATTTTTATGAGAAAAAAATGAATATAATTTATCATTCTGAATTTATTGTATTTGGAAAAATTTAAGAAATTACAATTTAATTAAGGGAGAAGAAAAAGTGCATATTGCTTACAAGTAATTTTCCCCACATTTTAAAAACTTTGAATTTGAATAATTAATATAGTAATAATTATTTACAGTTTATGTACATAGCATATTAAATTTAATTTATAAATTAATCATATAACATTCCTTATTGAAGATCATATTAACTCTACTACATGACATTTATTATAATATGTTCCTTAAAATGACTAAGTCATACCTTCATTAACCATATAATATATATTTAACAAAATATAGTTTCATTAAAATTTTCTTTTTAAAATATTTCTGTTTTATGGCTTAACAGTTGGATAATTAGCATTACTGCTGCAATAGGTTATAAATATTGTTTGTTTTTGTTATTTTTTGTTATTATTTGGAAAAATAGTTCACTTCTTTATTAATGTTATTTGTATTTCAAATTTATAAATCCAGTTCATTGTGAAACCATTATTATTTGCATCCTTCAACTGGAACATTAGTTCAAAATAATTTAACACCAAAAGAAATCACACTGCAATTCAGTGTCCATGTACTTTTCTTTCATAAATAACAACACATTTTTAATTGAGATAAATAACTTTAAAAATCAGTTTTCTTTGAGCAGTAATTGAGTGAAAAAGGCAATTACAGTTTTTTTTTAATTTTTAAAATAAATTCTCTTCAGAGATATTAGCAAATTAATTGGTTAACAGAACTTTATTCTTTTTCGATTTTATATCCATTTTAAATTAAACAGCAAAAGTTGCTATGCATTCAACCTTTTTTTTCTATTGAAGAATGGCTGATTATGATATAATGATAATGAGTGCAGAATAAATTTGGGAAACCGGGATATTCTAGTAAAGGAATCCAGAATTATCTATCCTTACCCATTCACAAATGTTGCAAATGTAAGGAAAATATAGGTGGAATAATCTTTAAAAGATTGGATTGTGTATGACATAGGCCCCCATCTTTGTTATCAAATAGCATGTATGCAAGTTCCCCGCATTATGGAAATATGACAACATATAGAGACATCAAATTTTTAAGACAGGAAGTCCTTCATCCAACCATGAGCCTCCTGAAGTCCAAATTAAAATTTTTTAAAATTGTATTCATATTTTATGTGAATTTAATGACATTTTGATTAACAAATTTTCATTAACAAACTTAACAATTTAAAAGCAAATTTTGATTTAAGAAACTTGACTATTTAAAAACACTGTTTTGCAACTAAAGAAAGTATAAACTAAAGTAAGTATAAAGAAAGTATACAATTCAAATTTAATCAGAAAACTCAGGGATTGAAAAGAAATATATTACCACTCAGCTAAGTGTAAGGTATTTTATGTTTCAAATTTAATCAGAAAATTCAGTGATTTAAAAGAAATATATTGACATTGATCGAAATACAGGGTAAGACCATAAAGTAACCGAACAAACGAAAATACCAAATGATAAAATAAAAAAGTGTGTGTTTAAAAATGTATGTATAAATATATGTTTAGAAATAGGAACATTTATAATATTTAACATTTATTATAATTTAACAGATAATGGGGCTTATATTTCAACTCTTGTTAAAGCCAGTTTAAACTGGTCATTTTGTCATCTGCATATCAAAATGCCACAGTCATTTTCATTTAGTGAGAAGAAGTAAAAAAAAAAAAATTGCTTTGAGATGGAACAACGTTGTAATATTACATTTTGTTAAAAATTGGCTAAATCTGCTCCCAAAACTTTAGAGATAATTCAAACAGCATATGGTGCTGCATTGTTGTCAAGAACACAAGTGTATGAGTGGTACAACCGCTCTAAATGTGGACATGAAAGCTTTAAACCAAAAATAGGGTGCCCTTCAATTTCAGAGAATGAGGAAAATGTGATGAAAATCTGTTCTTTGGTGAAAGGTGATAGATGCGTAAGAACTCAGGAACGTTTGGAGATGCTTGGATAATGAAAGACAGAGTAGGTTAATTTTAATTGAAAATATGAAAATGAGGAAAGTTTGTGCTCGATTTGTACCTCACTGTCTTCTTCCCCCTTTTTTTTAAAAAAAAAGGGGTGGGGAGAAGAGGAAAAAAAGAGGATTTTTTAAAAATAAGGGATGTCGAAATTGAAAACTAAGATAATGCTGATGGCATTTTTTTATTACAAAGGACTTATTTAGCATGAGTTTGTCCCTGCAAATCAATCAATCAGTCAGTATTTTTGCAATGTGGTGCTTTTTCAAATAAGAAATATGATAAGGTGAGTTAAGAAGAAACTTTTTGATTCTGGGCAGTAGTTTCTTTCAAATGATAATGCTAGACCCTGTACAATATCTTGCGAGCATTCAAACATAATGATAAATCACCCATTATATTCTCCTGACTTATCACCAGTTAATTTTTCCTTTTCTGAAGCTTAAGATAGCCATGAAAAGACAAAGATTTGAAAATGTTTCGGATATTAAATCAAATGTTACATGTATTTTGTGAATAGTTATTTCGATGCCTATAAACAGTTCTTCGATGACCTGAAGAAATGTTAGAAAAATTGTAGAGACTACTCTAGCGATTATTTTGAAGGAGATAAAATTTATTTGAAGTTTAGTAATATATTTTTTTTATTTATAAGATATTGTCTGGTTACTTAATGAGCACTCCTTGTAAAATGCTTTTATCTTAAATACACCATTTAGCAAAGCATAAAATATTTAATTTTTCTTTCAGATTTAATCTCTGTATTACTGATTAATAAACTAAGCAATTCAAAATTGATATATACAATTATTTGTCTCTGTTATTACTAACAATGAGCTGGATTGGTGAAAGTACAATAGCTGAATTAATTAAACTATATATATATATATATATATATATGCAATAATAAAAAAAAAGTCTGAAGTAAATAACGAGCAGGAATTTTAACGTCGTAGAAGTGTTGCTCTATAACGAATAGGAAATTGGAGGCGAAGGCAGATTAAATCTTCATTTTTTATTTCCGCTTGTTGTGGCCAAAATCAACTTGGCACATGAAATGTGCCTATTCCAAAATAGCTTACATTTTAGATTAATTTTCAGTAAGAAAGAAGAAAGTAGCAGACAGCAGTCCAACTAGACCGAAGCTAAAGAAGCTTTGCTAAAGAAAACTGATCGCATTTTTGTTAAATATCGCGAAAATACCAAGCAGTGAGCTTCCTAAATCTCTAAAAATTTTAAACACGAAAAACCTATATGCCATTTTCGACTTTAAGTAATCCGCTCATAAGGTTTCACTTTATTCGGAAAAACTACTCAAGTCCTATAATCTTAAGAGGCTTGAAACGAGTTATCACTACGTTTGAGAACAAAGGCTTAAGAAAGTAACAAGTAATCTTTTTATTTAAACAAAACTAGAAGCATATACTAGAATAACTACATCTCGTAGTGATGCCAACAAACAGAAGAGTCAAATTTAAATTAAATGATCAATAGTAGTGAAAGACTATGCAGTTAAATACTGAACTTTAAAAAATGGGAAGTTAATTTTTGTATGCTGATTCTACTTTAACACCTGAAAGAATTAAGTGGAAAAGTTACAATTAGCGTTGTAATTGAGAAACTAATATTTTAGGAATTCAACAGATATAAAATGATGTCATTAAAAAGAACTGTTAAACATAGCAGTGTATTATAATATTGTTTTATAAAAAAATACCGCCAGATGGAGATTTCAGCTGTTATTTAAAAAATGATTTAATAATTCAAGATGAAACTGTGCACTTATCTTTCTAACTGTTTGCGCACGAGGCTTGTAACAAACTACTTCCTCAATTGGCGATCGTCTTTTCTTTTCATAGTGCTCCAAACCTGCTTAATTAAACCAGCAAACACATAGATCTATAAGAAACAAATATTAATATTGATTAGCAATGGAATTATATTTAGTTAAACTATCGTTGGATAATCAATTTTAAGTCCCGTTCTAAGTTATGAAAATCTAAAGAAATGAATTTAATATCTGAAAAAAATAAAATATAATTTATAATTATAAAATGTATCCTTTTTGTGTTTCTTAGCTAGGGTTTAAGTATAATCAAAATTTAACCATCTACGTATGCATTTACCATTTCTGTGTTCAAGTTGATATCATTAAAATTTCAGTCACGCAACATTAAAATTTATTGACATGAGAGTTTACCTTCAATGAATATATTAGAATAAAAATGTAAATAATATGAATAACTTGAAGAACACATTTGTTTCTTAATTACGTAGTTTCTTAAATAAAATTAATAATTTTGTATTGAATTTTATGCACTCCAAAGTTTCCTGACTAATTAAAATTATACTATAAAAATTGAAATTATTGATAATTGATAATATTGAAATTACTGACTAATTGAAATTATACTATAAAAAATGAAAATTTAACTAAAGCGTACAGTCAATTCTACTTATATGAGTGTCCTAGGATATTGTATTTCGAGATTATAGTATTTCACAAATT
>KK119611.1:239776-257759 GCA_000611955.2 Stegodyphus mimosarum | reverse complement strand
TTAACGTCGTAGAAGTGTTGATCTATAACGAATAGGAAATTGGAGGCGAAGGCATATTAAATCTTCATTTTTTATTTCAGCTTGTTGTGGCCACAATCAACTTGGCACATGAAATGTGCCTATTTCAAAATAGCTCACATTTTAGATTAATTTTCAGTAAGAAAGAAGAAAGTAGCAGACAGCAGTCCAATTAGACCGAAGCGTAAAGAGCAAGTGTGTTACGTTCAGGGTGAAATCCCAATTCAGACTGAGTTAGTTTTGGTTTACAATGCATTTTGATTGGATAGTTAATACTTCTGTAAAATTATTATTGGTTACTTGACTCTTAGTTCCATTTACATCATCAGAATTATGTAAGTGCTATATGACATGGATCAATCTAGAAATGACGCAGTGCGTAGAGAGGTTATTATTTTTAAAATTGAGAAGGGAAATTTACGTTGTTAATTTAATCTTAGACATATTCCTTATTTTTCTTACATATATATATTCTTTTCTTTCATAATTTTCTTTAATAACTTTTCTTTGAAACTTTTATTTCAGGTGGCTGGATCCACAAGCAGTTAGCCATTAGTTAGACAAAATAGAGAGTACAAAATCCAAATGCAAAAATGTCTACTTTTGCATTTGGGATTTCATAAAATCAGTTTTCAATAAAAATTTAAAAAATATGTAGTTCTTATGTCTTACAAAGAACAGCACATAGAAAGAATTAAATAAACGATACAGTGGTTATAATTTTTAGATTTTTACAATATTAAAAAAATTACTTAATACTTGGTGAGAAGCTTAACACCGAATTTAATATTTCAAATAAAAATGGGTCTCCTTTGAATTGTGGCTATTTAATATGCTAAAGGAACAGAATTGTTATACTGGCAAATATATAATAAATTTTCAGATATGACACCACGATTTCATTTCTATAAAGTTTGTAATTTTGATATTTTTCTTGCTTATTTATCATAAGTTAGTGGCTGCTGGTCAGAAACCATTTTTGAACACATTTCAAGCTTTGTTCAAATTATCTTCACTATGCTCAAATAAAAATTTGAGACCTACGAGGAAAAATATAATTTCTTTCTTGCAATAGATGGAAATTCTCCCCCAAGAGTGCATTTGTATGAATCAACACCAAATGTGGCTATGCATTCTTTTGCAAAAAAATCGAAGCACTATGAAGAAAGTGGTTGTTTTTGATGAAATTGAATATGTGTGTAGTTCATATATAGATAATAAAATGATTAAAAAATCAAGGTCATAGTACCTGATCACTGCTCACAATGACCCATTGAGTTTTCAAATTAGTAGTTGGTCGAACTTCCCCTGGCGGCAATGCATGCTTGAATTCGTCGAGACAAGGAGTGGTAGAGATTTCTAATGTCATCCTGCGACACACTCTGCCAGGCATTCATCAGTTGTCTCTCCAAATCTGCGATATTTTGTGGTGCCCAAATCTGGCGGCCTACCATGTCCCAGACATGCTCGATTGGTGAAAGGTCTGGTGACCTTGCTAACCAAGTAAGAGTATCAACTCCACAGAAGCAGTCCAGAGATATGTGAGTGGTATGTGGCCTGGCATTATCTTGTTAGAAAATGGCCCCAGGATGACATGCTATGAAGGGTAATGCAACCGGCCGCAACATGGCATCAACATATTGTTGAGCTGTTAAAGATGTATGGAGGATGATTAAAGATGACCTGCTGTCAAAAGAAATAGCGTCCAACACCATCACACCAGGAGTTATGGCTGTATGCCTTTGTAAAACAAACGCTGATTGGGACCGCTGGCCCTGACCTCTCCAGACACGAACATGGTGGTCATCTGCTTCCAAGAGTGAAGCGTGATTCATAGCTGAACACTATAGGATGCCAGTCTGATTGCAGCCATGATGATCAGCTGCGACACCACTCCAGATGATTCCGCCGATGCTGTGAGGTCAAAGTCAAATGTCTTAAAGGCTTCTGTGAGCGTAACCCTGCCTCAAACAAGCACCGTAAGATGGTGGACGGTACTACGGGAGGTATAGATGTGGCTGTAATGGGTTGAATAGTCGACAATGATACCGTTGGGGAGGTTTGGGCCTGGAGACAATTATCCTCTCTTGCCTCGCATTTGTGCTCCTTGGCCTTCCAGAGCCTTCATTTCATCAGCAGTTTCCTTGTAGCAACCATTGCTGCCAACATCTTTGCACAGCAGTGTCTGTACGCTGCAGGCAGCGGCCTATTGCTCGGTATGACTACCCAGCTTCATGCAATCATGTTTGAAGTCGTTTAGTTGTCTGTAAGGTCTTCGATATTGTCATAATGGCATCTTTAGTTGCTTCTTTACGCAATTACAATGGCAGCAACAAAAAAAGATAAATTTTCCGCCTCTGTTACTGATTTTATACTTTGCAAATTGTACGTTACGATTGCAATTCCTGTTCATTTGCCTTGAAACTTTGACCATTTGCATGTTCAATCAAGATGTTTTTGCATACCAAATTTCATCACGATCGCAAGAGTCCTTCTTGATGCTTAGATTTTTTTGCAAAAGATTGCACGTTTCTTCTAAAATAATTTGGAAATGCAAAATCTGCCCTCAAAATGTATGACTTTATGTTATTACCTGATTAGAGAGCTCTTGTATTCTCTTTCTTATGGCTAATAGATTTTTTACTGTGGAATGAAGTGCTTACATTTATTAAATGGTGTGAAGTACAGGTAGACATAGCTTATAAACCACATTCTACTGGAATAGTCACTTCAGTGAAGTGTGCATCTTGATCATGTGTTCTAAATCAAAGAAATGAAATATCTTAACCCCCCTCAAAAAATAATGCTGGGCAGAATTTTCCATAACAGTAGATTTTCAATGATATTTTCCAAGAAAATGAGAAATGTGTACATATATAACCTCTAAACAGAGATGACAAAACATTCATGGAAACAAATGACCAATATTTTAATTTGGGTAGCATCATACACTCAGATTGCTGGAGCAGACAGAAATCTGAGAACATAGAAGCTAAAAGTTTTCTCCAATTATGGTAAACCCCAAGTATAATTTCACAGAAACAGATAATAGTGCTCATATACAAAAGACTGAATTACTTTGGATATGAGTGAATTAGAGAAACAAATACAGATGAGGCACTATACATCAGCATATGGATTTGAAGTAATTCTATCTGACGTAGTATATTTTGGCAACCAAAATTTGTGGAAAAATAAAATCACAGTCTATAACAACATTTATAAGTTTATAATCACAGTATATAAGAACATTTATAAGTTTATAATCACAGTATATATGAATGTTCAATTGCTTATAAGATTGTAAACTGATCATAATTAAATTAATTTAAATTCACCTTATTTTGTTATTTTAAATCATAAATTATACTATAAATTTTCAGATGATGTGGATTTAAATGCATGTTTTCAAACAATGCCAACTGGAACCAATCTGTTCTCTTCTGTAAGTACCAAATTGTATTTATGCCCTTATAAACATTTGTACACAATGAAAAAGTTATATACACTCACTTATGAATAAATATACATAAGCAGATAAAACATTTTTTTTTTAACTAAAGGTTTCAAATTAACATAGGAAAAAACTGAAACTATATATATAGAGATAATTATTCACATAATTTTTAAAAGGAAGAGTTGCAAATTACATAGTTTATAGGGAAACTAAAATAAATTTTATTAATGATGCATAATTTGAAATTACAATTGAAATCCATAAAAAAAATTCAAAAGGCATTAGCATTCAAAACTAACCCATCGGCAAGAATGACACATCGACGACCAGCTAATGCTGATCCTCTGTAGGTAGGTTTCTCCAAAATGCCTTCTATTCGGCAGTTGTTCGTTTTCAGGGAAAATTCTTCATATGATCCTTTGTACCATGATGGAATAAAACCCCAACGCATTGGTGTGATAACATGATTATCATCAGAATTATCTTCTGCAGAAATTAGATAATCAGCTACTAGAACAGGACTGGAAAATGAAGCTGATTTAGACACAGAATAAATGAGGTTTACTATTTTTATATTGTTAATAAAATAAAAACAAAGATATTTTACATCTGTATCTTCAAAAACCATCAAGACTAAAAATACATTACAAGATATGAAATCATTGCAATAAGTTGATAAATTTGGCATATTTATTTTTGAAAAAATCTAATAAAAATCAGCTGAAGTTTGAAAGAGTAAATATAAACAATGAACTAATTAAAAATTTTTCCTAAAATGATTAAAAAACCTTAATTTGGTATTACACATTAAAACATATTAATATAGAACATACTAATTATTTATTTTGTGTTCAATAGCACCCTGTAGTATTACTTCAAACTAAAATTTCAGAATTTTGTATTCCCTTCTACCATGGTTAAAAACTGCTGTTTTTGTAAATTCCCAAATTTTATGATGTTTCGGAGAAAAATACAGAAGACTTGGGGTTATAATTTAGTATATCAATACCATTAATTCTTAAATACTTATTTATTTTTTAATACTTCTTGAAAAAAAAATTCACATGAATGTATGTTTATTTAAAAAACATAGCAAAAGATTTATGCTATATTATTGAGGATTGCATTTAATCAGAAAAATATATTTCAGAGTACCCCTTGGCGAAAATTTTTTTGTGACATCATGAGTTGCAACTTAGCACTGTTTTATGGAACTGTTTTATGTTTAACTGTTTTATGGAAAATAAGGAAAAATCACAAAAATAGCAATAACTTGTGCAGAAATAAGTAAATCTATATGAAACTTGAATATGTTGTCAAATAAGAATTGCCAAATAAAACTGCAGTATATGGATTAGTGGGACTACAATCAGAATATGTCATTTGCAAGGAGCATAAAATTGCATGTTTGAGAGCAAGACTGCAAATTTCATTGTGGTATTGAGATAAGAAACATAAGAAACAAGGGGGACATCTGTCCCCAGGTGCAGCATCCAGATGGCACCAAATTGATGCTATTAAATTTTTTAATGTAATGTTTTCCATTCTTTTCACACAGAAAGGGAAGCAAATTCTTCAGCTGTCCCCAGGCATTGGAAACCCTAGCTACGCCACTGTGAGCCAACCAGCCATTTGCATACCGTTTACCTCACTACATATAAGGAAATGTTTTAGGTGGGCACGTCAACATGTATACAGCACAGCTGATCAATGGAAGGCTGTTCTCTTCATGATGAGTCTAGGTTTAGCTTCCAAAGTGGTTATAGGCATTATTTGATTTGGAGAGAACTTGGAACCCATTATCATCCATCAAAAATCGATGAAAGAGATGCATACAGAGTAGGCAGAGTCTGTATCTGAGGTGGTATCTCTTTGAGTGAATGCACAGGCCTCCATATCTTTCCACGTGGAACTAAGAATGTTCAGGTTTATATAGATGACATCCTTGATGCTTAAGTGTGCCCTTATGTCAAAGTGATGATTTTATGCTACAGGACAACAATGCTAGACCACACAGGGCTCGCATCGTGAATGATTATCTTCAGCGGCAAACAATTCAGTGCATGGAGTGGCTAACCCGATCATCGGACTTATCAAGCATGTTTGGGATGATTTAGGAAGATATAGTGCTCTCAATCTTACTTTTCACACCCTTGCCGCACTTTCAACTGCTTTGCAACAGCAATGGCTCTCACTTCCTAAGAAACTGATAGACTGCATAACTGACAGCATCACACAGTACTGTTTGTATTGTACTGCTTCTAGAGAAGATACTCCATACTAAAAGCAATTTTCCTACACCAAACTGACACATCTGAATCATTCATTTTATACATATGCTAATTTCTATACTACCATAATTACCTGGTAATTTCTTTTAATGTTATTTTATACCTTACTATGTGTTGTATACTGTGGGTTAGTTTCATTAACCCTTTAACTGGCAAGGCTGTATATATACGGCCTAGAATATTTTTTGTGATATCAGTATGAACGTATATATATGTGCATATTAAAATATGTCAAAGGCAGTATATTTAAAGTACATAAATCTAGGTATAAAATGCCAGGAAATTTTTTACATTAAATCACTAAAATAAATTTTTCTGGTAGCAGTTTTGGGAAATTTGTGCTTTCTTAGCAAAAACCCTGGCCAGTCAGAGGGTTAAATTGTACATGTCACTTTTTTAGTAATCATCATTTTTGTGACCTTTCTTTAATTAATGATAACCAGTGTATTTTGGCTGCTCTTAGTGAAGATGAAAGGGACAATTATAAAAGACCATGCGTATTTAATAATTTTATTTTTTAAAAATAAAAATGACAATAATAATATGAAAAGAAGACAGCAGTTTATTCTCATTTAATTTATGTTCTCAAGATCTTTGGATAAAATATCATTGCATGCGTACGGGTTCGTAATGGATTGAATGCACAAGTCATTAAAAAGTTAATAAAATTTATTCTTTTCACAGAAAATAAAACAAAATGCTGAAATATTTCCTCAGAGATATTCGTACAATATCACGATATCTCGCACAGTTATATTTTGAGCTATTAAAACGTTAAACAGAACTCAATTCAAAACAGAGAAAACTAATTCGATTTCACCGCGAATTTGCTACATTCAATAACAGCACTAAGTAAACAACAGCAGTTCACTTAAAACAACTGAATTGAGATGTTTTAATCCAGCTTTTATAAGCTTTTTAATCATTCAAGTGACCATTCTGGTATTTTCTCAATAGCAAAAACAACTACGAGATATCTATTTATTAAATGCACGTGCTCCTGTATTTTAACTTTTCCAGCGTAGCTGTCTCTTCAAATAGGTCTCGTGCTGCAATGCACAGGGAAATAAAACAATTTAAATTACAATTCTACTAAAAATAGCTAAATAAATACAAAATCCATAACAAAATTATAGATAAAACTTAATCTCAGCCATTAATTCTTACTCAGTTGTGAAAAAAATTCCTTAAAAAATGTCAGTCCAATTAAAAAAAAAAAAAAAAAAACCTTACGTATAATTAAATCTATAACCAAATAAAAATGTTAGAAAAAATATGGTTTATAATACAAAATAAAAGTTTAATATAGTACTTTCAACAAACCTTCTTCTTTACATCCTTACATAATTAAAAATTCTGTAAGTACTTACCTTAAAACAATGGATGAAACTTCAAAAGTTATGAATCCTAGAATGTTGGAATTCCCTTGAATGTGGGGTAAATAAAGTATAATAGGCAACATTCATTATAAAAAGTAAACAGCACACGATTAAATTTTGAATTTTAACTCGGACGGCTATTTTATTTTCTTAATTTAAAATACAAGTGAAAAATTAAAAATAATTAATTAAATAAAAAAATTACACATTGCTAGAAATTATAGTTTTTACAAAATAAAACTTACGATATCTGGCTAGGAGAAAGATTATAACTTAGTTGATAGCTCTGCCAGTTGTACTTTTCAATCCAGTTTAGACTTTCCTTGTTTTTGGAATATCGACAAGTCGCTCTTTGAATGCAATTCTTGTCAAGTGTACTATTAAAAAATGAGAAATTTAACGTGCTCATGTAACTAAGAAAACAAGATTTCCGAAAACGATACTTATAAAAATCTAAATGATATATATAAATTACACAACAGTTTTCCTTACCAAGCAATTCTACCGCACATATTTTATAAATTATATATTTCAAATTGCATCCTAGTTTTGTCAGCTTCAAACTTCGTGCATAGCAGACATGGAGATTCACATGGTAGCAGACGATATTTACCAAACAATGTGTATGATTTCTGCCAGATTCAGAAAGCAATTATTCGGAAAGCCAGCTTTGGTTCATATATTCACTTGAAACAAAAATAAAGTATGAAGAAAATCCGAGAATTAAATGTTCTCTGTCCTATACATACTGTTTTTTAACTTCGTCGCAAGTTTTGAAAAGTAAATTTAAAGTGCATACATTTATATATAAGTTGGCTTCGGGCACAGCTCATTGTACTGTTAAATTATGTACGACTACAGAGACTCCGTATATACGTCGTACGACAAAGCGTATGTATGCTTTGATGTACGATTCGTACAATGGACATTTGTATGATAAACTTTACTACCGACTGTAATTTTTCGGGTACATACCGTGAAATGATTTTATCACAATTAGGAAGATTTTAGCTAAAATATAAAATGTGATGGCGATAAATATGCGACATACTGATAACAACAGTGGAATTTCTATTAAAAAATAATAGTGAGAAATACATTTTCGATCTAAAAGATTAAAAAAAAAAAAAAAAGTGAAAGGATGTTTGTAGTTTTCTATACTCCTTTTTATGAACTGGGTAATTTATTTATAGTTGCAATTTCTTATTCTTAAAAATCATGAAAACATTTGAGGAATTAGAAAAATTCCAGCTCGAAAATGGTTTTACTGTCATTAGTGATTAATAATTTTACAATATTTTCTCATAAAAAGATTCATAAAAACATTCATTCTCATAAAAGTATGAAATCAGAATGTAAAAACTTTTGTTTTAATACAAAAATTTTTTTTAAATATTGAGTTTGGGAATTTATTATTTCATAATTACTGCCTTCATTTTCAGATATGTGTTCATTAATTATTAGCAGACTTTGATGTTTTTTAAAATTATTATTCATCATTTTATGTAAATACCAGATTGCACAATGTATTATCTTTTAATCTGCTTCAGAAATGAAACCATGTACTACTGCTTCAGAATAACATTAACACAGACTGAAAACTTCGAGTAGTACTTTAGAAAGTAATCACAAAAGTACTTTTTTTTTCATTTCATGCATGAAAATTTACATAATTTCATTTGTGTTATTATTTTTTTAAGTGATCAAAATGTGTGTAAATTAATCTTATGTTTTAAAAAAATGATAATTTTGATAAGCCTCTGAATGTTATTGTTAACATTATTGGCTTCAGTAAAGCTTTTTATTGACTAGATAATCCTGCTCTGTACCTATGGCAGTTTATAGTTATGTGCTTTCTCAACTAGTAATAGCTGTATTTAAATAAAATAAATGTCTCAGGTATTTGTAAAATTACAATGGAGAGATAAAAGTCTTAAAGATATAGAATTGAAATCAGTTTTATATATCATAATTATTTATTATTAATTAGTGAAGGAAATCCTTGAAAAAAAGAAGGGAGATGTAGTGTGATAAATGCAATCATTTCTATTCACCTGATGTTTTTTTCATAAAGTTAAAAAAATGTTGCATCAATGTCAGAGTTATTGGTTAGGAATTTTTCATCTCACAGTCTTATTGCAACAAAAGGATGATCTGTTTCATACAGCTATGTAACATGTAAAATTTATGTCACATATAACAGAAAGTTAAACTGCTGTGATATATAAATACATATTATGCAAAAAAATGAAAAATGTATTAAGAAAATATTAAAGTCCGTATCTGAAGAAATAAATACCTGTTATTTGCTGGATTATACTTTATTGTTGTATGTAGTTTTTTAAATAATGTTACAAAGCAAAATATCAAAAATCATTTTCCTAGATATTGATCTTAAACATCTGAATAATGGGAGAAAAAAGATTTTTATAGATAGACACTTATTTATAATCCACTACTGCAGACTTTGATTGACACCAAAATAACTTTGGAAGTGATCAGCAAACCACAGATTTTGGTTGAGGTCTGATTTCCAAAGGGGTAAATGAGACACATGCTCTGGGCTTCCACTTTCAAGGAAGTTTTCTTTAATGTATGTAAAATTATACATGCCTTTTTATGCTTTAATTGGAAGAAACTGATTTTTTATTTATTTATTTGTTTATTTCTTTTTTTAATTCTACATTTTATTTACATACTTAATCATTAAACTGATAAACAATTTTGATTTGAGCCACTGTAACTCAAAAAAGTTTTTTTTCAGTAAAATCAGCAAGAATTCTGTAGGCTGTTTCCTTTCAGAAAAAACAAGATCTTAGTTTAAACACATTAATTTATATTTTATGCAACACATACAGAACTGAAGCTGTGCAAACAAAATGTACTACAAATTAAATGTACTTTTTTTGTTAAAATAATTTTGAATGAAAAATATTCAATAATAAGATTATTTCATGAAGTACTTTATATGATTAAAGATATGAAATAATTTTTACATGAAATGTTATTTTTGGCAATGATATTTATTATGTAAAAAAAAAAAAAAAAATCAGAAAGGAAACCCCCATAACTTTGCTCCAGGCCTTGTAGCTTTGTAAAATTAGACTCTGATTTTAATTTTTCCTTTATTTCAGTAATGCAGACTTTTCAAAAGATAGTTGTTACAATCTATGGCAGTTGTATCTATTGTATCTATTTCTTGGCAAAATTTAACTTCTGTTATCATTTTAAGGCAGTAGTGAATAAATTATGTATTGAATCTGAAGTTGTAAATGCAATTTCCTGTTCTCATCTACCTATCAGCAGCTCAACAGTAAAACTGCTGAACGCAGTAGTTAAAGATACATTCAAATCTCAGGGAATAGGCAAGCTGCATAGGTATTTTCATGGTATATTCCATGCAGGTGAATACAAGCCTGAAAAGTCCTTTGCAAAGCTAATGTTGCATTCAATGCATAAAGACATTTTTCTGTCTGGGACAAAAGGCATCTCTGGCTCCTTGTAATATAGTATTAGCACCAGGTGAGTAATTTATTTAAATTATTTTTTGGACAAGTAATGCACCTGACTGCTGCTTGTATAGGTTGCTTTTTAACTTATCATTAGTAGAACCGATCCAACAAATTTCTGTACTGATGTATGATTTCATACTCTGGGAATTAGTCTATTGTTCCATGATTTTGGAAAGAAGACAGTTTTTGTTCCTTTACTGTGAAATTTCAGAAACCTTTTGAATGTAGAATATTTCAAAGATAATATCATCAGATTAACACATACAGCCACACTAACAAACAGCACACTGCACTCAGTCATATTTGATACAGTAAAATCTTTCATAACTGATGTCCAATTTCCCAGTAATACTAAAATAACAGCACCTTTGAAAGTTGAAGTTTAAATCTGAAATAATTTAGTCCCACCAAGGAAAAAAAAAGTGTATAATGGGCTAACAATCTGAAGACAAATATATACAGTTAGTCACAAAAGTTTGCGTACAAACTAAATTTTAAATTTAAAAAAACATTTAAAGCATAGAAAAATGTATTTTAATTATTGTATTTTTTTCTTCTATTAGCTAAAATTGTAAGCTTAAATAAAAAGTAAATAATATAAGTGTAATACTTTTTACATTTTTTCAAAAATATATTTTGTCAAAAAAACTCAGAAATTCCCTCCAATAAAGTCTGCGTACACTTTAAAAAAAAAGCGAAATATAAGTTTTTTACATTACTTCAATACTTTGCAGGATATCTTTTATTCTTCAAAACAGCTTGCAGACGTCTGGGCATTGACTGAACTAGTATTTCAGTGTCATCCGACGTAAATTTCGCCCATTCTTCCTGCAATTTACTAATTAGCTCATTTCACGACGTAATATTGTGTTTTCGAATTCGTTTCTCCAATTTTGCCCACAAATGTGCAATTGGATTGAGGTCTGGTGACTGTGGAGGAGTACCCAACTGTCTTGGAGTGTGATAGAGGGGATATTCCTTCACAATTTTAGCTGTATGTTTCGGGTCGTTGTCTTGTTGGAAAATACAAGGTATTAGAAAGGTTTAAATTTCAGGCACTGTAGCGTAGATTTTTCTTCAGAATATCCAGGTGAATATCCATGACTTTATCAATAATGTGAAAATTTCCAACTCCTTTCGACGACATATACCCCCATACCATCACACCGCCAGCTCCATGTTTGACAGCTGCATTTAAATTTCTCAGATTCAGTTCTGTTCCTGGTTTTCTCCATACAATAGGGTGGCCATTAACTTTAAATATTGTAAATTTACTTTCATCTGACCAAATCACATTGTTCCAGAAGTCCTGCGAAGAGTTTAAATATGTTTTGGCAAAAGCAATTCTTTTCTTTCTATTTGTCTCGGAAATGTATGGCTTAGACCTAGGTTTGAGTCCATGATAATTGGCTTTTTGCAGCACTTTTCGTACAGTTTCAGGAGAAATTTCCTTGTAGCTGGTTAAAAAAATGTCTTTTGTAATGCTTGCAGCAGAAAGTTTAGGGTTTTGTTTAATTCGTAAAATAATTTTTCTTTCTTCTCTCTACGTTAGCTTCTTCGGTCTCCCACATCTTGGTTTTACAGCAAGACTACCAGTGTCAAGATAGTTGTGAGTAACTCTTTGCACAATAGAAAATGGTTTTACCAATATAACGAAGAGTTTTACCTTCATCTCTCAATTTGATAATTAGTTGTCTCGTAACTAAAGGAATTTCTTTATTGGTTGCTATTTTCATCAAAGAAAATAGAAATAACAACTTCCAATCAACGTGAAATTTGCTTCGGAAGTCAATGACTTTGAAAGTGTAACCTTCTTTGCATTCTCAAGTTTGAAGTTTAAAAGTTAGGTAAGAAATCCCCCGCCTCCGTCGCGTTGTACGCAAACTTTATTGGCTTTGATTTCTGGCCACTTATCTTTTAAAAATTAGTGTGCATAAATTATTAGATATGAAAATATTACAGTTAAATAATTTCAAAGTCCCTTATTCAAACTAAATATTTAAAAAATAAAGCTTTAAGAAACTACCTTTTTCGGCACCTTAAAATCTGGATTTGATATTACTTTTCTTGATGTACGGAGACTTTATTGACTAACTGTATATATTAAAAAAAAATTTGTCATGTTTTTGCTGCTAACTTTATCCAATCAATAATTATTCAGAATATAAAGAAGAACTACTGATCCCTTTTTATGTATTGATGTGTGAATGTTGAAGGTATTATCATAAACATTCAGAAATAATTCATCTTGAAAAATGAATGCCATATTTGCTTTGGTTCTTTCCTGGAAAAAATATTATTTGACATTGCTGTAGGTGTATATTATGGCCTTTGATCATGCTGGTAGATAATGAGTTGAGTGACAAAGATTGGCTTAGTTTTAAAACACATTTGACACCCATGCCATGATTTTAATTATATGTCAAGAAAGATTAGTGTTAGTAAAGAGGAAGTGCAGGCATTGATGAATGTAGACAATATTCCTCTTACATTCTCTCAAGATAATGACTATGTTTTTTTTTAATTTAATTTTCATGAAATATAAAATCAAATGTATGTGTTTTAATTTAAATAATCTGCACATTTATCAACATTATTTATTTAATAACAGCAGACAGATAAAAAAGTATGACCAACTTATTTTGCATTTTTACAGATGGCTTGATGAAGCAAACAGGCAAGTTATAGAAATATATATTCAATTATCTGCAAAAATATCCTATCTCGAACTGGAGACTCTCCAGTTGCTACTGGTTAAAAGAGATTCTGCTGTACAATTGCTATGAGAAAATGACCAACATAAATATATTTCAGTTTAAAACACAAATGTGTTGTTGACTGATGTGGCCTCAGTGATTCAGCAAAGCATAAGTCATGTGTCTGACCTGCTAATGTATGTGCTAAACAGGTGTCTAAAAGAACACAATGAAAGTTGAAGAGAGGGGTGCAAGAAGAACATAGACATTACTGGCAACTTATCTTCATATCTTGGTACTTATGAAAAGTCTTTGTAGTTAATACATAAATAACAGTAAGTAAAAGTTAAGCATATGAATCTGACAATTAATTTTAATTAAAAGAATTGGTTTATACTGTCAACTCTGTTTCAATGTTTCAGTAGATCTATCAATGTATTTTGTGATCTAAGAATATTTTAAAAGTTAGCGAAATGAAAAGTAACTTTAAAAATGAATCTCTGAAAAATCATATAAGTCAACACTCTGGAAATCGGATCAACTGTGAGATGCCAGCTTTAAACATTTTACTGTCAACCACAACTATAATTTTGTGGGCTCTGAAAGTGGGTGTCGTACACAAACAATAGAGGGGCAGTGCTAAATGGTGTAATAAATGCCATAAACTCAGACAAATAACATTTGAAGTGCTCGGAAGCATTTCAGATGTTATTTGTTTGAGTTTGTACAGATGTTTGCAAAAAAAAAAAAAAAAAAAAAAAAAAAAAAAAATTTTTCTTAAAAAAAAAAAAAAAAAAAAAAAAAAAAACTAAAATTTTCTCTGTATTCTTGGAAGACACCAAAAACTGTATGCCTTCCATTTAGTTTCTCGTATTTTTAGGCATTTTTTTATACATTAAAATAATAAAGTATTATATGAAAATACAAATCAGTGAGTTAAATGTTATGAATAAGTTAAATGAATAATCTTAGTTAATTGCTATTATGCTTATTTCAGGTATGTTTAGCCATTTGTTTATAATATTAAAAGTTATTTAGATATGTTTATAAATTAAATAAAAAATGTATTATTTGAAATTAACCTTTCATCCAAATCAAAATAATCATCTTAGATAGTTATTTTTCCTTTTGCTTCCTTTTTTGCATTAGGGTTACCATAATTATTTTTGGCATAATTGTCATCAGCAATAGTTTGGCAATTTTTTACAGTCCCTATAATGGAATTGTACTGAAAAGTAATAAGAAAGTACTGGACTTTTCAATTCCTTTTTATTTGGAGCATATGTAGTAAGACACACGAATATAACTGTCTTGATTTTAACAAGAGGTGCAACAATCTTTCTGTCATTTAAATTTTTAGAGATTGCAAATGCATATTTAAATCAGCTCAGAAATTAGAAGATGTTAAAGCAGCCACTGCCTTCTGCAAAGTTTAAAATTTGTTGTTACAGAAAGCTGATTAAATTAGGCTTTTTGAAATTAAGCATTATGATTGCTTTGACTAAAAAGTTCTATTTTTTCACTGGCTGTTTTTCAAATATATTGTTGACTCTTTATGAAGTTTTGAACAGTTAATTATGCTAAAAATAAAGAAAATTTTAAATATTCAAAATTGGCTTCATCAAATATACGTGCAAAAATAATAATTTTATGGTCACGTGCTTTTGCAATATAAATTATAATATTTGGGAATTGCTTTTACATATGAGTTACTACAAGTAGCCTTCAAATGCTATGTAATAACTAACTAATTTAGATCAAATCAGAAACTGAGCAACGTAATTTATATAAAAATGTCAAATATTTTATTTTAGATTCTAACAGGTACATTAAAATATATTATACTGTAAATTTTAAACTTAATCAAAGTGTTCATGAATTAAGTTATGTAATTTAAATGATAATACTAAAGATGCCATTTATGTAGAGAAATTATGATAAAGAAATTTTTTTCAGCAATTCTTTGTTTTTCCTTCCTTGCATGAAGTAAGGAAGCATTGTAGTGACAAAAAATTTTGGGTTTCAGATTTGAATGGAAATATCTATTTTGACCATTTCGAAATCCATTTTGACTATTTTTTTGCCTGATGTATATATATATAGACAGAATAAGGACTTTTTATTCCTACATAAGTTGTAAAATGGATTCAAAATGCACTTTTTGTGACATCTTTACATACATACATATCTTCCATAACTCAAAAATGATTAACTGTAAATTATGTATATGGGACTGCTGTAATGCCTTGCTGTGCCTTTTTTTTTTTTGCAATCGGAAATACCAAAGGTGTATACATGTATAATTCAAGATTATATATAAATAAATAAATCTTGAAAAAACAAAAACATAAGGTAAAAAAGTAGAAAAATAATTTAATAATAAAAGAACTAAAAAATTTCTACACTTGAGCTACATATATACATATATTAAGTATATATATATATATATATTTATATATATGCACGCACACACACACCCTTCCCTCCTTCCTGGCCTTTTTTTTCACAGTTGTTGTAGACATATACTTCCAGTTACAGAAAAAAAGACTAAATTAGAACAGTAATGAAATTTAACTTTTATGTGGTCTCCTTATTTAAGTACAATCGATCGCTTTCATTTCATACGACTAAATTGTTTGTTAACCTGACTCTTAAGAAAATTCTTAAGCGGGATATGATTCAACGGGCTATGGATAAGAGTTGGAGGATTCTGGGGAAAGAGACAACTTTAATTCCCAGTTTTCTAAGAAAGACAGCGGTAGCTCTATTTAGACGTCTGACTGGACATAACTGTTTGTGAGACCACCTCTACAGAACTGGAGTGGTGGATTCTCCAAACTGTATTTTGTGTGACTCTAATCAGGCTATGATTTTTGAACATTTAAATAATTGTATTGCACTTTCTTGGTATGAGGGCATTGTTAAAAAGTACTGGAGAGCCCATGAACTATTGGCTTAAGCGCAAATGTTTGGCGTTTGTAAAATAAATAAAAATATTTGGGAAAGTTTTATGCTCATTATGATAAAATAAAGATGTAAGAAGTTTGCCTGTTGTATGGCAAAAGTTGACCAGGATATTTAATTTCAAACTTGGCAGTTTTTGATGTGATTCTCAACCTGCCTGGAGGGATCAGCTGATTAAATTGCAATAATTTGAGGAAATAAGTTCAAGTGCAGCAAATAAATTTCTTAATTTTGAACTCTCTTAATTCTTAAAGGTAAAGAAGTATTTGCATTATGTACTTAAAATTTATTTTTCAGTGTATTTAAATTGTTCATGAATACTTATTTATTTAGCTTGTTAAACTAAAGAAAATGTAAATATTAAAAATATGCACTATATCTTTTTTAATCCCGACTTTCAAGAATTTCTGATTTATATTATTGAGGTCAGTGCTTGGAATGCAAAGAATTTACATCAAGTTCTGTAAAATTTTATCATTATTTAGGTCCAATCTTTGTGAAACTAAATTTTATGAGTTTCTAAAATTGAAACTTTATTTATCTATTAAAACATATTATCACATTGAAAAAGTAAAAACAAATTTCAGTTATTGAATGAATTATTCACACCTAAATTTATATTTCTTTTTTAGTTTGTTTCTAGTTTTGGATGAAAACAATGGATAATGAAGAGAAGGATTCCCTTATTTGTCAATACATGAAAGAACTTTTAAACAATTATAATAAAATAAGAGGTAATTTTATATTAATTAAAAAAAATATGCTAGTTTTAAGAACATATTGTATAATACTTTTTTTATGGATACTGAGGGGGGAAAAAAAGAAAACTGAATAAAAAAGTCTGAAAGTTTTCAAATTTTAACAGTTGCCCAAAAAGGTTTGTTGAGGTTTCTCATGCTCTCATTGAGCCCACAGTCTACCAATATGCTCTTGCACTCACTTCCACTAATCCCCCTTTTTTGTCTTTTGAGCTTCATTATTAAGCATTTTTTTTGGGGGGGAAGGAACTTACGCCATATACAATTCAACAATAGAATCACAAAAATTTTAAAAGCTGAATAACAGTATATGTTTAGAATTTGTGATGTGTTAAGTGTTGGCATAAATTTTTAATTTTTTTTTTTCAGTCCTACTTCATCATATCAATATTCAGTTTTCTAAGATGGCTAGAAATTTTTTTTTTGTCTTTTTATTACTAACATTTTATGTGTTAACTAACTTTGTTTATTAAATATCATGTTATTCACATTTATGCCACACAGAATTCAAGTCAACAGCAAAATCACAAAATAATAAAAAATAGCATATCTTTAGAATTCCTGATAAAGTGTTAAAGGCCACATACATATTTTTATATTCGCTATATTATTTCTTTAAAAACTAGCTGCTCACATGGCATATTTTATTTCTGCCTGTGGTTACACATTGCTTTCCTAGAGCTGAGTTTATTAATTAAAATTGAAAGATAAACATCTTACAGTTTTCCGAATGGCAGCAGTCTTGTTACCATTAAGAAATATATTGATGATGATCTGTTAAATTATAATTTTTCAGTGATGAAAAGATGTATCAGATGAGATTGACATTTTTTCACCTAAAATTTCAAAAATGCATCAAATTTATCGAAAACTATTAAATTCTGAATCATCTAAAAAAAAAAAAAAAA
>KK119611.1:137532-232253 GCA_000611955.2 Stegodyphus mimosarum | reverse complement strand
GAGAAATATATGTATGGATAAGCAAATTAGGCTTAGGAGTACATTAAAAAGTGTGCTCATCAATTGTGTATAAATTATATATAAATAAATATTATCTATTTATTTTGATGAGAATCCTATATTACTGGTTTTATCATGGATGTTTTTCGGATTGATTTTTTAAATGTGGACTAAATTAAGTCTGAAGTAGTCTTGACTGAATGACAGATATATTTAATGAATAACTATGAAGTAAAATAATAAGTGTTTTTAGATTAATATTTTTTAATATAAAGAGGCATTTTAATATTTTTATTATTCATTGCCTCTTTCAAATAAATACAAGAGTGAATAAATTAGCCTAAGATAAAATCTGTATATGCTGTAATTGTTTGAAAAGTACCTTTTCATCATTCAATAAAGCATGCTTTGCTGTATAAATTATTTATCTCTACTGACTATTAAATGTCTTGTAAGCAACTAACAGTTTTTTCCCCCTTTTACAGGAAGATCAGTTGATTCTCCAGAATTATTTTGGGATGCTGTCATTATTTCTGCCAGTGATACTAGTCAGAAAAAAGGTTATGAAGCACAAATAGCTGAGAAACAGTACAGAGGAGAAATCCCACTTGACATTCCATTTCATGTATTTGCTGATCCACCTGGATATAAAATTGGTATTTTCTTAATTTTTTTTTTTTTTTAAATCTGTAAATAACGTGTCAGTTAGGGAAATGCCAGAGACCTATAATCTTATTGGTACTTTGCAGTCAAAAATTATGGGTCAAAGAGCCGAATATGATAATTTGTTTATTTCTCTTCATTAATAGTCATGCAATGATGTCATTATGATAAGCGAAAAGAATATGTAGTGGTCTAGTAAATTTCCCTCCAATATAACCCGTTTCTTTTCTGAAAAATCCTGACTGGTTTGAATCCTGACTCCCTCACCCCTTTTAAAAAAGAATCAAAGTGGATTACACCATTTGACACTTACTAGATGATGAACAATCACAGATAAATTCTTCTAAGACAGTGGTATCATTCATATTGAAAGTGTTAAAAAACTAAAAAATGAAATTGTGTTTTTTACTGTTACTGACATAGCATTCTTTCTTCTGTACACAAGAACCTCATGCAACCAATCTGATTATAAAAATATGTGGATCTTTAACCCGTTCACTGTTTGCCCCGAGAAAGACTTGTTCACAGGAAATGCGTTTTCATTCGTTAATAATGGCAACCTTTCATTGGAGTGAAATGTGGGCTGGACTGTGACCCCCGAGACATGTTTGTCGCATCATGTTTTTCCAACCCGCCTGAATGAGTTTAAAGTGAAAAGAGGTGATTGATGTATTATTTGGTCCCACTTATCTCCTTAGTGGTGTTACATTAGGATCACAACGAGGCTGTATCAGGAAAGTAAAGGATGGGGGGAGTCACTTTCTCTGTGTGGATACCTCCTCAACACATCTCGTGAGATCCACAACAAATTCCTCCCTTCCATTAATGAAAAAAGAGGTTTGAAGGTTTCAAATATTTTTTCAATTCCTAATGATTCAACTGAGAATATCTGAACTATGAATTGCATTGAAATGTTATACCTAATACATGCATTTTATTTTATCACTTTACCTGCACAGATGGAGATATTATTCTAAATTTCATTATGACTTTGTTGCACCAATTATGAATGGCATTGTTGAACTGAAATTTTTGAAATTCATTTTTCAAAACTTGAATTATTAATTAATATTTACTTTTCAATCAGTACATATATATATTTTAAATCTCATTGATTGAGAAAGTTACAGCATTAAAAGTCTCAGAATTAAAAAAAAAAAATGTAAGATATGATATTTGGATTGCTCTATTGTTTAGTTCCTTCCTAAATTATAATTATATTTTGATTTTGTGCAAAACATTTTCAACAATATGTACTTTTTTGGTTCGAGAATAGATATCTACCATTTTCTACAGGAGACAGATTTATATACTACTGGAGTGAAGAACTAACAAGTGGTAGAAAGGGCCAGTATATTTTCATTTGCAAAAAATGCAAATGCTGATACAAAATTTTATGACAATTTCAATTACATTGTGGAAATCTTAAAAATAATTAGCAATCACATTTCATAAATAAACCTCATAATTATCTTTACAAAAATGTTTTTTGCAAATGCAATTTTAATTTCTTTAAGTAGAACTAGGTATACGTTCATTGTAAAGTTGTATAGAAATATGTTAATAAGAATAAAGTTCTGGTATTTTACAATTTATATTTTGTTATATGTTGTTTCCATTATTTATTTAACAGTTAAAATTTAGTTTTTAAATATTTAATGTATTTTAATTCTCAATACAAAGTAAAAAACTCGATTTTTATATATAATTATACCTCATATATTTTAAATGATATAATGTGAGTGCTTCATATTTTTAACCTACACATACCAAAGCCTTATGAAATAAATTAGCATTTAAGTTTGCATAATCTAATTTTAAGGATACTGAAACATTTTTATGAGGACAATCTTGGAAGATACAATTCTTAAAGCCAATTAAGTTTATGAGGCTAGAATAAGAGAAAGGAAATATAAATGGAATTATAAAGATAGTTGCAAGAATTACAATTTAAAAAACTAAAAATGGTAAAAAATTTGCTGCCTAATTTTATTGTGCGTAATGTTGAATTTTCAGTCCAATTAAAAGGAAAAAAAAAAGAATTGTCACTCTTCTAGTAATCTATTCAAAAAGAACAACTACAAATGGTTACTACTTTGAAATTAGCACTTTACATAATTAAAACTTTCTTTGCTGTAGAAAAAGTACGATAAGCTAAAAAAGAAAAACTCTAAATTAAATAATTGCAATTTTAAATGAGAATCTTAAATATCTAAGCTAAAGAAAGATTTTTTTTCACATAAAGAAAATAAATTTTTAAATATATATATTTAAGTAAAAATATATATATATTATGTGTTAAGTTATTATATATATATATATGCATATTATTGTAATAATGTATATAATAATTTAAATCTAATATGTCTTTTTATTTATTTTAAACTTTTAGTCTAATATTATGATTTATCTTTTCTGTCCTGAAATCCACAAAATTCTAAAATCCATGCAACCTCTGGTCCCAATCATTGCGGATTTCTGGGCTTTTACTTTACTAGCTAATGCATTTATTTTTACTGTAATTGCATTCCCTCAAATGCCACAGCAATCCTAATTGGACAAAATCCTTGCCTCTAGTTCTTCTTAAGCATTCCCTCAAATGCCACAGCAATCCTCATTGAACAAAATCCTTGCCTCTAGTTCTTGGATTTAGGTCTGCTTTTAAGTCTGATCTTCAGTGCACGGTGGAAGAAGTGGTATATGGTTTCTCTCTCATACTTCCTGCCAGTTTCTCAGATCCTGTGGCAACCAACGAAGTTGAACCGTCAGAATTTATCAGCCAGTTATGTGAAATGATGAAAAAGTTATCACCTAAACCAGCATCAACACCATTTATCCATCTGAACTTTCAAACCTGCACTCATGTCTTCCTCCATTGAGACAACGTCTGCAAGCCACTCCAAGCATTTGATGGTCCCTATCAAATGCTTTCTTGAACAGCAAAGTATTTCAGCATCTGCATGCACAAGAGAGCATCTATTATTAGTGTTGATTGCCTTAAGCCTGCATTCCTCCTGCTGATGACTGCCTTAAAACCTTAGCCCTAAAACTTGCAATTTATCGGACTCTGATTTACATATTTCTTGTTACTGCATCTGTACAGCACCCTCTGTTGATGAAAATTTCAACTGTTTTTTCCCTTACCAAAAGAAAAAAAAATCCCTCTTCACAAGAAAAACTTTTATGTAAACCACATTCAATTCTACTAATTCCTTCAGTTTTTATGAATTTTTAAAATATTTACAGACTTATAGGACATCCTGTATTGTTTTATCCTGTCTTGTTATCCTGTATTGTGGGACATAGAGCAATTAAAATATCTTTGACCCAAAAGTCTCATTAGGGGATGGAGGGAGAGGGGTAGGGACCCTTGGATCCATTCATTGGGATGTTCTCCTGCAAAACTGGGATAAAATTGGGAAAACTTGTACTGTCACCTGTGAAGAGCTGAAGACCTTGGTCAACAATAAGTGCTACCCTCTTAATCTTTGTCATAATAAATTCATGGACAAAATCTAGAAAGGTTGGAAATAACAGCAACGTAAAAGATATTTTCAGTAACATAAATCAAGGCTGTTTAGTGTGTTGATTGTTCTGTGCTTTTGAACCAGTCACAGACTGTGCATTTGTTATATTATTGGATCATTATTTTTTTATTATTATTTAATATTTTTTCTACACTCTGGCTGATTATAGTTTTGCCCATGGGAGAAGAAAAAAGGTATTGCATTGTCAGCATTATCCTCTGTTTAGTATGTTAGTTACAGAATAATGATATGTGTCCTGTCTAATAGTGAGTTTGATGCATGTCTTTTTAAGTAATCTGCTAGAACTCTATTAATGAATGATTGAATGATGGAAGTAGCAAACAGATTGCTTTTTTTTTATAGGAAATTTAATCTATTTCTAGATCTATTGGTTTGTTAAGAAACATCTCTTTTTAGGATGTGGAGGCTCTACTATGTTTGTTCTGGAAAAGATACTTCAAATCTATGGTAATGCTATGCATGATATGCATTTCCTGCTTATACCTGCTGGTGGATACAGTCAAAGACTTCCAAACTTATGTGTTACAGGAAAATTATTCTGTCCATTACCATTTGGTGAAATGAGATACCAAATGTTGGATTTAATTTTAGCAACATACCTGCCTTTCCTGAAAAACATGCCTCCTGGAGTTTTTCTTGCCAGCTCAGATGCTATTATTAGTTATTCCTTATCTGACAAAGGTAACTCATTTAATTTTTTACTCTACACTTTTTTTAAATGTATCCTAAACCTGTAATGCAATGGATTTTTATTTATCCTGTTTGTTTATTTTGCAGCTTTATTGTTATTCAGAATTAAGTTTCTAAAAAATTCATTAATTTTTTAAAAAATTCAAATTAAATCCATTCTTTCTTCAATAATTAAATCCATTCTTGTTGGTATAGTACAAATATAAAGCTGCTTTTCAGAGCATTAAAAAGTAATATATACTTTAATATAATTTTATAGTATTTGTGGACTTTTGGAGAAATCAGTGTACCAAAAGGACTAATCCAAACACAAGAAATATTTTGACTGCCATAATTCTGCAGTTGTCTCGAGAATAACTTTTCTTTGCTTTATACTTCAACATAAATTCAGCAAGATAGAAACTACAAATGGTGAAGGGCCATTCTCTTTGTTTCCTATTTTGCAGTTTGGCTGCTTCCTGTAATTTCTCAATTTATTTTGATGTCTGTGCTAGAACTTCAACCAGAAAACCATTTCCAGACAGAAATTGTCTAATTTTGCAGCACATACTTCTGAACATCCACTGTTTAGGTAAGGTCATTGCTGTAATTTTTTTATGTGCGAAGAGACTCTCGTGAATTTCACCAATTTTATTAGGTCATGCAATTTGACTTTAGCATGTTTTATCAAATATTTTGAGAAAACCTCTTACATAAAGTTATTCCAGTCAGTTGTATCACTGCACATATTTAATTGTTTCTCACACTACTTGATTGTTCTAATTTCTTCTGACCAATACTAGATAAAACATAGGATTGTTAAAAAAGAATTTATAATTTCTGTGAAACTTGTTTCTTTTGAAAAAAAAAAAAAATAGATGTTCTTTAACCATACACTACATGCTCTAAAATATCATTTCATAATTGCTCTTACAAATCTTAGTTCATGGTAAAAATTTTTATTGATCGCAAAATGCAGATGGAATATTATTATGATAAAGAATTGAACACAAGAAGCTAACACTTGAATTATAAGAGGCATATATGGGAAGGAACTTGCAGAGAAATGAGGATTGCTTTTTTAGAGGCCATTAAGGTTATCTTTGTAGGCAATTTATTGAATTTATCCCAAAGGTCTATGAAAACTAATTTTATTAAATAAAAAATTTGATTAAAAAATGAGAGCTTAAGGTAAAATATGTAAGCTGAAGGATAAATTTCTACAATGGTTTCACAAAGTTTATCATGTGATGATATTCATTATTGTTAATTTAAGCCCACCAGCGGCCCAGCGGTAAAGACGCTGAACACTGGTAGTTCGGTCCGAGGTTCGAATCCCGCGAACGGGCTGGCTGCATGGGCATTTTCGTGGTTTTCCCCATGTGTAATGTGTATATGAGCCAGTTTCCCTTAGAAAGTCCTCCACGAAGGCATCCCTCCTCTTAGGCAGATAGCCCTCGTGTGCTTTGCCATAATTGAATAACCTAACCTAACCTAACCTATTGTTAATTTAAAGCTAAAATTTTGATTGAATTTTTGGTATTGATGTAGTAGACGATTTACTGCTTTTGTAGTTGTATTCTAGGATCATCAAACAGTTAAACTCCAAAAAAACTTTCTAAATCGTGTAGATGGTATTAATACTCATGATTGAAACATACTAACAGATTTTGAAGGTAAAGATTCTATGCAATATGTAGAATACCATACTGCAAATACTTCCATAATATCTTACAGAAGCATAGTGGACATCAATTAATAAAAATTATGACTATTTTTAGCCATTCTGCATGACATTCATAGTGTATATGGCTAAACGACTCATACAAATGATCCTTTTAAGGTCTACTCATGTTTCTGTTTTGTAAAACTGGAAGCATTTTAATCTGAATAGAATTAAAAATTTAATGTGCTATTACTGTAAACTGAATGGAATTAAAATTCTGTATGTGCATAGGTTTGTATCTCTCATGATTAAAAAAAGGATTAGCTTAGAACATTGGAATTTTTATATACATATGCGACTGCTATAACATCTGGTTCTGCACCTCTGTTTTTTATTGCAGTTGGCAGTATTAAACATATATGTACAGCCACTCCCTTAGCTGGCCCTTATTTTCTCAATCGTTGGTCATTATCATATACTTCCAATTACACAAGTGTTTTAAATGATGAAATTATTTATGTTTTGGCAGTGACAATTTTTTTAAAATTTATTTTCCACAAATAAGAAAATCAAACTTTTATAGCAATATTCTGGTTTTTATACTTATATTTGGAAAAGTTTTATACTCATTATGAAGAAGTAAAATTATAAGAAGTAAAAATCAAGTAGGGTATTTAATTTCAAAATCTGCAATTTTTTATGTAATTTTCAACTTGCCTTGAGGGATTGATTAATTATTACATACAAAGAATTCATGTGTTGTTCACAGCAGATTTTTTTTTTTGTGGAAATTATATCTATTACATTAAAAATAAATTACTTTTCTCACATGTGTGTATATATATATATATATATATGTTTGATTTTATAGATATTTGGACATTTAAAAATGAAGGATTCACTGCATTGGCTCATCCATCCCCTGTTCACATTGGAACATCTCATGGTGTATACATTCTACCAGAAAATCAAGATCTTGGGAATAATTCAACTGTTATGAGTGAATGTTTACGGGTTCTTCAGAAGCCTTCTGTGGATGAAATGTATGATAAAGGGGCAGTACTGAAGTCTTCTTGCTTGGCTGGTATGAGTTTGACTTTAAAGGAAATGCCGAAGAAATAAAAATATATTTAAAGGAGAAAATAAAATAACTGATTGAATTAAATTATCTAATATATAGAAATTCAGCTTAAATGCCAAGCGAATATAATTGTTTCACTGATGCAATAAAGATTTGGTATTTATTGGTTATTCTGACTCACATTTTCTAGTGCTAATTTTTTGGTTCCAAGAACTTCTTTTGTGATGGAAAACTTTAATGACATTTTAGTAATCTTTATCTTTTTGTCCATAAAAGAAACATACCTGGTGACAATCGTTTGCGTTTTTCCTTCTGACCTTTCAGTGCATCAATTTCGCTGTCTTTTTTCTCTTCATTTTAGCAGCTAACTATTTAAATAATAATGACTTACACTGCAACAGATCACACTGAAAACAATAGCTGTCTTTCCCTTGTTTAGTAATCTTTATAAAATTTCACTGCTTGTGTTTTGTTGCCATTGCTCACTTTGAAATTGTTGAATTTGCTAATAAAAAATTCGTTAAAGTGTTACAAAATATGAAATCAATAATAAAAGAAATTCCAAATTAGGGATTCCAGATGCCCATATTCGGTGGAGGTTATTCAAAATTTGATGGCTCTAAGTACCGTTGTTTTTTTCACAATGTGAGAAATATACATACATTCATGCAGATTCTTTTTTATTTCTTTAGATATGAGGCAGGGCTCTAATTTTTGGTGTCAACGATTTGAAAAGTGAAACGCCAATTTGTAATGAACAACGCAAAATGGCAAAACGAAATCAAAAGCCCTTTTGAGCCAATTGCTTTTTTAGGCTAACAATTTTAAACTGAGTGCTGATTATCAAAATGAGAAAAAATTCCATTTCTGTTATTTTCTGTCTAATTTAAGAACAGACTAAATATTAAACTATCAGAAAAGACTAATAATTGGCTATCTTGGTTAATGATGCACCCCAAATTTTAATGAAAGGTGTAAGAAATGTGTATAATTATAAATTACATTGGAAAATCAAATATATTTGATATCCAGCTCTTATCAAGTGAATTACATAATTGAATTAGATTTCTGTATGGTCCTCCTCATGTTTGTTGCAAAGAAAATCTGAATAATGAAATTCATTCAAAATCCAAGGTAAATTGAAATAATATTTTCAACTAATTTTCATATTAATAATTGTAATACCTCCACAACACATGCTGTTATTTGTTTTGCCTTCTCCAGAGGAGTGCATAGAAGTTAAACAGTAAAAATTATCTTTTTCAAATTATTGCATTATTCTTCACCCGAAGAAAAGTTTTTACATTATAAAAAGACCATTCTTTCCCTTCCTTTCTTTTTATTTACAACTAATATTAATTGCAGTTAGTAAACAGTTTTAGTCAGAAAGATTTTTTATAACTAGAGAGACTGCTTTGTTTTCTATTTGGGTGAGGGGGAAAAAAGAGGACTCAATACATCATATAAAATTTTTATAGTGTAGGAATATACATTTATCAAGATCAACAAGATATTTATATTAACAAATAACCATATTAGTTGAAAAATACAAAATCCTTGTTAATTTACTGCAAATCTTTCTTTTTATTCAAAAACTACTTTGGTACTTCTAAAAAGATTCAGAAGTATAGTTGCAACCCTTGGCAAATGTAGTTGTAGCTCTTGAATATAGAATAAAGACTACTGATGTAAATTTTGACTATCCTTGATGGCATTAACATTTGTATCAAGAGAGGCTAAAATCTGTTCAAGCATCTAAAATGCCTGTGTGTACAAATTTGTATTGGAAAGCGTTTCCTCCCCCCTTGCCAAGTAGAATGCTACAGCATTAGCAATAACCTACTTAAGTTAAGTGATTACTTCCGTCTTAGAGATTTTTGTGTTGTTTCACCCACTGTGTGCAGTTTTCCCTTAGGACAGGATTGCAAGTGTGAGCATCAATAGCTAAACATTGATGCTAAAAAAGAAGAGGGAAGTCACTTCAAGACAATGATTGGTATATTTAATTTAATCACTTACCAATGAGCCATGTATTAATGTGATGAAGAAAAGCACGAGGTAGAAAATGGTCATAGGTGTTTAGGCAATTGGATGATGTCTGAATGCACAGGCATTATGCAACTTCACTATGAAAGAATTAATAACCAGGAGGAGGTCAGAATGAACACTTTTATTCCTCCTGTAAATGACATTACTATTTTCTTTATTAAAAACTGAGGCTGTTGTTAGAGTTTATTTTGAAATATAATATCCAAAGATAACAAATATGTAAAAGTCTGAATTAGAATGCATCATGTTTCATAAACAAGCAAAGATATAGTGTGTGTATATAAAGGGCCATTCACACTGGGGTTTATCTGAACTAATGGAGTTGGTTCCATGTGTTGACTAGCTCCGCTATATGTGCAGTTCAGATTTTTCAACTTGCTCTGCTGTCAAGATTTTAGGCTACAAAATCTGAAAAGTAGCCCTTTTGTGTTCTGTAGCTGTATTTTCTAGAAATGTATTGCTTATTGTTGCTTTTATATTTATACTCTAATACTTTTGAAAGAGACATCTAGTAATAAAAGCTAATAATAAGTATCAAGTTAAGAATATGTTAATTAAAATATGTATAAACAACACTGAGTGAAATTTATTGAAATTCATTTGGAAATATAGTCTTCAAACTAATATTAAGGACTTTAAAATAATTTTTTTTTTTTACATTTAGTCACTTGAATAAATAGTTATTTCTTGAAACATTCTGACATATTTGACAGATGCTTTTAATGATTTTTATATGTCTGTTACACATGAATTATATGTTAAAGGGAATTGTGAAAATAAGAAACAATACACAGAAATTATAGATAGAGGTACAACAATACACAGAAAATATAGGTAGAAGTAAAATTTTAAACTTTGAACTGGTTGTTCAGTATGAAAGGATCCTTGAGCATAAGGTAAATAAAATATAATTGGTGATTATATGATCTTTCTAGAATTTGTAACTGTTTTCTCATTGAATGATATATGTATTTTTCAAGGGCTAATCTTTACAGCAGAATGTATGCCCACGTATTTCTTTCACCTATCAACTATATTCACCTGTTAAGTCACTTATTAAATTACATTCTTTTATAAAAGTATAGCAATAGCATGAATTAAATTGATTAATTTATTTCACTACTTTGTTCAAGGCATTAAAGTTAAATATCTTTTTTAAGACATAGAAGTTAAAATACAAGGGGTGATAAAAAAAAGTTTACAAGGCAAATGAAAAAGTATTTATTAACAATAGAAACAAGATACAAATGGGAATCAAGAGACACATCTGGCCTTCACTTTTCCACATAGTCGCCAAACCTGTTTAGGCATTTGTCAGAACGTTCGACCAACTTGTTTATTCCGTCTTGGTAGTAATCAGGGCCCTGCTCATTGAGTCATTTCTCGGCAGCTGTTTTCACTGCATCGTCTGAGGTGAACCGTGCTCCGGATAAGTGTCGCTTCAACACTGGAAAAATGAAATAGTCACTTGGAGCCAAATCGTGACTGTATGGGGGGGTGATTCCAGACTTCCCACTTGAACCTTTGCAGCAATTCCTGAATCTGGCGAGCTGTATGGGGCCTGGCATTGTCATGCAGAAGAATGACGCCCTTGCTCAGTAATCCAGGCCGTTTGCGTCGGATGGCTTTACGCAATTTCGTTAAGGTGGCACAATAACGATCTGCCTTAATGGTATGGCCACGCTCCAAATACTCGATTAGGATAACACCAGTCATATCCCAGAAAACGGTTGCCATCACTTTACCGGCAGAAGGTGTGACCTTAATCTTCCTCGTCGGTGATCCAACGTGTTTCCACTCCATCGTGGCTCTTTTGGATGTGGGGGTGAAGTGATAAAGCCATGTTTCATCACCGGTAACGATGCGATCAATGAAGTGTTGGCCGTCTGAATGGTATCGCTGAAGAAATGTGAGGCTGCACATCATTCGAGTGGCCTTATGCTCCGCGGACAACGCACGTGGAACCCAGCGAGCACAAACTTTGGAATATTGCAACTCATCGGTTACGATACGCTGAACATTACCATAACTCAGGTCCAACTGTGAGGCAATCTCACGCACGATTACTCGTCGATCCCTTTGGATGATTTCTTCAACACATGCCGTGTTGATATCCATCCTTGAAGAACTTGGAAGGCCGCTCGCTTCCACATTGCAGTTTTCCACATGCTCCCTGCCCACTTGATAAGAACAACACCATTTCTCTACCTGTTGTCTACTCATTGCTTTGTCCCCGTATACCTCAACGATTTGTCTGTGAATTTCAGATGCGGCCACATTCTTGGCCCATAAGAATCGAATTATGGCTCGCACCTCTATGCGAGGCCACTTTTCTAAACGCCGTGCCACTGCTGTCGCTCTTAAGCGTCTGCGTACTGACGCTACTTACTCATAGAACCGCTGTAGGACAACTAGCGCCATCTGTGCAACCACCCTGGGTGGAAATATTCGCTCCACAATTATTACGTTTCAAATGCTTCGGCTTGTAAACTTTTTTTTTTTAATCAACCTACGTACTTTCATCTTCAGAAAGAAACAATTAAGCAGTATTCAATTTTCTGCCAATGATCAGTATGTTTAAAGCTGCCATAAATAAAAGAAAGTGCAAAAGTTTTTTAAACTGCTGCAAATATAAGAAAAAATATTAAAATTTTTTAGTTCCCAGCTGAATGTCATTTACACCTGAGAGAATGCGAAAATTCATTGGGTTCTCTCCTGCATAAAAGATGACTGTAGAAGCATGAGGTCTAATCAAGCAAATCCAGGTGATGACGACTTATTGTCCGCTACATTTAAATCCCAGCATCACTATATAGACCATTAGACAGGCCAGGAAACATGAAAAATTAGCTGTGCTTTTGTCAGGATTTAAACCACAGACCTTCTAGATTGCCAGTTGGACATGCTAATTACTTGCACCCTAAGAGTACATATGGGGGAATGTTATAATTTCTATTCTGTCCTGTTTAAAAGGCAACTAAGCAGTGATCTACCAAATTCTGGTGGTGATGCATTATTCTGTAGAGCATTTTATTATGGGTGTCAATGTACACTATTTTGGACCATAAAACATTAAAAATCACCAAAGTCCAAACCATAAATCTTCCAGTCATCAATTGGATGTTCTATCCGCTTGTACAAGAGCACATATGGGGGAATACAGTAACGTCTACCATTTTAATCTTTATTTTAAAAATATATGTCTCTAGATTTATATTTTTATTAGTCATAGTCTTTTTTTTTTTGTTGTTGTTGTTCAGTCTTTTTTTTTTTTTTTCATTTTATGTTCAATCTTATAACATTCTTATTTAAGTTAAATAAGAGTTTGTCTTAGTAATTTAATATTTAAGTTGTAGTTAAGTAATATTAAGTTGTTGTTGTAGTAATGCCTTTTGACATGAGGTAACATAGTATTATTAAAGTATGTTTTTTAAAATCAGTTCTTTATTTTATGAAAACCTTTTGTCTATTTATTTTTATTTATTTTCTTCCCTTCATTTTGTTTCAGGAGGTGATGAAATGCAAGATGTTATATTCAGTGACAGTGCCTTTTTCTTTGACAGTAGCGTTATTTCCAAATTACTGAATTTCTACAAAAGTCACAAACCTCTTAAATGTGAGTTGAGTTCTTATGGAGACTTCCTTCAGCCTTTGGGCTTAGCTGCTAGCCCATCTTATATAGTAGAGAAAATTACCAGTGAAGATTTAGCATCAACGAGATCGGCTTTATATCGGACTTTATATGGCTTGAAATTGTCTATTTTAGTGCTGAAAAACTCAAATTTTCATCATTTAGGTACAATGAAAGAATACATTGATAGTTTATCTTGTAAAAATAAATTTTCTGAAATGTTCCCTATATCCAGATTTTCTGTAAGTGCTGTATCTGTTAATAATATTGTTCCATTGTATATTGAAGGAACTGTGATGCATTCAATAATTCATCCTTTGTCCTTGGTGCCTGAATCAGCTGTTATAGAATGCTGTGACATTAACATTGCTGTGGATATTGGACAAAACTGTATTATCAGCAATGTACAGCTTCATGGAGTTTTTGTACAAAGGTTATCATTCCAAATTCCAGAAAATACATTAATGCATACTGTGTCAGTAATGGGTGGGTATGTGTGTATTGCTTGTGCAATTAGTGATGATATTAAAAAAACATTCAAGTGGAAAGATTATATAGAAATTAAGATCTTTGGAAAAAAGTTGAAACAATTTATAAGACCTGATGACAGCATTTTTTCCTCTGACTGTAGTAAGCCAGCATTATGGAATGCTAAACTTTTCCCATTGTGTAAGACTGCTGATGAAGCATTTAAGAAAACCCTTGAAATTATTGTAAGAATTAAAGAAGAGGAAATGTTTAATCTGTGTTTTATGCCAGATGACAAGGTGCTGAAATGGGTCTCGATGTCTGATGTTTTGTCATTAAAAGACACTGAAAATGTATTAAAGTATCAAAAAGAATTGTATGAAAAAATTATGTTAAAAAAGAAAAGTGTAGATCAATTTATGTGATGTCTTATGTGCATTGGATTGAGAAAAAGAGAAATTAATGAGAATTGATAGCTCTGATTTTTTTGAAGCTTCTTAAATTTAACAAAGTGATTTACCCATGGCTTGAAAAGCTGTCTCTTGCATCTTAAAATAAAATATAACCTCATTTTTATTGCAGATAAGCATAAAATCCAATAAAATGCATTTACACTAATGTACAACTTTTTTTTTTTCTAAATCTGAAATCATCATTCCTTGGAGTATAGATGGCTCATATTTCCCCCTTTTACTTCATTTAAGGTAGCAATGTTTAATTTTTTATAAAGAGTCCTAGGTTATGAGACATGTATATGGGAGTGGGCTGAAGCAGGCAACTTTGAAGTGCCCCATCTGCTACTGGAGATTTGTAATTCAAGATTCAAAATATGCTAACCTTAATACCGAACCATAAATATAAGTTTAAGGAATATTTATTGTATATCTTTACTATTAATTATTTGTCTTACAAAACTAGAGACCCAGAGCAAAACCTGTTTGTTATATACACCCTTTCTTCTCTAATTCTTTTTAATATTGTTGATATCACTGATTCAAATGAGTTATTTTGGAAAATAACCAAATAATTTATGAAAGTTAACCAATGACTAATAATTTATTTAAGATACATTTTATCATTCTACATTTTTATTTTCAGTTTATTATGTGTTGTGTAAAATATAAGCTTATATATTTTAAACCAGAGTCTTTTTTTCCCGAGAATTTACTGGGATAATGAAAAGGGAGGATCTAAAGAGCTAAACCAAAATAAATAAAACTAATACCAAAATAATAATAAAACTAATACCAAAATAATGTAGTTAAACTGTTTATCAATGTAATAATCAAGTATATAACCAAATCTATGATAGCAAAATAAGATCGGGTACTTGTGTATTATCTTGCTTACCATTTTTGGCAAATTAAAACTTGGTTTTTTTGCTGTCCCGCTTAATTTTCAGTAAGCCAGTTTATCTGTTCATTTGCTAATTAAATAAAACACTATTTGTTCCATCCAAACATCTACTGAAATAACTGCTGCAAGTTTGAGATTGGTGAGATTTCCGCCAACTTTCACGAGAGAAAAGTGCATAAGTACCAAATCTCATATTCACATGATATCATGAGCTGGAATGGGGGGGGGGGAGGTTACAGTAGTAGAGTTTGGCTGAGCAGGTTAGTATTCATTTAAAAGTCAAGGTTTTGCTAAATACTAATGTTAGTCACCAATGAGAATGAAAAGCATTGGTACAATATCCGATTTTTGAGAAAAGCATAAAAATCAAGGAACAGAATCAAAAATATCCTGCTTCTTATTGTAAATTTTAATTGAAAATTGTACATATTCTAAATATTATTGAAGGACTTAAAAGCTCAGGCTCAAGCCCCGTTTTCCATTGTGTAAATCAGACTCTGGGATATCCAAAAATTTTAAGAGGCTGAATATTCAATAACATGGTTATTACATATTTAATCTCGTATTGTATAACAGTTAAAATATTTCTTGCATATTTTCGGACAGCCAAATCTCAGAAAATATAACACATTTTCGTTACAAAAAATACTTCCAGAGAGCATACTAAGTAGAGTGCATCAATGCATGAATGCAGATAGGGAACTACTTTGAAAACAAGAAGATCAGATTTAATTCAGGTAAGTTTTCAAAATTTGATTGGCGTTGTCCAGTTTCTTTATTATCAAACTGTATTATTATTATTATTAAGAAATTTATTATTAAGAAATTTTGCTCTGTATCATTATCAGTGTTCGAAAGCTACTTTACAATTTTAAACAAGTTCTTAGGGCCATTGTATTGAATTTCTTAACTTATTAGTTGCGGGCATTGTCAGTTTTCCAAGTCTCCAAGGAGAGAAATAGACTGATTATTATTTTGTCAGCTTGAACGTCACATTTTTTTTTATTTATGTAACAAAACTGCATTGTCTTTATAACTTTCTGAATGTAGCAAATGACTGATGATTTAAATGAAAGTACTAGATTTATATAATTCCGATAGATTGTAGGTAACTAGGTGCATAATTCGATATGAGAAAACTGTCCAATTTGTGCGATTTTTCTGCTCTGACTTTTCCTTTTTCTTTTGTTAACGTTTCCTTATTTGCTAAGGGATGATGGCGATGACTTTTATTTTTATTCCAACTTCTGCCCAATTACAACACTGTATATTGTAAATTTCTGTAAAAATTTAAATTCATTGTTTTCGTATATTGTTGTAACATTGCTTATTATTTTATTTAGTTATTTATTTATTGCTCTTAAGGTATTTGAAAGATGCAATCTGGAAATCACCGAATTTCCTGCTATTATACTATTTACCTTTGAGTCCCAGGCTCCACAAAGGCTTTAATAAAGAAACATTGCATACCAAAGATTGTCAAATAAAGATGTTTTTATTTACAACATTTATTGCATCAGGCAAGTCGAGAGAATACCGTATTCTAATACATACATAATTTTCTGAAGTTTTTTCCTTATTCGATTTTCTCCCTAATGGGAGGAGGAAGTAAGTTTGTTCGTAAATTGCTGAGCTAGAATTGTACGTGTAGCATTTTGAAAGGCAGAATTTGTTTTGTTAGTTAATACGTCAACAACAGTACCAGGAATTTGAATCAGTCCTAGGTGTTTAAAGTTTGCAGAATTTCAAAGGGTGCTAGATAGACTAGGTAAATAAATAACCTCCAGTCTGTAATACTTCTACGTTCTGTATCAACAGTTTTGGTAATGCCCAGAGTGGCAGCAAAAGGAACGTGATTAGAAGACATTTCTTGTTTAATATCAAGAGCAATGTGAATTGAGGTTGCGGATAAAAGTAAATTTCCGAATATCCGCCTTCCGGGGTTGCTGGAATGGTATCTACACTTGGGCATTGAAAAAGATAGGATGATTTAAAATGAAATTGAGAAAAGCTTTTCTCCATTTCTGTGTCTGCTCAACCTAAGACCCTTTTTAAGAGGCCCTTCGTCATTTGAATCAACCGCTTCCACTAGCGACCCCACCAGCTGCAGTTGGCTGATTAAACATCCATTCTATCGCATTCATCGTGCTATGTTTTACAATTTAATTCCAATCCAAGAAAGGAAGTAGATTAGAAACAACAGTGAAATTACCATTGTCATAATAAATAGTGGAGCATCTTCCTCGTCTAGCAATAAATCTACGAAAAGCCAAATAAAATGCCTCAATAGATAAACTGGTGACAAGTTCTAGATGTACTGTCCGGTAAACGGCGCAGGTGAACAGCAGTACCCGTGCTTTCGGAATGCCTCTATGATAGGGTCAGTGGCCGAGCAGTAAAATCGCTGAATATTGGTAATTCCAACCTGGGTTCGATTTTTGGAGAACGGGCTGCCTGCACGGGCGTTTCGTGGTTTTCCCCACGTGTAAAAACGAGTATACGAGCCAGTTTCTCTTAGAAAATTCTTCACGAAGCATCCCTTCTCTTAGACAGATAGATGTCGCGTGCTTTGCTATAATTAAATAAACCAAACCAACCCTCTAAAATATAATAGTCCAGTTGCATCCATTCCGGTGATGTGAAAAACAGCAGCGTCTCAACATGCAACATGATTTCTGGTAACAGTCCAGGATAAGCTTCTACCTTCTTTGAAGTAAAACGCTTAGAAATGACGCCCTTTGGTATGATTTTTGCTTTTCTCTGGTTCAAAATCCAGAACTTTTCGCATAGTTAGTGTGCAAATTTTGAAGGCCTTTATGCAAATTACTCGTGTTATAATAACTTTCAGCACAGCTTTGTGATTTGAGGGTAGAACCATTGGCTTTCGAAAATCTTCTTTGTCTTTTTCTTATCGACAATTTGTGTCTTGACACATATAATTTTATCTTCACCTGGACAAACAACTAAACGTTTAAATCTTGTATTTTCTCCTTTGAAAAGCTTATTTAATTATCTATACATACTCTGCTTTTTGAAATTCAGAAGAAGTGAGCTCTCATAAGTTTCTTTCTTACAGAGATATTTCTCAATCTGAAATCCAACTCACTACACGAACGATTGTAAGTACGATTTGATCCTGTTACACTGGGTAACATTTTCAGTCTTAGCTAAAGAGTTTATAGACTTTAGTTTCTCCTTTTCTATCTCTTCTTCATTAATGTCTTCATTCAAGGTGCTTTCACAGTTCCAAAAATCTGATGTGGCTACCATATGACTTCTTTGTACGGTCAATTAAAGTATACACATATTTTGCTGCACTTTATTTAAACTTTTCTTCTCGAATTATTCTAACTTGAGTAACCGATGATTCTTCAAGGAAAGTTGAAAATGACATAAAAAATAGCAAATTTTCACACTAAATATCCTGGTCAATTTTTTTCGTACGGGAGTCAAACTTCTTATAATTTTATTTTTTCATAATTTTAACTTGATAAAGCGTTCCCAGATAAGAACCGGGAGACTGCACTAAAAGCTATATTACATCATCTGTCGAAAATAATTTTTTTAAATTTAAATTTGACATTACCAAAACATAAATATTTTCACCATCTAAAACGCTTCTGTGATTGAAAATATGACTACGCTATTCCGATGAATACTCTACTGCTACCAACGACTGCGAAAATAAAGGCTGCGTAAGAGCTTCTAAGTCGAGTAAGGGGATGGATATATATATAATGTTTGCTACTGCCAACTGCAATAAAAAAGGAGGACATATACAAAATTTCAACGTTCTACTACTAATTGTTTTTAAGTTATGCGAGATACATGCATATATACAGTCGTACGTACAGACGTCACAAAAAAATCCCTTTTGAATCCATTTTACAATCCGTTTTGAGAAGTCCTTTATTCTGTGCGTACGTACAAAAATCATCCAAATGGATATTTCCATTGAAATATGATATCCGAAATTTTTCTCGGTTACAGTTACTTCCTTTATTTCGTGAAAGAAAGTAATAAAGGCTGTGTAAGGGAGGGGTATATATGTATGTGTATATATATATATACACATACACACACACACACACATATATATATATATATATACACATACACACACACACACATATATATATATATATATAAATCAAAAAGTAACGTTTCGTACTGCTGTTCGCGATTAAAAAAAAAGAAGCTTACAACTAGATGTTATAGCAGTTCCATATACAAAATTTGTATAAGGGACTGCTATAACATCTGTGCATACACAGTCCAGTCACATTAATGTAACCATTTGTCAAAAGCCAGAATAACCACCTTTCGCAGAGCGGACTGCTGCGAGACGTGCAGGAAGAGAGTCACATAGGTCCCTGAAGGTGTTCTCTGGGATGTTGAGCCATGCCGACTCTAATGCCGTGGCCAGCTGCGCTAGATTACGCGGTTGAGGATCCATGGCGCGAACAACTCGATCGAGATGGTCCCACAGATGCTCGATTGGGTTTAAGTCAGGTGAGTTTGCTGGCCAGGGGAGGACGGTAAACTCATCCTGGTGCTCTTCGAACCACGCACGTACACTGGCAGCTGTATGGCACCTCGCATTGTCCTGCTGGAAGATGCCATCATCCTGAGGAAAAACAATGCGCATGTAGGGGTGAACATGGTCCGCAAGGACAGATGCGTACTTGTATTGATCCATTGTGCCTTCCACAATGATCAGTGAACCTAGAGAATGCCAGGAAAACATTCCCCAGACCATAATGCTCCCGCCTCCAGCTTGGACCGTTCCGGCAATGGTTGCAGGGTGGTTCCTTTCAGAGGTTTCACGCCTTATACGCCAACGTCCATCTGTCCGATGGAGCATAAAACGCGATTCATCCGAAAACGCAACCTGTCGCCACTCAGTGGACGTCCAGCTGCTGTACTGGCGTGCAAATTCTAGCCTTCGCCGTCGATGAACAGCAGTCAGCATAGGTGCACGAACCAGGCGTCTGCTTCGGAGGCCCAGACGCAGCAATGTTCGCTGAATAGTACTTTGGGAGACACTTTTGGTAGCCCCTTGGTTCATTTTGGTGGTCAGTTGCTCAACGGTAGCCCGTCTATCTGCCCGAACGCATCTCCGCAACCGTCGTTCGCCTCTGTCATCTATGGCCCGTGGTGCACCACATTTGCCACGTCGCTGATTTTGGACAGTCCCATTTTGCCATGCACGGTACACTTTTACCACGGCGGCACGCGAACAGTTCACAAACTCAGCCGTTTCGGAAATGCTTCCACCCTTGGCCCGAAAGCCAATGATCATGCCCTTTTGGAAGTCGGATAAATCGCTTCGTTTCTGCATTACGCCAACGATTGAAATGTTTTCCGAAGCCCTCACACACCCTTTATATACGCTCAACTGCACTGTGCTGCCACCTGCCTTCTGTGATTGGTTATTTAACTCTGACATGGAAAGTACGTGGTGGTCACATTAATGTGACTGGACTGTGTATATTGTTCTACGGCTAATCATTGTTGAGTTATGCGAGATACAGACATGCGTACGTATGTGTGTAGGTACAAATACCACAATATATCCGTTTCACAGTCCATTACAACTCTTCTTTCAATTTCTGGCGAACGGGCTGGATTTCTTGGAAGTTTTCCACGTGGATATGAGCCAGTTTCCATTAGAAAGTCCTCTAGGAAGACATTTCTTCCCTTAAGGTAGATAGCCTTCGTGTGTGTAACAAATAATCCAGTCTATCTTACTCAAGCATTGGTTGCTGTGCAACTAGTCAACTAATGGCTTGTGAAATGAATTGAACAAGAAATGCATAAAAAGTTGAAGTTTATTTGAATATGGCATAACATATGATGCCTGTCTTCCAGAAGGGAGGGATGCCATTATGATGAACTTTTCTAAGAGAAACTAGCTCATATTCAAGTTATACATCAGGAAACCACGGAAACAACCAGGCAACCAGCCCGTTCGCTTGGGCTCAAATCTGGATCGAAGAATCTTAATCACGGTATTCAATGGTCTTAATCAATCGAAATGTATAAAAGAATTTAATTTCAATCTGGTATATATTTGATTTCACTCATCACTAGTATGCAGTGAAGTTCAGATGGTTTTAAAAATGGGGTATATCTATGGAATTATTAAATGATTTTTGCAGAAATGAAACTAGGAAGATGCATATTTTAATTTTAATAAATCAGGACTTGTATAGTATTTATTTATGGTGACTTTTATCATCAGTTTTATCTGTCACACTATAGAGTTGTTAGGTTTGTCGTAATATGAAAAATCATCATGTGCTTTCCAAGATTCGAACTCCAGACATTCTGATGATAGCCTGATGTGCTTTCCGATTACACCACAAAGGCATGGGGTAAGGAAAGAGAAAGTATCTTACAACATTAGTCAACTACTATTACCTTAATTACTGAAAAGTTAGAGCTGATGCAAAGAAGAAAGTTAGGGAAATAGAGGAGGAAAGACTTTAGAAAATATATATCTTTTATAAAAATAAATTTTTAAATATATCATATTTGTGAGCTAAATAAATTGTGGCGTAAAATTAACAGAAGATAAATTAAGATAATCTTTTTGTATGTTTATTTATAATGCTGTCAATCTGTTAGTCTGTAACTTAACCAGCGTTTTATTGATTTCTTAAAAATAGTAAATAACAATGATTATGATAAAAAAAACCTAGATTGTTGCAAATTTCATTTAAAATTCAAAATACAATTTTATATATAAAATCTACTAGTCTAGGGCTTTTCTCTTTTTCTGTATTTCTTTTTAATTCAGTATTTCACATGACATGCTTCTTTTCCATATAGATTTATTTATTTTTCCTGGATGCATCCCTGATTAAAAGAAAATCTTCCGAAAATCTGATCCCTCAAAGCAGCAAAACTGGATTAAATATGAACAGATGCCAGGAGTGAGGCTTCAATTTTTCAGTCTTTGTTGACCTAAGAAAAGAGAAGGAGGAATACTTCGTAATTCTATTAGGCGTTTTCCAGCTTGGTATCCTATAAGTACGGGTTTATATTGATTATTTAATAATTAATTCAGCCCCGAGATTTTCACTAACAATTTAGTCAGCGAATTTAGCGAAAAGCCCTCTTTTTTTTCTCCCCCAACGTTTTTTGGAAGTGCTGTAAATCACGGAAGTAGAGCCCAGAAAAATGTTTTTGCATAAGGGCCCACGAACTTTACTTATGCCACTGCATATGTGTTTACGTGAGAATAACACGCAGAAATTCATGAATATTCTAATAATAAGAAGTGAAGCCACAGGCGCCATCTATTGACTGAATAGAGAATGAGAAACAATAACAAATTTTCGGATTGCTGATGGTCAAGAGAGATTAAAATTGGGATCATTAATTAGAACCAAAAACGTTTTATAGATGTGAAATACTTCAAGGAAATACATTATCTGACAAAAGATATTTTTTGAATAATTTTGGATGGAAGAAAATAGAATATGGGATGATGGGCAACAGGGGATTTAGATAAAATCTTCTCCCACTCCGAACGTTAAGTATCATGCTCTATAGCAGCGGTCTGTAAAAATTTTTGATAGCACACTCCTAAGACAAAAATAAATGCAAGGCTAAACTTGCTTATAATTCCATTTTCTCGCCAACTGTATTCCTGCTCGCCAAATGGCACATAGAGTGCCAATTATGACGGCCATGCAAACATTGAAAAAGAACGCGGGAGAAGTTACTTCTTTATACAATTTTTCGTTATGTGGTGCGTTTACTACAGCTCTTCTCGTTTTTCGTTGCTATTGTAATTCATTTTTAGTTAATTATTGTTTTATTATTTTTCTTTAATCTTATATATAAATTGATATTTCATTACCAGTTCAATTTCTGGTTTATTGGTACCAGTTCAATTTCTGGTTTATTCATTACCAATATTGTTATTATTATTTATAATTATTGGAGAAGTCAAACAACAAGAATCAGCGTAGTATTTGTAAATTTTGCAGCACTAGTTTCGATGGTTTAACTACAGAAGTTTAAGTATCCTGCTCTATGTAGCAATAGTTACTGTAGAGGTCTCGATGGTTTAACTACAGAACCATCTTAAGTTAAGGTTAACTACAGAAGTTTCGGTGGTTTAACTACATCGTCTTCAGCTGCCCAGGTTCTGTAGCTAAACCACCAAAACTAGTACTGCAATATTTACAAATATTACGCCGGTTCTTGCTGTTTGACTTCTCAAAAAATCATTATTTAGCTTGTTATTTTAACCTAAATTATTTATTATATTTAACTATACTTATGTTTTGCCATTTCATTGTAATACATAGTATTTTTTTATTATTTATTTTGATTTTATTCTACTTATTATTGTGTTATTTATATCCTATTATTTCTTTAACCGTAATTTATTATACTTCATTTTATTTATATTTTGCTAATATAAAAGTGCATTTTATTTACATATTTATTTTCGTTTCATATTTGCATTTTTCAAACATTTGTGAGGTTTATCCCAATTTTATTAACAGTTATTTTAAGTTATGCACCTTTTCTATCAATCCTAATTTCAACCTACTATTTCCTACCAGAATATAATTTGAAAAACCCAGTTAATGCAAATGAGTAAGAGTACTATTTAAGTCGAAGTTTCACCGACTTCCAGAGAGAAAGTTTGATTTTCCTGACTAGCGCGCGTTTGCCTTTTGGCTACGTTCTCTCTTAACTACCACGCTCGGCCATACTTTAGCCCATGCTTGGCTTCGCCGATTTAATTAATATTTAGGGGCCAACTACTTAGAAACCTGATAGTTTCGGCTATATCTTTCAGGTAGCTTTAGTTAAGCTTAGTTTAGTTTGAATTCATAATTATTTAAGTTCAAACCCAAGTGGAAGCTCTGTGTATACTCAGTAGGAGTTGATTGTATTTATTCTGAAAAGTAAAGGGTAATCAAAATCGCTGAAACAACCTTGTGTTTGGCGTACATTTATTAAAACACTCGATCGATTTCGAGGGTTCTCCTGATGAGGAGAGACCTGTAGCTGCCCTCGAAATCGATTGAGTGTTTTAATAAATGTACGCCAAACACAAGGTTGTTTCAGCGATTTTGATTGTCACATTGGCGTGTTTCTCTTCTATTCTAAATAAAGGGTAGTTAACCCTTCTTACGTCTTACGTGTTTATTCTCACGCTTAAAGCAGTTATTTGCTTGTTGATGTTCGTGGGGTTCTAAAATTGAACATTGGAATTAAATCAGTAAAACCCCACACATTAGTCTAAGTGTAAATAGGAAAACCTATCGTAATTTTCAAACGTTATTCTAATTGTAATTTTATAGTAAACATTTATTTACAGTACTTTATATTTTCTAGACTGCAGTGTTAGCATCTTTTTTTGTCGTAATATGTCGCCGTGTTCCAAATGCAAATGCAGTTTATATCCCATATAATAAATAAAATGTAATATAGTTTCGTGTAATGTTATGTTATAATGTTAGTAAAATAAGTGCGCATGCTCTTTAGAGCCAGTGCATTTATGATGTTGAGCTTCCTAGACGCTAGTAAAACCAGACACAACGACCAATGAAAGAAACTTGCACTCATATCATACACGACCATACACAAGTAATCATGAGCCTACATCTCTGGTGTAGCCTTAAGTATAGCCTCTGTGGTACGCATATCACACTTTGGAGACAACTGCTCTATAGAACGAAATTTTAAGGCATTCTTTATTTGGCCATTGTATACTGAACCCCACTTGCTAGGAATACTGTAGTTATCCAAGGAGTTCATATCTGGAATTAAGTATCGAACAGCAAACAAACTAAGCAAAAGCTACACTTCTGAAAATTTATGTCTCATGCGATATGGAAGCCACATACATAATTTCGATAGAAAAGTTATCTAATTCGCTCTCATTATATCAGTAACAATGGCAAGTAGTTTTGAATGATTTTCGTCTTTCTAGTCAAATGGTCGTAAAAGCTCAAGTTCCATCCAATATTTCACTTATATTCAGTTTTAGTCGATTAAGTGTGGCAAAAAAAAATCATAACTGATCAGAAATCAAAAACGCGAATAAACAAACAAACACACAAACAGACATTCTTCTTTATGTATAGAGATTTTACAAGTTTTTCATTAACAAACTCTACGATTTGAAAAGCGAGCAGTGCCAACACTTTTCGAAATGAAGCATTTTTATCTCCAAAGTGCGAGATTGTTGCCACTCGGAAAAATGAGTACGAAAATTAGCGCTTTCAGATTTTTAAATTAATATTTCGGCTGATTGAAGTCCTACGAAGATGGGAGTAGTTCAAATGGCTTCCCACGAATTTTTGGAATCGGGAATAATGTATTTAATGTTTGGCAATGCTATTTTTTATTTCGTCGTAAAACTTAGAAATTTTTTATTAACAAAACTCTAGGATTTGAAAGCGAGCAATGGCAACAACTTTCGAAATAAAGCAGATTTTCATCTCCAGCTTGCGATACTGTTGCACTTGGAAAAATGAGGGCAAAAATGATCGTTTTTCCGAGTTTTTAATTAATATCTCTGATTTTAGCTAGTTTTTTTTTTGGAAAACTTGGACGTTGACCTTTTCCAGGACCCAAGAAAGAATTGTAGAAAATTTGATGACGATAGCTATAGTAGTGACTGAGTTATTAGCGAACAAACACACAATCTTCTTTTTTATATACAGTCAACCTCGATTAAATGAGGGTGGGTAAATCGGATTGCATATAACATTAATGCTTAAAATCATGTTAAATTCATTTGTGAGGTTTGTACAATTCATGGTTTGTACAATGTAGCCAAATCCTTCTAGGGCAGGAGGTGGTATCTCAGGGTTCTGCACAGGTACTCCAGGTATCTCAGGTTCCTCTTCTTGTCTTTCAGGCCATCTTCTCATTTTTCTTCGGGCGCCAGTGTCAGGACTGAGTGTTCGGTGCATATTTTTGGCGAACATATTCGTGAAGTAATCTAAGTCCTGATCTTGAACAGGGAGCTGAATGCAGCTATGTTCTGTGGTAGAAAACTGTGGTTAAGTGGTAGAAGAACTTTACGTAAGAAGGATTTAAAATCCTCTTTTATTAAACCTCAATTATATACAGCCACTTCCCAACTCGGGAAGGATAACAGAAAATAATGACCGCACTTGGGTCTAAACTGAACAATCAAATAATTTAAACTAAAGTTAAATAGAAATTAAGTAGTCGTTGCTCACAGAGCTATAAACGCCTCTATGCTAAATGGTGAGTAGCAAGATTTAGCTAATACTAACGCACTTAGAATTACTTCACTAAGTAATAGCGTAACAGCGCTAAGGCTTAGAATTTAGATACTAACTAGTCAGGCGAACGTCGAACAGAGCAGCAGTGATATGAGACTAAAAGCTCTCTCACACCGAGAAGTTCCTCGCTAACCTTAAATACCAAACTTGGCTCCACTTCAAATTAGCATAAAGCTGAAACGCGCGCTCATTCTAACGGGAAGTTGAAATAAAAAATCATAGGAAAGGGGAATTGAAAATAAAACTTTGTTAGTTTAAACTAAAACCTTACACATTTACAGCAAAATAATGGGAAAATAGTGTAAAAAACCATCAGAATAAAGAAACATTTCTGAGAGAAATACAAGAAAGAAGATGCATAGGATAACATTAGTGATATAAAATAATTCCTGTGTGTTTCTATGCACAACGGTTTTTAATTTAAGTATACATAATAAATAGTATGTAAATATTATCAAATCTACTGTTAAAAGTAAATTGCTAAAGCGTAAACGTAAATTAAATGAACAGACATTAGTCTTCTCTTTCTCGACTGCTATCAAAATACGAGAGTAATATAAGCAGAAACATTCTTCGTATGCTACAGTGCATTCGTTTTGACTGCTGATTTAGTGTACATAGGCAAATGAAGTAATTATGCAGATGAAAGTGCTTAAAATATAAGTAAATAGTATCGTTAATAGTATTTTTTGTTAATTATAACATCAGTTATTTCTCTTTTCTGTGCCATTTTTAATGCTGCCGAATTGTCATTTTTAATTCTGTCGGGATTCTGGGATAAACGTCGGATAAATTTCTCCTCTGTTAAGAGGGTGTATACTGTATTATTGATTTATGTATGTAATTGTGAGGCAAGCTTTATTACCTTATGAGCGCCTGTAAAGCAAATTTTGAGTCGGAAGGCAGGAGTTGTATCAAAATATTAATAACATCTTAGATAAGTGGTCCCCAATTTTTTTTGTCCCTAAGAGCACATTCTAGAATATCTGTTGGACGGCGGGCATCATTTACTTTTTCAAGGTGAATTTATACTTGTAATTGCATATAAAAAATAGATCGGTCACATTTCGCTTTGTTTTGGACGCAATTTATGTTTTATTAAAAATGAGAAAACTTTCACATAGAGTTTTATTGAAAACTAAAACATTTTTATTGTGATCGCAGAGCGACGGACACACGTTAAACGATCTGCGGGCGCCATCGTGCTCGCCGTGATAGGGTTGGAACCCGTGCCTTACATGAATGTGAAGTTTCCCTGCATATTTTCAGTTCATGCAAAAAGGCTAGTTTTACAGGTTGATTAATTAAGTAGGCAGTTTCTTTAGAAGGTTTCTACGGAAACCTCTTCATATTTATGATATATATTTGAAACTATTTTTTAACAAATTCTTTTTGCTAATGGGAAGTGACCATAGGATGAAATTGCGAATTTGTTTCCTTTTGTTTGCCACAAAGTGTAGAGGATTTTGGATTTATTAGATGATTAGCGCATTTATTAGATGATTAGCGCATTAATGGTTATTTGCATTAGAGAAAGGATGCCTTCGCGAGGGACTTACTAAGAAAGCATAGTCGTATTAACATGATACAGCGGAAAAGTCACGAAAACATCCATAAAGCTAGCTCGTTCGTCAGATTTGAACTCGGGTTGAAGTACCAGGTTATTTGAACTCGGGTCTTTTTCGCTTCGTCGCTGATGGACCACAAGAAACAGAGAAAGTGTAATATAGAATTAGGCTAAGCTAAGCTTCACCCAGTTATTGCTTGATTTACAAAATTGGATTCTCAGGACAAAGCGTCATTCTCTAATAATTCTTTTCAGAGTAGTATATTTCACTGGTGCAAGTTATATGAAGTATTTCATGAATGATCTAATAATTTAATATTTCTTCATTTAGCACTATTCAAACAAAAAGTACACTTATCCTTTCTATAGGTTTTACTTTTACAATTTGAGTTCATTGTAAAAACAGTATAAGCTTTTGCATTTTAAATGAGGCCTCTTTTCTCCTCTGGAAGAGTGATAAAGAGAAGATGTAGAGACAGTTTATTAGGCATTTCGGAGCTAGAAACTCGAAAATTCGCAATGCTTTCGATAGTATTCGAACTTCGAATCTTTCGATTGCCAGCTAGATGTATTATGTTTTACATCACGAGAGCATGTAGAAGGGAACGAGAAAATTTCTTATATTCCCTCCATTTAAAAACGGAATAAGATCATAGCGGAAGAAGATCAAATCGCCAAATATAGTTCGACTGCCTTATCCGCGACCATGAGCGCAAACACGCATGCGCCATTCGGACCCAATTATTCTCAAAATAGGGTTGAAGGATAAGGACTTTCTTTCCTTCCAGCATATCTCTTTCCGGAGAAGAGAAGACTTTCACGTGACCTTTCACGTCGCAGCAAGTAACAACATCCCTTTTGGACGAGTCCATGTGCTTTGACAGAACGCCAGCCAGGGTTGCGTTTGAGACGGTCGAACTTTACAAGTGATGACGAATTATCTCTCACGACATATATATTTATGTTTGTCTTGATGCAATTCTAGTTATGATATACCATATTAAAATTAAATGTATGGAGATATTGCGCTTATTTAATTAAAAAAAATACTTTGTTATCCAAGACGTAACTGTGAATTTTTTCATTTTCTTGCTTGCTCACAAGATTTGCAAAAAATATTTTCTGCGATTGAAGTTATAAGGGTTGTTGCATTTCCCATTCCATTTGCTGGGTTAGCAAGCCCAAAAGATCTGTTTTTAAATTCTTGGTGAATGATACAGTTGATTTTGACGTTTCTTGCTCCTAAAATCCTAATGCTCCTTAAAAAGTTACAACAATTTCTGTTTTACTACGACATGAAACTAGGATTGTGTTAAAAAAAAGTATTTTCTGTGATGCATTAATAATCAGAAACTATGGCTTTTTCTCTTCTAAGGCACTTTTCTTCCAAACATAATTATAAATCGTATGAGATCTCGAGAAAAAAACTTGGAATTAAGAGTATATTTTAATAACTTTTACAAATTAAAAATATAATAAACTCAAAACTATAATAAACTAAACTAAAAAGCTTTCTTATTATTTCAGATATTTAAAAAAAATGTTTTGAAATTTTTAATGGCGAACTCTCTTTTTGTGTACTGAAATTCTTTAAGTATTCTTTTTCTCTCTTTCTTTTACCCTCGCAAAAACTCGTTGTAAAATTGCGTGCGAAACGGAGTTCTAGAAAATAAATAATCACAGAGAGCCCTCTACCTGGAATGTAGGAGTCATTCCTTATAAGTGGCAATGCTCAGGGTGAAGGGAGTGATGATATCGGGATATCCCGATCCGAGTGCAGGACGCCTGCGCTGCTCCACCCTCCTGACTGGTACTTTTTGTTGGCTTGCGCCAGAAATTGGCGATTTCTCGCTCAGACTCATTCTTTCCCTCTTCATGGAAAACAAGCTTTAAGTTATTTAAAATAAGCAGCATCCTGTGTAAGAGCGAGACTGGTACGGGAATACGAACCAGTTTATTTAAGTTCCCTTTGAAGGCGGATAGCCTTCGAGTGCTTTGCTATACCCAATCACGCAAATACACAAACATTAATTTTGGGTATATAGGACAACATAAGCCAAATTTATAGTACAACATGGGCCAAGTAATTTCTAAAAGATATATATACCAACGTTACCCATTAGATAGCTGTAAATTAAATTTTTTAATCTGATCTGTTAGAAGCCGTTTGCGCAGCCACTCCCAAAAATAGTTGCTAGAATGAATGATAAGAATGGTAGTAATATGTAATATATAAGAATATTTTGGGACAAAACGAATTATTGTAGCATGAAACAAAAAAAAACACTTATAGCAATACTATGTTACTAGTAGAGTTTAGGAGAAAAAATAGTAACTCAAAATTTTAAAGCGTATGAGTTTAGTATGCAATATGATGTCCCCTGATTTGTACATGCATGTCATAACGTGTTGGCCATGGTATTCGCTAGACGTTAAATTAAACATTTACTCATCATTAAAAAGAACACAGGACCATTGGTGTTCATTCGAGGTCTGATATTCTTTGTACCAACTAAATCGATCTCTCTTTTGTTATGAAAACGCGAAGCATAAGCTTTTTCTTAAAGACTTTTGTAAACCGTTTATCGTAATAAAACAATTATAGTGGTGGCAGCTGAAAGCTCTAGCTACTTAACTATAGACTTTTTGTTATGACCGACAGTAACTGAAAGATATGGAAACAGTTTTGCATAGACAAAGAGTTTTGTAGATTCATTAGGATTTCTGAAGTAGGAAACACGAAAAATGAGCAATAGCTTCTCTGGGATCGAACCTGGACCTCTCGAATACGCGCCGAGTGTGTTATGGTTACACCACGAAGGCATGCTGAAAGAATGGAGAAAATATCTTATATACTTCCCCTTTTAAAGGGAGACTGGGGATCAGGGAACCCACTCGCCAAATCGCGGTGGTGAAGAATCATCATCCACCACCTCTTATTTCGAGCTCCACTGTAGAGTCATTAGAATTTTTGAAGTAGAAAACACGAAAAAAGAGCAATGCCCTCTCCGGGACTCGAACCTGGGCGCTCGAGTACGCTCTGAGTGTACTACCGTTATACTACGAAGGCATGCAGAAAGGAGGAAGAAAATAGCAACGTGTGCTATGCTAGGGAAATCATGCTCTGACTAACTTTCTCTTTTCGTCCGTTTAAATGCTCTTTAAATGAGTTTAAATGCACTTTAACTTAATTTACATCCTGGCGAGGAAATGCGAGGGGAAACTGAGAAGTTCAGAAAAGATACCAAAAATTAGAATAATTGGCTATTCAAATAAAGCAAAACCCTGCAGTTTGTTACTCGTTTAGGGCCATGTCCAGGCCTTCTTATATAGTTCCAGTGTTCTGAAATCGTTTTCTTAGCATAGATATTGTCTGTTATGAAATATTCACATATCTCACTGCTTCCATATTTGTCTGCTCTGCTTCTGGAAAACCGATGAATCGCTACTTCATAAACTTTTAAAAAAGATATTTCGGAGTCATAACAAATCGTTTCGAGTTCTTACAAATTGAAATAAAAGGCTGTATTGCAAACACTCACTCAGATGTTCATTCTGCTCAAAGCGCTTGATTTCATCATCAGATGATCTAACGCCTTGATTTGCATCTCAGAAACTGTTTTACCTCTTTTAATAGGCTTGTCTTTCACTCATTGCCTGCAAAAATAGATTGCATCGATTGACTATTTCATGAATAATTATACTTGGGTATGTGAAGATAAATTTTGATATGAGTGTATTATATTTAAATTAAAATTTAGTTAAATAAATGTTAATAATCTTAGCAATTTGAAACATTAGATTACTCAGATTATTTGTAATTATAATAATTTAGTGATATCAAATTTACATCGAAAACTACTTATTGAATTTTCATATATTTTTCTGGAGGGTTTTTAACTAAAGTATAGTAAGTAAGTTTAACCTGGGGCGAAGAAATGGCTTTCTTAAATAAATTTATGAAACTTTGGAAGTATCATTTGAACCGTTTTTGAAACTTATACATTATTGTTAAAACTAAATAAATAACGAATTTAATAGTAAAAAAAATAAACGATGAAATAATATATTTCGAAGCATGTAGCTGAGTTTTAATGAAAATGATTTTAAAATGTAGCCCAAAACTCGTGGTTAAGTGATTCACAAGGAATTGTTTTGCTCTGATGATTATATAACAACTTCGGAAAGCGTCATAGAAATTATCTGTTTAGTATGTTACAAATCACATGATTACATGCATTGCAAATTATATTACAGTTACGATTATTATTAAAAATATGATAAAGATATAAATTATTAATGCATATAATTTTAAACATATAATTTTTAAATCTCTTAGTTAAACAATGAAATTTGAAAGTTAAGTTAAAGACTGTATGCTATATCAAATAACAATACTTTTGGCAGCTGAAATTTAAAAAGGAAACTATCTGTTGATCCGATTAAAAAGGCGATAATATAGCTTTCATATTCCCCTTTTAAGTAGTAGATGTTAAAAAAAAATTCTTATATTGACTGATTAACAGGTCTTAAAATGTTCCTTCGTATTTCTTTTCTAAGTAGCGAATTTAAAAATTTAAAAGAAGAATGCTTATTAGATTGGCTAATTGAAAAGTCCATGATATATTCCTTCATATTTCCCTTCTAAATAGCGAATGCAAATAAATAAGTACATAAAATTAAAATTAAAAAAAAAAGGGAAAAAAATTCTGAAAAGTTTCAGATTTTAAGTTATGTCCAAAGGGGTGTTTTTTTATATATTTTGTGTGCTTTCTTTATTTATTAAATATCTTGTTCTTCGCACTTAAACCATAAAATGCAGTTCAAGAGTAATAGCTCAAAATAATTTTAAACTGAGCATATCTTTAGAATTTCCGATACACAATCTCGCGCGCTGGAGATAAAAATGTTTCTTTTTCTGAAGAACGTTGCCATTGCTTGCTTTGAAATACTTGAGTTTGTTAATCAAAAATTCGTTAAAGTTTTACAAAATATGAAATCGATAATAAAACAAATTTCAAATTTGGGCTTCCAAATTCGCCGGAAGATTACGTTATTCAAAATTTTATGGCTCGAGGTACTGTTGTTTTATCACAGCGCGAGAAACATACTTATATTTATGCAGATTCTTCATTATTTAATTTCTTTAAATATAATACAGGGCTTTAATATTTGGTGGCATTAATTTGAAAAGTGAAACAACGCTTGTAGTGAATCAACGCAAAATGCCAAAACGAAATTAATAGTCCGTCAGGGCAAATTGTCCCTTTGGGCTAATAAATAAATTAAAAAACTAATAATGTATAATAGTTTGTTAGACTGATAGATTAAAATGTTGCTACAATATTTATTCACATTTCCCTTATATGTAGCGAGAGTAAAAACGAAGAACATCTGTTAAACTGATAATTAAAATACTATAAAATGTTCCGTCATATTACCCTTAATAGCGATTGTGGAAAAAAATTTAAATTTAAAAAACGACATCTATTAAATTGACGATTGTAAAATATTCTTTTTCCTTCTAAACAGCGAACGCAAAAATCTTTAAACGAGCAATGTCTTCGTTCGAGTGAGTGAATAAAATTAATTTCTTAATATTTCCCTTCTAAATACCGAATGTAAAAATTTTAAACAGATTGATTAATTAAAACATTTGATAAAAATTTCTCCTTATTTGTTTTCGAAATAACTAATGCTAAAATTTTTCTTCATATTTCGTTTTCGCCAGTTGTGTTCCCGAAATCTTAACTTGGCGAATTTATTTCATGATTTGGCGACTTTGAAGTTTGGTGTCTTGCCTCAAACTACTCTTTCTTCGAGCTGGTAACCCTACTTAGCCTTGGCATAGAGATAGAATAGGTAGATAGTTCGAAAGGAAGAAGACCCGAAGGGATAAATAAACGGACTAGATCGTCTGATGGCTGAATGATATGTGAGCTCATTATGGACAGAACTGTCAGCTGGAAGTTAGGCGTTGCACTATTCACCGAACGAAGAAGATGCCAATCCTATTATAGAACTTTTGTGACACTTTTAATCAGTCAAAATTAAGTTTTTAGGTAAGTAGCTAAAGCATATTAATGTTTTAAACTGGATATACATAACTATGAAGCACATTAAATTTTAATATTTATTATTATTAATAACTGAATTTTTTAATATTTTCTTATCATATTTATCGTTATTCTAAATCATCAGTTTAAAAAAAATAAATGAAACTTCGGTAAATAATTTTCAAAAGCAAAACTACAACTGTAACTGAACTGGTTATAATCGAACTGCAATAAACTGAAACCGAAGGAAGCGAGAAAATTTTCGAATATATTTGAAAAGTGAATTAACAATATTTTTGGAAAATTACGTGGAACAGACATCTAGGAATTTACTATGCCTATAAATGTACATAAATGCATATTATGTGTGTACATATATACTGTATTAATGTATACCATGCATATAAGTATATGTATAAGCATATAAATATAGCAAGATAAAAATTACTGCGTACATTAGCAATAAAAAGTTACTTGGATACGTAAAAATTGTTCGAATACAACTTAAATTAAGAAATTAAATTTTTAAGCGGATATATACGTTAAGAAAAGCGCTGAATAAAATAATATCGTGTAAAATTATACGATTTTGATAGAGAAACAAATGATAAATTTCCATTTGAAATTTCTAATCAGAGTAAATAAAATGTTTCCTTTGCACTTAATATATTTCTTTTAATTTCATTAGCATAAATATCACGTGACAGCATTAATGTGAATTATGTAACACAAATATTTAAAAAATATCATGTTTTAATTTTTAAAAGTAAATGCGTTATATTTTATATAATGTGGAATGAAAAACAAAATAGGGAACAGATGAGTTTTAGCAAAACAACATATACTGCATTTCTGAAATAAGTTGCAAATTTTATTTAAATAAATACAGCAGTTTCCAAAAGGCTTGGTAATAAGTAGTAATGTAATAGTAATATAAGCAGGTAGTAAAATAGTAACATAGGAAATATATTTGGTTAAATCAGATATTTTTAATTGCATTTTTAATGTAATATTATCATATTTCTTACAAAATTATTTATAAAATTTATCAAGATAATATTTACGAATTAAAAAAAATAGGTTAGCAATACCAAAAACACATTTCCAAGTAAGTTTTGGGATACTGAGAAAAAATTGTCGGAAACGTCAAAAATGTTTTTAACTCCTAAAAAAATCTAGTACAGGAATTCTCAACCAGAGGCGAAGTTCCCATGCGAAGGGAGTTTCATAGTTTCCAGAGAGAATGCGATCACTCTTTTATATTTAGATGTTTAAGCATTTAGTTTATTAATATAAAAAATTACTTTTATTCAAGTTTTGGTATTATTAAGATTTTCTGTAGCTTTTTGTTTAATTCATGAAATACATTAAAAAATAATCTAAATATCAATATATATGAATTTTGGAAAGGACGAGGGAAACGATCTTCTAGAATGATGAAAGGGAAACACGGTGGGAGCCAGTGATTTAGTACTTGGTTGGTCATCGTTTTGCTTTCATTACATATTGCAAATTTTTTGGCACTGAATAACTTATTTTTTTGTAACTTTTGCTCTAAAATCTACTTGCAACTTCTGCTCCATTTTCGACTCTTTTGTTTTTCCTTTTTTTAAATTCAACTTTTGATGACATGCTACATTTCCAAATTGGAGATGAAACAATTCTCTTCAAACTATATTTAACAGGATTTAAATTAGGAGACTAAACAGAGGTTTTGATCATTTTTGAAAAATTGCTCAAAGACCACAAGTTAATATTTAAAGCAACATGCCTAGTGCTGTTGTCATAATGACAATGCTTAGTTTTATGTAGTAATACAGCGCAATTTTGTTTCTGATGCTCAATTTTTGTGCTGATGTCTTCAGTTTGTTTTTCAAAATGTTCATATTCTTTGCATAGATTAATAGAAAGTAAATTAGATAATCCTCCTGCGGACATGGCAAAACAACTTTGGTCCGAAGCTTTGCATTAGATACCAAATTCTTTAGATTTAGTTCACTTTTCTTTGCCAGATAATAATATGGCCACATAAATAAAAAATATTAAATTACATTTCATCTATAAAGATCGCCTGAGTTCAGTATTATAAAGCTACATTGATTATTTATTTTACAAATTAAAAAAATTAAGTTTATAAGGTTCTAAATATGAGATGTTAATTAAAAGTCATTCAGGCGCTGTTCGACTGCCAAGCGAGTCATCGATCCGTCTGACAAATGTCCGACAAAGTTTTATGAAGATTCTAAACAAGTCTTTTTGTTTAATCTCGAATTGAAGAGAATGCCCAATTTGTGAAAATTTCGCACATAATCATAACTCCGCGAACTGCGGGTATTAAAACAATACAAAGTTGAATTTACAATTTAAAAAATTTGATGTGGACACCACATGGCCTCCTTGTACGCCATTAAATTATACACATTTTTGGCTTCGCTCCACTTAAACTTACTTCCCCGAATTATTTTAACTTAATTAAGCGATTCCTCAAGGCAAGTTAAAAATGACATCAAACACCGTAAATTTTGATATAATAATATAACAAATAAATTTTTGTCCTACGGCATTCAAACTTCCTATAATTTTATTTTTTATTAATAACGAGTATAAAACTTTCCCAACTATAAGTAAAGGAACGGGGAGATCACATCAAATGCTAGATTTCGTTATTTGTCGAAAATAAGTTTTATTTTTAATTTGACTTTGCCAAAACATAAACATTTTCGTCATTTAAAACATTTCTGCAATTGGATGTATATGACTGCGATCAACGATTGAGACAATAAACGCTGGGCAAGGAGATGGATATGTATATACTAATACGTTTGGTACTGCCGACTGCAATAAAAAAGAACGATGCGCAACAAGATGTTATAACAATACCATACACAAAATTTCAACGTCCTACAACTAATCGTCTTTGAGTTACGCAAGGTACATACATGCGTACATACAAATGTCACTAAAAATACCTTTTAAACCATTTGGAATCCATTTTACAATCCGTTTGGGAAAAAGGAGTTCTTTATTCTATCCGTATGTACAGACATTACGAAAACAACAACAACAAAAAAAAAAAGTCATCCGCAGGGATTTAGGAACGGGCAAAATGGATATTTGTGTTGAAATAAGATACCCGAAATTCTTCGCGATTACAGTACTTCCTTCACTTCGTACAAGTAAGCAAAAAAAAAAAGAAGTGTCTTCAGCATCATTTGAAAAAAGTTCAATATACCGAATATTTTAAGTTCTGTTAAAGGAACTGTACTCAACAAAAAAAAATTATGCTAATTTTTAATGAATTTGCAGCAAGAATTAGCTGAACTTATCAAAAGTTTCGAATAATTGAAAAGTAGCTAATTTTTCTAAAGGGAATTTTTAAGGGCATGAAAACTAAATTTGCAGTACAATTCTTTATTTCAATAATTACAACAGTGTAATTAGAAGAAGGAATTTAAAAAGTTAATTAGTTTTATATCAACTAAGATTTTACACTTCCTTTCCTAGGAAATAATCAAAAACAAGAAATTAATAAATAAATTTATATATCTGTATAATGCAAAATAAAATAAAAATAAATAACGTTTAATTTATCATCTGCTGAATTCGGAATAAATCACATAAAAAACAGAAGTAAACTGAAAGAAATAAAAGGGAAAAATATGCCAGAACCAAAAACGAAATATATTTTGTTTTTCCTTTGCAGTTTATTTAATTTGTCTATGCTTTTGATGCTGTAATTTTGCAGTTTTTGCTTTGCTTACTTGGGTCTGTAGCGGTTAGGCTGATAAAGACATAGATTACTTTTATAGTTTTCTAAGATTATTTTTAAATTTTAAGCTTTAATTTGTGTCTTTGTCGGTTTAGAAAGAGGCTGTTTTATTTACTTAGTCCGTTCGCTGTACCAAGCCCCTGATGACGATGCAGCGAAAAATGTAAATTTAACAACCATTTTATTTAAATGTAAATTTAACAACCATTTTATTTAAATGTAAATTTAACAACCATTTAATTTCATTTTTGGTTTTGGAATATTTTGCTCCCTTCTCTCATTTCGTTCAGTTTGCCACTGTGCGTTTGTTTTTTTCACTTGATTTATTTCGAATTTAGTATGTGATAAATATTAACTCATTTTTTAAAAATTTTATTTTGCCTTATTACCACCACTTGTTGCTACTATCAGCTCGCGATTGGGTTAGGTTTTCAACTGGTTTTTACTTTGTATGTATATGTATATATATGTGTGTGTATCTGTTTGTGTATGCAATTTTATGTATATTATGCATATATCTTGCTTCCAAAGCTGCTTTTCTGCACCTGATATTTTTGAAAGAGACATTTGAAAATGGGTGGGAAATTCCCTTGATCGGTGGCAGTATTGAAATAATCTGTATTCATGCTTTGGTGCTAAACCTTTGGGGAGTTTTGTACGAAACGTTTCGTTTTGCTTGAATCCTTCTTTTGCTACGCACATAACGTTTTTCGAGAACGGCAAGTCCAAATCAGTGCCCTCTTTGAATGTTGCATTTTTTCTTCCCTGTCCACCTGGCACTTCTCTCGTTACAGGGCAGAATTCTGACCGTCCGCGATTGCTTAATCCTCGAATTTCTGTAATCTAAACTCAAGCGAATTTTTGACTTTTAATTACATCGGCACAAGAATTTACTTCCCTTCCTTTTTTTTGTTAAAATTACATTCTGTTGATAATATATTTTAGTGGGAGAAGTAATTTCTTTAAATTAAAGTTATTTATCATACTCTTTGTAGTCGTTAACATTTTTCTTCTTACAGTAAGTTAGAAACATAAATCTTTGTAAATTTTTACTTTTAGACAAATCGTTACTTGTGTATATCAAGTTGTCTATTAAATTAATTTTAGTTTATATGATAACACGTATAAAGAATTTATTAATCCACGACTTTGAGGCGTTCATTGCTGGTATGTTAACATTATAAGCAACGAGCAAATTTGTTTACATCGGCGGCAAATTGGAAGAAATTCTTAAAATTAACTTTTGGAATGGTATTTACTGGGTTAAAAATGGAAAACTTAATATAAAAAAAGAGTAAAGAAAACGTAACATTTCTTTTAATAAATTTTCTTCTATGTTAAATTATTTATTCTTTGTTAAGATATTTAACTGCTCATGAATGGCGCTTACTGGCGAAATTAGCGTTAAGTATTCAATTTAGGAAAACTTTAACTATTTGGAATTTTGTAATTAGTGTATTTATTTATTATTCTCTGATTTAAGAACATTAAAAGGACTTTCAAATTAATTTCAATGGTGAATATAAAATTTTTACTTGAAATACTTTGATGTTTCATAACAGATGAGTTCTTTGCTTCTTGAAAACATTTCTTTGTTGCTTACCCTATTTTGTCCACATTACACTTACCTTTTTGTATTTTTCTACGTATAAATGTGAATGGAATAAAATATTAAATCGGGTGATTGGAAAACCATACACATCGACCAGGAAAAAACTGTGAAAACTCCAAAATGGATATTTAAAGCAAATTGTTACAATGGGTGACATCCCTATACTGTCACAAGTAACATATCACTAGCAATTTCTATTACAGTGTATGCTGTTAGCTTCAAAAACCATTTGTTTGGTGCAAAATGGAAATAAGTTTTCCCAAGGAGAAAGAGTTTTTGTGACGGAGTTTATGTCGGGCATCTGAATTTTATATAAAGGTGGGGCAATAATTAAGTACCAAAAATTGATAAATACAAATTTTTTTCTTACTTTCAAATGAACATTTTGCACAATCAAAAACAACCGCAAGTAATTAATCCTATCTTGGATTAACACATACATAACACAATTTACAATTCTTTAACTGTACTGTCTTGGACAAAAGACGTAATCCTAGATAAATACATAATCTTAGTTGTAAATGTATTCGTCTTTTTTACAAGTACCACATTAACATACTAAAGTCACAATTTATATTCAAATAGAGACTTTACCAACACTCTTGAATAAATATTTACATTCAAAAATTCAAATTTGCGTAATCAGTTTTGCATAATCAAGAGTCATTAGGTTATTTTTATGCGGGAAATAGAAAAAATGAGCAACGGAACTCGAACCTGGACTTTTCGAATACGCGCCGAGTGTGTTACCATTACACCACGAAGTCGTGCAGAAAGGAGGGAGAAAATACCTTATAAACTGTACAAATTAAGAAGAGTCAAAGAGCACTTACTTAAACATACTTAGGAATCTGGAATCTAAAAAAAAACTTACGGGGTGCTGAAAGATAACAAGCGGAGGATAAGGCTACAGAAAAAATTAATGTAACCTGTCCTAACGCAGTCATTTACAGTTTTTAATACTCTTTGTTACTGTTCGCAGAGTGGAGCCGGTTTCTCCATCACGCTAAATATCAGGTTGTATTAATATTTGTAGACAGGAACCTTGTCTACGTCTTCTAACTGATATGGAAGCCGAACTTCTAAGTCTCTAGCTAGTACCCGTCCGGAACAATCTCTTTATAATACTTCGTAAACAGCAACAGATTGCCCGGATAATCGTATATGATCAATGGGTGCCAGAAGTAGGTATTCTAAATCGCTAAGCCAAATTTTTTACTGCCTTCCGTCATTAAAGGAGAGTCCCGAAGACAGAGGAGTTTCGGTTGATCATTACTCTATAAGTTTGGTATTTCTTCGCGTTATACACATCGTGACAAGAACAAAACACTGATCATTGCATTTACATCTCAGGGAATTTCTCATTCATGCCCTTCTCCTTCATCAACTCTAAATCATTCAATATGCCTAATCATCTTCCACGAGAGCAATATGTCTCCAGAAATTTCTCTTTTAGCTCCCGCGTGGTCGAGGATTGTCACCGCATTACTCTCAACTCTCACTTCCATTTTCACATTTTAGAGTCATAATTCGCAATTTTTTCCTTTTCTTTCTGTTATTCATATTGCTAAACTCTCAGCTTACTGAAAGCAAAAGCTTAAGTCCAAAATCTCTCAAAAAGCCTTCATTCTTCTTGAATTTGATGCCAAGTGTGACTGAGGTATCGTACCTAGGTGCGATTTCGCCGGCTCATTGAATATTAGCCGTGAGGGCCCATGACAGTGAACAATTCCAAACGGTGGGATCTCATTAAATAAGAAATTGGAGGAAGCTAGGCAGAGGCGGTCCGAAGGAAGCAGGAAAGAGAGGAGCAATCAGAAATGTGAAAATCAAGTGCAACGTGCATGTAATCCTCATCCAACTCAAAGGAAGTCCAAAACTAACCCGTCAAAAAGCTTATTGAATGGCATTTCTGTTCACAAACTTTCGATTTTACGAACAAACGATTTTTGTTGACCTTACTAAAAAACCCAGACTCCACTGCATTTCAAATTACAAGGAATTGTATGCTTTCGTGTTGCAAGTAGTTAGCACTTTATGCTAGCAACTGCAAGATCTGTGGTTTGAATCTATAATTCAGTGAACGGTATAATTGATTTTTTATATTTTCTTGGTCTTTACTATGGCCTTCCCAAAGTAATTGTTACAATATTATTTGTTTTAAATGGTACATCACTATCAGGGAATTGTGTATTGTAATATATGTAATGATTGTTCATAAATCTGAGTATTATTGATTGCCAGATTCGATCGTAAAGTGTTGGTATTAATTAAATAGTGCCAGTGCTCAAGTCGGTCCCTCCATCAAGTCTCGAGACGCGTTACTTAGCAATTGATACTACAGACTTTAGGATCGAAACTGACTTCATATTATTGTGTCACTACTGGTCGCGCTTTGTCAGGCATTGTTCCTTGCCTTGTTCCGTGAAAATCAAAATATGGCCTCTGTATCGTGATACTAAGTTGTATACCAAATCAATACTATTTCCTGCTGCATTAGTGCACATGAGAAAATGACTTTGTCCTCGGCACCAGGAGGCCATGAAAATTATCCTCAAGTACCTTCTCCCATATTCAAGAATAATTCATTAAACTATGAAGAGTGGAGAGCTTTCATCTAGGCATGTTTAAAAGTACTGTCGTCTATGTAGTGGTATCAAGCGCTAATTAATTTTTTGTGAAAATGTTAAAACATGCGTCAAATCCAGGAATCAATAACCGATTCTAGGATGAAACTGACAGTAACGTAATTTGCAATTATTTCGACAGTCTGTCAGCAACTGATTGGATCGATGCTTTGATCAGGTTGTCAGGTGTATTATAGGGTAACTACCAGAAACCGTGTTACAAGATAACTATTAGAAATAGTGTTACAAGATAACTTGTAGAGACATTAGGTTATTACGAAGCAGGAGACATGAAAAATGAGCAACGCCTTCGCCGGGAATCGAACCACGGACCTCTCGGTTACGCGTCGAGCATGCAGACCTCTACACCACGAAGGCATGCGAAGAAGGCGGGAGAAATACCTTATATACTCCCCCTTTTAAAGGGCGACTGGGGTTTTGGGGACCCAATCGCCAAATCGCGGTGGTGGAGAATCATCATCCACCACCTTTTTAGTTCGGGCGCCAGTGTAGAGACATTCGGTTATTACCAAGCAGGAGACATGAAAAATGAGCAACGCCTTCGCCGGGAATCGAATCACGAACTTTTCTGTTACGCGTCGAGCATGCAAACCACTACACCACGAAGCCATGCGAAGAAGGCGGGAGAAATACCTTATAAACTATTGGAAACAGTGTTCCAGGATTACTATTAGGAGGCGACTTTTAAATGCTTCCATCATTAACTATATAAGAAATGTTGCATTCTTCTGCGAGAGTTGTCATTGTGTAGGTGGCTAGCACGGCCGGTAGTTGGAAGATGCATGGTCTGATTTACAATAAGTTATTTTTCATGCTTGCTGGTCCAATATCGGGTTGTCTCGAATTAGAGTTAATCAAGTAAAAGGACACACCCGATAATATTTGTCGTTATCTGAATTTGGTCGATTGAGTCTCGGCCTCTTCCCAGTCACTCTTAAAGTGGGGGAGAATTTAAGGAATTATCACACCCTCCCTAACCTACTGTCGTGAGGTAAATGAATATTACGTCCAGCTAACAACTGAGAGAACCGTAGTTGGAATTCGGATGCCGATATAGTTGATTTTTGACGTTTCATGCCCGAAATATCTTAATTGTCTCTACAGTGGAACTCGAACTAAAATGTGGTAGACAATAATTCGTCACCACTTGAATTTGGTTCACTGGGTCTCGTGCCTTTTCTTAGTCTTTTTTTGGGTGGAAGAGAGTGTAAAGAATGATCACATTCTACCCTGTCTGGTATAGATAGTTAGAACGCATAGGCATCAATTAAAAGTTTTGTGATTCGACTCCCGGTGACGGCACGGTTAATTTTTTACGTTTCTTGCTGCTAAAAATCTAATTATCTTTATGACAGCTCAGAGAATGAACTATAAGAAAATCTAAATAACTTTAAGTGTGTACTTTCATTTCCCTGTAGCTAACATACACAGTACTCAATATGACAGAAGCTTTTCATTCACTTTTCATCGTCTTTTCTTTGTTCTAGACTAGCCGTTATAGCTATTATAAAAAGAGAAAATGTGTAATAATTTTAATGAGTCTATCTAGTAATTAATAATAACAGAAATGAAGAACTGCATTTATTGCTACTAAATCGCTTAGTATATTAACCAATAACAGGAAAATTAATGGGAAAGAAAAATTAAGTATATTATGATTTACAGAATAGCAGTACTTTGGCGCGTGATAGATAACATTGTTTCATTTCGGTATATAGAAACATTAGGTAGTTTTGAAGTAAGGAGACCTGAAAAATGTGCAATGCCCTCGCCGGGACTTGAATCTGGACCTCTCGAATAGGCGCCGATTGTGCTAACCGTTACACCATGAAGGATGCAGAAAGGAGGGAGAAAAAAACCTTATATATACTCCCCCTTTTAAAGAGCGACTGGGGATTAGGGGATCCAGTCGCCAAATCCTGGTAGTGAAGAATCATCATCCTCCACCTTTTAGTTCGGAGGCCACTGTAAAGTCATTAGGTTATTTTGAAACAGGAGGCATGAAAAATTAGCAATACCTTCGTTGGGAGTCGAAACTAGGTCTATCGAATACACGCTAATGTGCTGCCGTTGCACCATGAAGGCATGCAGAAAGGAGGAAGAAAAAAACCTCATAAGCGGCAACACAGGTTTTTTAAATCGCTGAGCTTTCTGATTAGATATGAAATATAATTATCTTACATCTGCGGACTGGAAACACATTTCTTTTAAATTCGTTAATTTTTTAATTAAATTTGAAATATAAATATTTAACGCTTTGCCGAGGAGCAGCACATTTCTTTTAAATCCGTGAGTTTTTTTTAATTAAATTTGAAATATAAATATTTAAGCTTTGTTGAGGGCAGTACATTGCTTTTAAATGGTTGACCTGTGGTAAATACCTCAACTCAATCTGTTACAAGCCTAATTAACTATTAAGCGACTGTTTAATCTTCTTGTATTTCAGATCAGTTCTTGTCTTCGCCCTTAATTAAATGTCTGAAACTACAAAAACCCAGAGAAGAGGAAAAAAATTAAATGAAGGCTCTATTAAAATCTCTGTCTTGTAACACTATGAAAATTTAAGAAAACTTACTCACCGCTCCTTGTGAAATAAAGAAATACAAATATTTAACAGAGGTGGGCTACTTAGGAAATAAACAGCCTACTAGCGCGTTGCACGTATCTCTCTTTAAATTGCTTGCAATTTGATTTTTACCCAATCAGTGTTCTGGGAGGGGGGCTAACGGAATAAATAGATGATATAGGAAAGAATTAACACAAAAATAAAATGTTAGCTAAAATAAACATTACAGATTTGCTTAAAAATTTCAATATTTCATCTATGAATATTGCAAATTTCTTAAAAATATAGTGAGAATATCACAAGTCATTTTAATTATAAAGTTGCATTTGTAATTCTAGTTGAAATTTCTTTGTAATAGGAACACAGTTTTGTCTGGGAAAAAATATGCCCATGAACTCCTTCTTAAGTTTGCTGTGATGTAAAAAAGGCCTGGAAAATACAGGAAAGAAAATTCTTTATTAAAAACTTGAAATGTATATTCCCATCTATGCCACAAATAAGGAAAGCAGAATGACAGGAAGGAAAAATGGTAACTTAGTATGTTAAGATTGCCTAAATAAACAGGTTCTAATAATTAGAATATATTTTTTTTGCAGTAAAAATGAATTGAAAATGGGAAAAAATTTATTTATAGTATGCATTATACATTTAAGTCATTTAAATCAGACTGACTGTAAAAATAAACATATACAAAAATGTAAGAAATCTTTACAGTATTAGTTATAAGGTGCTGTATTTGTTTATTAAATCTAAATTTTTATGGAAAAGTATTTTTTTAAATACAGTGGGGATAAGGTACAGCACATTACCCAAATTTTGGCACTTTCACATTTTCCTTTATTTTGAAGCTTTTGTAACAAGAAATTATAAGGAATTAAAGAAATTTTCCATGCATGTTCTTGTGCCCTTAATGGTTAACATATCCAACTAGCACTAGGAGATTCGAAATTCGCATCACGGCTAGAAAACAATGGACTTTTGATGTTTTTCTGTTTCGAAAAAAAATAAAAGTCTGTTCCGTATTTGACTGTGTCCTTGCAGGGAATGGAGCCATGTATCTTCCAGTACTAGCTGCATGGGCTAACCATATACACCACAAAGTTACGAACGGGAGAATGCCATAATTTCTTAAAAAACGAGCCGATATATAAATATCCAGCAGAATTCTGAACATATTCTTGTATTTTTGCATTTTCCTTTTTAAGCAGCTTATAAAAGCAGAATTTCGCACTTATCTTCATTCTTATTCCTTCCATGCGCAAATCTTAGGTATTACCTCACAAAGTTTTGACAGTTTACAGATAAGAAAACCATGATGGATTGGAGGATTTTCCTTCCGAAAGCAGGTCATGTAATAATCCTGTTCAGAAGAAATTAAATATCTTTGAAATTCTAAGTCAGATATATTTGCAAATATAACTTTTGTTTATTCTGATGTATGATAGCCAAGTTAGGAGGAAATACGCCTTATTCGATTCCCAGACCCGTCTGCACTTCTTGTTTTTTCTGAGCTCGATCATTGCTCCGGTGGCTCTACAGGTGTCAGAGAAAATGCAATCCACTCCATTCCCGACTACCCGTCCGAAGACCTCTACATCCCCGCAAATTGGCTCCTCGCGTGATACTTCCACCCTCTCTCTTGCCCCATGATTGGAATATTTATTGATTGATAAAAGAGTGGACTTCGTAATGGACGGTGCCATCGAGAAGAGCAAATGGGAAAATGAAAATCTGACTTAATGATGAGGTGTCCGCGGCTGGTGGGATGGGCACAATTTTCTTGCTGTCACAAAGATGACAGTGCAAAGAAAGGATTTTCGATTCTTATAACGTTCTTTATGAATATTTAAAATTTCTTGATGTTATTTTGTCGCCATTACAACGGGATTGTATTTCTCTTTTTTACTTGCATTTCAGTTGATTTGATTGATTTCAGGTAGAATATGCAAATAGATAAAACAGAACTCAAAAAGTTAAATCACTACACAAAAATTGCTGTTCTCTTCCACGTGCAAGGATTCGCTAAATGAGTATTTTGTTGATTTCAAACAGCTGATTAATAAGCCTATCGGAAAGGAAGCATGAAAAATCACTAGTGCCCTTGCTCGGAAGAGAACCACCGATTTTTCGATGGCTAGTTGCAGGGACTAGGCATCATACTTCAACGAGGCTACCACTGGAAACATAGCAGCAAAAATATCGTACCGCTGAAAGAGCAATGCGAGAGGAAAACACTCCCACGTAAAATGTCATCGCAGAAAAGAATGCAAGGATAAAACATCGCAACTCTACAACATTACGATATAAAATATCGTGGTAGCAAGTTAAATGGGGAGAAACCTTCTGTTTTGAAACATCGTTATGCAAAATATCGCGAGAAAAAATAAGCGTCTGCAGAATGATGCATAATAATATCGCAGATATGTGATTTCAGGTTTCAAAATTTTCAAAAGCACTTTTTATGAAAAAGTGTTAATATACTTTTATAAAAAAAAGTTAAGTTCTATTGAGCATTTTATTTAGGAGCAGAAGACGTGGAAAACGTGCAGTGCTCTCGCTGGAATTCGAGCTCCGTATCTTCCAACTGCTAGCCGCAAGCAAATTCCGAACGTACGCAATAAGGCGAAAATACCTTTTATATTCATTCTTAAAAGACATGCTTTTAAAATTTTATTAATTTAAACTGTAATTTCTACTCATTTTTTTATTTTGAACGTTTAAGTTTTCTTCTTGATCTTTCTATTAAAAAGTATTAATCAATTTAAAGAACAATGTGAAATAAGACGAGTAACTGTATTCCTCATTTTGAAGCCCTGGATAATACCTCCCAGGGCTTCAAAAACATGTATTCTCGAAACTTCCAGAATGTTGCTAAGTTGGAGCGTAGTTGTCAAATATCGTCGACATTGCGACAAAATTATTTTCCAAGGCCCATTAAGAAAGTTTTTATCTACAATTCGTCTTCTAACTTAACTATTTTCAGAATTTAAACGTTAATCGATTTATAATTACAATATTGGCATTACAAAACACAAATAAATGCTTTCAGACACAATGCGCGGCCACAAGTTTGATTTAAAAAATACATAATTACCGCACAAAGTTCACCTGATGAAGATATGAATACAAACGAAACGTAAAATGTGTCTATAATGTACCATCATGTATTGTTTTAAAAATTGATTTATTTTTACCACTGTGTTTCGTACTATTCTTTTTCCTAATTGCGAAGTTCGTCTATGATTTATTTTCTACCATTATGTTTTAGTTTCGGATGTTTCATAATTGCTGTACCTTCGCTTTGTTTTTTACCTACCACGAGGTTCCGTACGACGATAATAATCTGTCGCATTGTTTTCTCCGTAGCCTTTTTGTCCTCAGTGTTTCTGCTGCGATATTTTCGGCACACAACCTTAAAAGATCCAGAAGAAATATCTTGATTACCCTGCAACATCTTCTAACTAATAATTCTGCCTCCAGCATGCGAATATTGCAAGGCAAAATTCATTTTCAAAATCTGAAGATTTTTTTTTCAAGTGGCGGGCCCTCAGCCGACTTCGGCTTGGCCACTACTAAGGCCAGAAGTGGTTGACTACTTTATTATGGAGGAACCTAATAGGTGGGCTACTTTTGCCTCCTATAAAAGGACGGACAATTACAGCCATGCCTTCTCCGGGACTCGAACCCAGCCCTTTTGGTATCGTAGCCGGCTCCCCTAACCACTCTACTGCCTGGGTGGCAAAATCTGAAGATTATAAGGCAAAACCTCTAAGTCTCCAGTCTCTAACACAATACAGGTACAGGTTAAACCAAAACCAACATTTGTGCATTCCCGAAGGTATATTAAGTATCGCCGGGCCTTGCTAACTGCTAACCAGCAACAACTAGGCCTTGCTTCGCCCCAGTTTTGATGGGGAATAAACCAAGGGGCGTCCAAGGGCCACCCACCTCTCTTCCCCTACCATCAAACCCTCGAGACGACTTCCGACTCTTCGTGCATTTTACACTGGTCATTAAAATTAAAGGATGATGACAGAAATAAAGCGCAACTGATACTTAATAAAAAATAATCAATATAAATTTACACAAAAGCATTAGATAACATAAATTATAGTGCCACTTTCACAAAATATTGGCATCGTAATTTATGTTTCGCAAAATATTGAAATTAAAACCAAATTTATTGAAATTGTAAAATGATGGAAAATTAAGTCACCTCTTGTGGAAAAAGGTTTTCTTTAATATACTGCATGGTCACCTCGTACAGATATGCATACCTCACATCTTGATTTCACAGGTTTTACAGTGTTCATCGAGTCTTGTGGAATTGCACGCCACTCTTCTAAAAGTGCACTGTTTGGCACATGGAGATGTCCGGGAATGAATTTAGTGTGCTGAAATTTGACGCCAAAAGACGGACGGACATGTGACGGATGCCTTAAGGTATCCTACACATTCTTAATCGGGTTCAAGTCGGGTGAGTAAGGTGGCCAGTCCATTCGAGCGATATCTTCTATTAGAAAGTATACTGAAACCACATATACTGGATGAGACTGAGTATTGTCATCCATTAGTAAAAAGTCTGGGTCAACAGCAACCCAAAGTAATCTAACAACGAGAATACCTCGTCCATATATTTCCGAGCGGTTGCAGAAACTTATCCTTGAAAGATATGCAGCTCGGTGCGGCCATTTGTCATGATTATTTCCCAAACTATTAAACCGCGATCCCGGAAACGGGATATTCTTCAGACAAGAGAAGGGAAGTTGTGTGTTTCTTCCTCTTTCCTGATAAAAACGCATCTATAATCATATTTCAGACTACATATATCTGAATTCGTCAGTAAACAATACTAGGGTCCAGTCGTCTTGGTTCCGTTGAACATGACGACGCCACCAGTTTACACGGGCCCTTCTGGAAGCTGGAGTGAGGAAGATACAAAACGTTGGTTTTCTCGCATACAATTCAGTCTCGTTAAGCCTTTCTGCAGCAGTAGAAAGCCTAATTCGAGTTCCTGTGGCAGCCCGAAGATCTAAATTCAAATCTCTTGTAATCACTTTGCGGTTTTTTCGAGCCGTCAACTACAAAAAAGGTACTTCTGATGCAGTTGTTGATTTTGTCGACTTGACCAGGCTGTCTATCAACTGATCCAGTGCTTAAAAAGCGGCTGCAAACTCTTGATATGACTCTTTGACCTCCCTCGATTTTATAAATTATTTGCCATTTCTGACCTTCACTTAAATGATGCCTTTGGGCCATAACTGCTGAATACCAATCACTCTCGGAAACCACATTCAACAACACTGCAGACCGGAATTCCAACATGCGTCCTTTGCGCACTGTATTGTCAATCCCGGAATTTGCATGGCACTAACGCATGCGCGGAAGCGCATTTTTGTATTTAATTAACATAAATAATTCCAGCACCCGGCATTGGTTGCAACATTAACTTAGTCAGCATACTTTTTCTCATTATTATTCAATTTTGATGACCAATTTAGGCGTTCCCTTGCCGTACGGACACGATGCGCTTTCAAACATATATGCGTTCTCTAAAATTCGAATCTGGGCCCATTCATATGGCAGTAAGCATCACTGACCACTATAACGGCTCGATGGCACCTCTAACACAGTACACCATTTAAAGACTTTTTTAATGTAATATATGCGTAAAGACTAGCTGGTTGTTTTGGTATATTTGATTATTGCAAAGCCCTCGAGGAGTATCTGCTTAAAGGGAGGGATACCTTCGTGGAGAACTTTCTAAGAAAAACTGGCTCGTATGCACGTTACATATGGGTAAAACACGAAAACGCCCATTCAGCCAGCCCGTTCGCGGGATTCGAAACTCGGACCGAACTACCAGTGTTCAGATACAATTCCACTCGGCCGCTAGTTCGTTCAAAAAAAAAACTAGTAGGATTTGTTGTTGCGCAAAACATGAAAATTCAATTAAGCCTTACCCGGAATTCGAACCACACAGGCCTTCTCACTACTAAATGTACATAATAACCGCTTATACAAAGAGAGCACGTATGAGGAACGCCCTAATTCTCTATTTTTGTCTCTACTTTATAATCTCTCGCCTTCTTAGCATGCCTTCGTGGTGTAATGGTCAGCATGTTTGGCGCGTATTCGAGAGGTTCGAGTCTCGGCGAAGGCACTGTTCATTTTTCATGTCTCCTACTTCGAAATAACCTAATGTTTCTACAACTTAAATGTCGAATGCGAAGAAACACAAGACCCATCTCACATAATCTAACAGGTAGCGAATCGTCAATCCCAAAATTCGAGACATGCGTCTGACGTTCGGATGGAATTTGAAACGGATTGATTTAAATAATAAATGTCCATTTAGTTCATGATACGTCTAATACAAAATATTCAGGATTTTCATCGAATCATGTTATGTATACTTTTTATTATTTATTTCAAAATTTTATAAAACTTTAATGAAATCTGATGAAAAAACTCAATGATTTGAAATCGAGCATTGACAACATTGTACGGAATAAAATCTTTTTATCTCCAGCGAGCAAGAGTCGGAAGTTCTAAAAATATGCTCTTTTTAAAGATTTTGCGATTTTGCTGTTGAATTGAATTTTATGAAAGTGCGAAGAAAGTGATATTTAATAAATAAAAGTTAAAACACCAAAGGACAAAAAAAAGTCGTGGAAGCCATCTTATTAAGAAAACTGAACATCGAACTAAGAAAAGACTAAAAAAAGTAGAAAAATGTATTCCAACATTTAACACTGCATCGGAAATTCTAAATATATACTACTATGCTGCTTTAAGTTTTTAATTGTTGCTCATGTTTAGTCCGTCCAGTCTATCCTATACCTTGTTATAATATCGCATTTATTTCCTTTCTAATTTATTTTCGTGATTCTTTGAGAAAGATTCTTCAGGCTTAATTGTGTAGGTAGAGAGAAAAAAAATTAATTTAGTAAAGAAGTAATATTAATAACGATTAAGTTAATGTTGCTTAAGTTGTACTACCGCTTAAGTCTTACCTTTTAAATATTAGGAGTAATATCATACCAATTGCTGCTCTTTCAGCAAAATGATCATATTGCTTCTCTGCCACATTGTTTCACATCGCGTTCGAAAAAATATTAGTGAGGGAGACCCTGTAAAGAGTATGATTTAGTGCCTAAAATGTTCAGTACGACTTAAGCAACAGATAAGACTTAGAATACTGGAAGTCTTATTAAATTCATGTTTATAAGTTTATTAATTTTGTATACTGTATGAAATTTTATTCTAATAAATATCAGCAAGGACAACACAAAATATTATCACCACACATCATTTTTATTTTTTCCATAGATCCTATGATTTATAACTATTCTTTCTTACGCAACCTTAAACGAAACGACCCATTTTGCCATGAAATTCTTCTAAACAGAGCTTAAATTGCACCGTAGCCCGGTTCCGGTACTTCTCAGTTTCTGAGGGAAATCATGATTTTAGCCGGAGCGCTCCGGAGCCCTAAATGAAAAGTTTTTGGCACTTTTTTATGTAAATGGAACATAGTTCAGCGGGAAAATTTTTATTTTAAAAGTAAATAAGCGTTAGAAATCGATTATAACTTCTGAATGTATGCCTGTTTTATTCTGGGAAAAGAACGGACGGAGGTGTTAACTCTTTTAAGGGAAAAAAATCCTCCATCCACATGTCAAAGGTTTATTCTCCAAGTAGTGCAATGAATTTATGACAGAGGGTAAAATGTTTTGTTCCCGAAAGTTTTAAAAAAATTACCTTGGTTGTGCAACTACCAGCGCTAGTGACCTCTCACTGCAGGCTTCTGCAGGTTCGAACTATGCAACCAAATACCATGGACAAAAATTTTACTTGTACAGACCTTACACTTGTTCTCATGTTGTTATCAGATAGGATTCGGGAGCAGCTAGAATTATACAAGTAGTGCACTGCGGTTAGAAAGCTTAGAACTCTTCTCTGTTTGCTTTCGAAGCTACATTCCTCTATTAAAATCTTTTTCCATATTCTCACGTTATTTCTATGATTCTTTCTGTTCTCATTAGTTCCGTTTTAATGGTTTTATTTTTATCCATTGGTATAGTAGAAAAATAATGGTTTTTGTTTTTGTCATCCCTTGAAATAATACGTTATGCCGTATATTCAGGCCTTGAATTCAGCCGGAAGCCGCCTAAGCTATTGTTTAGTTTCTTGAAGGAAATTTAAGTCCAGCCGGAGCTCCAAATAAGATGAGGCCCGATGTTTTATTTCTCTTATTTAACTAGTTATCATGAATTTAACAATTTATTAAATTTTATTTATATCTTTATATTTCATTGAATTTTAATTTAATTATTATTAATTTTATTTTTATTAGTGATTTGATTTTTTCTTTCTTCCTGACTGCCTTCCACAGGGCTCCGGCACTTCTGATTTTAGAAATTAAGCCCTGCTTCTACAAAATCAGAAGCAAAATAAAATGAAATAATTGGTATTTGAGCTAATATTCAATACTATCATGCATATGAACGAACAGAATATCATATTCCGCATTTGAAAATTTAACAATAGGACGCTTTAGTTATAAGGTATTTCATATCTCCTGCTTCGTAATAACCTAATGCTCTACACTGGCGCCCGAACTAAAAAGGTGGTGGATGATGATTCTCCACCACCGCGATTTGGCGATTGGGTCCCCAAAACCCCAGTCGCCCTTTAAAAGGGGGAGTATATAAGGTATTTCTCCCGCCTTCTTCGCATGCCTTCGTGGTGTAGTGGTCTGCATGCTCGAAGCGTAACCGAGAGGTCCGTGGTTCGAGTCCCGGCGAAGGCGTTGCTCATTTTTCATGTCTCCTGCTTCGTCTAATGTCTCTAGATAGTGACCTAAAAATAAGTTTCTTTAAAACATTTTTGTTCATTATAGATCTTTTAGAAGCGTAATTAATAGTAGTTATTGTATTATTAGAAGCGTTAAACATTTCTATGAAATTATACTAGTTGAACCCTATGAAATTACACTAATTGGTTAACTAACTGGTCTTTTCCTTTTCTTAAAAACAACTACTTTAGGTGACTGGCCGCCTAAAATATTTATTGTAGTCCTGCATATTATATTTGCTGTAGTACTGTTTTATAAAGCTATAAGCAAAAGGAGTTGAACTTTGTTAATCTTAGCTGTTACATTAAGCTGGAAATGCCAATAAATATTTTAGTTACTTTATTTTCTCACGCCTTCCGACATGCCTTCGTGGTGTAACGGTTAGCACACTCGGCGTGTATTCGAGAGGTTAGTGGTTCGAGTCCGGCGAGAGCACTGCACATTTTTCACGTCTCCTGCTTCGAAATAACCTAATGTCTGTACACTGGCGCCCGAACTAAAAAAGCTGGTGGATGATGATTCTCCAGCACCAGAATTTGGCGACTGGGTCTCCTAATCCCCAGTCGCCCTTTAAAAGGGGGAGTATATGAGGTATTTCTCCCCTCTTCTTGGCATACCTTCGTGGTGTAGTGGTCAGCACACCGACGCGTATCCGAGAGGTCCGTGGTTCGAGTCCCGGCGAGGGCATTGCGCATTTTTCATCTCTCCTGCTTTAAAAAAATACTAATGTCTCTGCAACTTTTATAGATTTACTGTCACCCGTTTGTGTTGCGGGATTCTAAAAACGAAGTGAAAGGTCATATAGTACTCTAAAACAATTACTCGTTAGCTTCAAACATGGTAACCCATTTTTTGATATTTGGTTCCGACTCAAAAGCAGTACAAAATGCAATATATTAGTGAAATATAGTAGAAAAAAGAATATTTTACGAGGTTAATAAAAAAGAATTCACGAAATAAAATATTGAGTTGCTTTCTAAAAAACGTAACTTTTAACACACTAATAATAAAGCTTAAAAATATCTAATTATTTTTTAACTGATTTGCAACAATCTCATTTCAAACCAAAATCTGCAAAGTTTGATTATGTTACTGAACTATGTATCATTTTTTTCCCAGAGCAATGGCCGATGAACCGGATGATGACGAGTTAGAAGCGTATCTACGGAGCAGTTTAAGCGAACGCAGAAGGAGCAGATGGGGGCGTCAGTCGCTGCGCAGAGGGTCTTCTCCCTTCCTCACCGAGGCCATGGCCGCCAAACACGGCAGAAGACTCTCGTCCTTCACCACTTCTTCGGGAGAGTAAGTAGTAACCACACGCTTCGGAACAGTGAGAATGTTTTGGAGGAAAGGCTTCAGTCGGGGTTAAAACCAATATAATTAGAAATGCTGTATTTTTCTTCGCATAAGACGAGGAAGAGCTGAAAGTTATCCTCTAAAATTTGAGTCATAAGCTGAGTGTAAAATAATAGTATAGTGACTTTTACTTACACACAATTAACCAAGTTAATTACTATATTGAATAAAATTCATTAATTATATATTTATCATTCCAATTGAAAACCCAAATAAAAGAAAAAAAATATGTGCTTATAAAACCTGGATTTTCAATGAAGATATTATTTGAATGGGCAAATAAATAACGGCGACTCTCTGTGCTCTCGAAGAGTTTTTAAAAATCGAAAAAAAATTTGTGCAAGCAAAACCATTTTTATAAGCTTTCATTTCGTTCACTTACGGTGTTTGTCGCTACTATTAGTTTGTCATCGATTTTTTAAATACTACCTGATAAGCTGTCGAGTTCAAATTTTGTACATACGCTGTTTGTGAATGGCAATACAATATAGTGAATAATCTTTTCAAAATTCAGTTTAGATTTTTTTAAATTAAACATTAAAGTGCTTTTTCGTACACATATTCTTTTAATGAAGAAACTAACACCGTAGAATTTTATTGTTTGCGCTATTGATTGGAGAGGAAAAATGATCTTTTAAATAATGTTTACATGAGATTTTTAACGTTAACTGCTCATTTTATTGCAAAATTGGTGGAATGTTTCGATCATTTGATGACGTAAACAATTGTTGGAAGTAAAAGAGTGATAAGTATATTCAAAAAAGTGATTTTTCGATTCAATAATTTGATTGATAACCTGTCATTGACACAGAAAGTTGATAATACGAAAAATAGAAAAAGCTTTTATAAATAAGCTTTTATCTAAAATTCATACAGTGTTTAATGAACTAAAAACAGAAAAATTATATATCATGCACTTCATTGAGAGAAAGAGGTTAAATAATTCTTTTGCGAAATCCATCTACAACTTTATGTCTAAAAATAAAGCATACTAAATAATGAAAACTGATAACCGAATTGCATTGCCAAAAAATACAAACCCTTAATTTTGTATGTTAATCAAGTGTTCCTCATGCTTATTATTGGTGATATAAAATTGTAGATGAATTTTGTAAATAGAATTATTAAATTTTTTGCTCCCATTAAATTACGAGTATATTCTAATTTTTTTTTTCTACTTTGTTCATTAATCAGCTTACGAGTTTTAAACTGAAACTTATTTTATAACAAACTTATTTTTATTAGCCCAAAGGCGTTAGCCCAGAAGGACTATTAATTTCGTTTTGGCATTTTGCGTTGATTCACAAGTGTCGGTTCATTTTTCAAATTGTTGCCACCAAATATTAGAGCTACGCATTATATTTAAAGAATGTAAATAATGAAGAATCTGCATGAATGTGTGCATGTTTCTCGCGCTGTGAAAGAACAACGGTACCTAACGACATCAAATTTTCAATAAGTTGTCCTCCACTAGAATGTGGGCATCTGGAAGCCCGAACTTGGAGTTTGTTTTATTATCTATTTTATATTTTGTAAAACGTTAACGAATTTTTGATTAAGAAACTTAACGATTTCGAAGCGAGCAACGGCAACACTGTAAGAAAAAAAAAATATCTCCAGCGCGCGAGACTGTGTATCGGAAATTCTAATGATATGCCCATTTTAAAATTATTTTGCGAGATGGCTGCTGAACTGAATTTTATAGTTTAAGTGCGAAGAACATGATATTAAATAACAAAAAACATAAAAAATAGCCTCTTTGGGCGTAATATAAAATCTAAAAGCTTTCAGATTTTTTTTAGGTTTTTCTTTTATATTTAATCTGTATGTTGTTTTTATTTTATTGATTTTGGACCATTGACACTTATTTAAACTCAATCGTCATCATCTGAAATTAATATGCTCTGCATCTTATATATTTGTTTTTCTGTAAATGGGCTATATGAATTTGCAGTCATTCGCAGTGTAATGAATTTAATAAAAAGCATGGACGTAACGTCTGTTTTTTTAATATTTATGTTACATCACCTTATAAACAATGTTCAAAATATTTTTAAAGCATTTTTTTTGTAATACTACACACGTTTATAATAAATGTCTGTTTTTGTATTATTTACTTTTACATTTTGAATAAATATTTTGAAAAGAAAACTATCGGTAAATCGGTTTTAATTGATGGTTTTACTAAATTATTCATATTAGAAAATGTAGGCAAATTTACAGTCTCTAGTCTAAAAAATCATTTACATTTAAATTTCATCACAGCCGAGATCGTTCTATGTTGAGGAGATAGATAAACCAGATAGAAAAGGAAAAGGTGATTTGCAATAGTAAATTGATGCCTCAGTATTGCTGTATATAAAATTTTGTGTTTTTTCCCCTGAGGGGAAAAAGATAAAACTTAACTGTGTACTCACTGGAAATCCAGTTATATACGTATCTTCTAATTACAAAATCAATCTGCTGTACGCCACGAGGACACATGAGAAAAATGACCTTAATTCTTTACCCTTGAAACTTAATAATGATGCGAACTATGTAGATAAGTAGATTTAGGTGTCTAGAATCTCATAAGAATAAAAATATTTTAAAAGATTCGTCAATCGAAAGTTACGTTGTGAATATCGTATGTAGTTGTTCTTGGTACTGTCCTACTTTCCCGTTAACTATGAAAGTTGGCGATCTTCTGCCGAACTTGTGGCCATTCATTTCGGAGGAAATTCAAAGGAACATATAGCCTTTTATCAGCTAGATAATAAAACGTTATCAAGTCCGGGTACAGCATACGAAAAACGTAAATAAATAAAACTCAACTCATCGCCATTTTTTTATTTTTAAACAAAGCCCCATATCGTGTCTATTAAAAAACTTTTTTTCCATAATTTTGAAATACTCCACTGTATGCTGTTCCGTATTAATCAGGTCCCAAATTTTAATGTTTTTTTCAATGAATTAAATAAGTAAATGTAATAAAATATGAAATAGCATTTAATTGATATTTTTCCATATAAAACGAAAAGCGGTTTATCGAGGATTAATTTTCATATACAAGATTAATCGGGGTGTGATCGAATGGGTGTATTGTGACACTACGCTTATCTAGTATTATTCTTAAGTCATATTTTCTGGCGACAGTACTTATTTGTCGAAAATAATCGACGGGAAAGTACATAAATCCCTTATTTTTGCAACTGGGTCCATTTCTTATTTATACGCTTGCTGTGTTTAAGTCTTGAAAAATATGAGACTGCGAAATGCCGATTCTGTTTCGAAGCGGTTTCTTCCCGCACTTCTATCATATAGCCACGCTTAAAGAGAGTAACAATACATCGCCAATAGCGCCTTAAGCGCGTAGTAAATGAGAGTCCGAAGAGAAGATGCGGCACCCCATCGTCTCGGAGAGGGTGTGGTTCTCGAAGCAGGAAAGAAAGGGTGTGTCCGCCAGCTGACCCCCACCGACAATAATTCATTGAGGACCTTGAGATCTTGGCCATGTTTCGGAAAAAGCGCCTGCTTGCTGCAGCATCTTTCACGTGCAGTCACATGCGTTTCGGAAGAAGCGGCTGGCTAACTCCTTCTTCAAACGGAGAGACAAGAAAAGAACTAAATCTAACATTCCTTAAGCTACCATTTAATTAGATCTCAAAATCTACCTAAAGCAATCATTTTTTGTTGTGAGCAGCATTTCGATTCATTTGAAAAGGAAAACTGTTTATTGATTTCTCTCGTTACAAAAATTTCCAAATTCTTACCTCATATCATTTCAATATGAAATGAGAAAATCAGTTGCAATACTCAAAGAGAATTGTTTTCTGTAGTTATAACTATTTGAAGCATAGCAAACAGCCTTATATTATATATTTATGTATGAGATCTGTAAGGGATTTCTGAATTCGCCATGAAGGTTTCATAACTCAAAATATCCTCAAGATGTTCTGTTTACGTCGCTACATTTCATAATCCATTTAGGATATTTCGAGCATCTCGATTCCCAGATGTGCTAAAGACTTCGTAATTTAACTTCCATGATAATATTTTATTTAAATCGCTATGTACCAGAATATGCGTAGATGTGGTGAAGATGTTGATTCTCAGATGCATTGAAAATTTCGTTGTTTAACGTTCTGAGGGCATTTGTATTACTTTTTTGGATGACTTCCGTCGTCAGATATTCTGAGGATATTTATTCACAGTTCTAGCGATTTTAGTTTTTTGAATTTGGAGGCTTGAAAGTACGCATTATTATTTAATACTAGAGGAGGTATCCGACGCCAGTTGAGCGCAATGTATCTAAAAACAGAGAGGAAACTGTAATTCTTCTCTAATAACGATGCAAAAAATACGATTTATAGCCATACATTTTTCAGCCTGATGCCATATGGAACCCACATACAAAATTTCGATAGAAAAACAAACTAGTTCTCGCTCATTATATCAGCAACAATGGGACGCCGTCGTTTTTAATGATTTTCGTCTTTCTAATCAAATGGTCGTAAGAACTCAAGTTCCATCCAATATTTCACTTATATTCAATTTTAGTCGATTAAATATGGGAAAAAATTTATCATAATTGATCAGAAATGAATAAGGCGAAGGAACAAACAAACACACATTCTTCTTTATACGAGTATATACAGATTTTGTAAAACTTACAAATTTTTTATTAAAAGACTCATTATTCCGTCTCGATTTAAAAAGCAAAACATTTTTCGATTTAAAAGCGAGCAGTAGCAATACTTTTCGAAATAAAGCATTTTTATTTCCAACGCGCGAGACTGTAGCCACTCGGAAAAATGAGTATGAAAATTAGCGTTTTTAGAGTTTTTATTTAATATCTCTGATTTTAACTTCTTTTTTGGGGGGGAAAGTGATCGTCGACCTTTTCCAGGACCCAGAAAAGAATTGTAGAAAGTTTGGTGACGATAGCTATAGTAGTGACTGAGTTAATCTCGAACAAACACACAAACAGACATTTTTCTTTATATATTGTTACGGATTTCATATTTATTTGGCTACTTATTTAGAATTGTAATTAAAATTGCTTTATACTTCCCTTGCAACGCAGACGAATTTTGAAGAGAAAGCTACGTCGGAAAAAAATAAAGAAAGAAAATAAAAGTAAAAGAGCGCGTGCATTTAAAGCTTAATAAATAAATATCTCGTAATTACTGTTGCCATCCAGAAAAATCTAGAAAAATCGAGATTGTTCTAATGATAATTAAAAAGCTTATAAAAGCCGAATTGAAACACCTCATCTCAGTTGTTGTTGTTGTAGTTGAAGCTGTTTAAAGCGAACTGCTGTTTGTTTACTTTATACTGTAGCGATTTCGCTGTGGGATAGAATTATTTTATCTGTTTTGAATTGAGTTTTGCTAAGCGTTTGAGATATTGTGATATTATGCGAATATCTCTGAAGAAATATTTCAGCATTTTGATTTATTTCTTGTGGAAAGAATAAATTTTTTGTTAACTCTTTACGATTTGGGCATTCAATGCATAACGAACCCTTACGCACGCAACAATATATAGATTTAGATATATTTTGCTTTTTAAATATATATGACTGTGGCGACATCATTCGCTTTGATGAAGCGCCATCAGCGAAACTTCTCTCATGCGTTTTTCTTTTCACCAGAGTGGCAACAGTAAGCCTTCAATAAGAAAAAGAACATTGACTGATATTCTGTCTGTATTATTCCATATCCAAAAAATGTAAATAAATATTAATCTTCGTGGAGTCAGAACGACGTTTAAAGTTTCCTATGTTCCAAACTTCCACACTGGTTTACCCGGATGCGATCCAATTCAACTTATGAAGTGTAAAGATGGAAAAAGAACGTACGATGTTTTTGTAATATAACGAGACTGAAATACTCTTAAAATGGTAAGTCCATTTTAAAAATTCTTGTTCTATATTGCAATATGCCTTCAGATGTAATGTATGCAATTAGAATTCTCTGAATGCATCAAATGTGTTAAGAATAAATGAACTAGTTTTTACTAAGCAATCTTTAAGCAGAAAAGCTTAAGCTTTAAAAAAATAAAAAGTTGGATAAAGGTAGCTGCACTTCCGTTAAGCCTAATTCTACTATGGCTGAAGGAGATGAAAGTAAAGAAACTGAAACTTATGCCACACCTGCGACTGTCGCCAAGGTCAGCATCAAAATTCCGCCTTTTTGGAAACCTGACCCTAAAATTTGGTTTCTTCAGATTGAAGCCCATTTTCGCAATGCTGGAATAACGGCTGATCAAACAAAATATGATTATGTAGTCAGTTCTATTGAAACAGGGACATTGTCACAAATCTCTGATATTCTCACTAAACCACCAAACAACGGCAAATGTCTGGCCATTAAAAACAGGCTGATTGAAATTTTTGCCGACTCTGAAACACAGAAAACCCAGAAACTTCTGACCGAATTAGAACTGGGTGATAAGAAACCATCCCAACTTCTCTGCGAAATGCGTAACTTGGCGGCTGAGAACGTGCCAGATGAATTTTTGAAAACATTGTGGATGCAACGACTACCACTTAATATGCGGAGCATTTTATGTGTAAGCAGTGATGATTTGTCAAAATTGTCTACAATGGCTGACAAAATTTGGGAATTAAATCCCAATCCACCACAGGTAGCTCGCATTGTTTCTTCCCCATCTGATAACATTACCGCCGAAGATCTACAGAAACAGATATCAAACTTAACACTGCAGGTAGCAGAAATGAATAGGCGTAGAAACCCCAGTCCAGAAAGACGACGATACAAGTCGAATTCTAGAAATAGTTTCAAAAATAACAATAACCCCAGTCCAGAAAGACGACGATACAGGTCGAATTCTAGAAATAGTTTCAAAAATAACAATAACCCAAATAATTGTTATTTTCATCAACGCTTTGGTGAGAGAGCGTACAAGTGCACTCCACCATGTAAATATCAGGCCTCGAAACAGGAAAACTGAATCCCCGGCCTTCGATGACGACAGAAAGTCAAGGGGTACAGCTGAGTCGTCTATATATTCGTGACAACGCATCAGCAACCCATTTTTTAATTGATACCGGAGCGGAAATATCGGTTATTCCACCAACACCATCGGAAAAAAGAACTGTGGCTAAGCTTGAGTTATTCGCAGCTAACGGTACAACAATCAAAACATATGGTCAAAAATTATTAGAGCTAGATTTAGGGCTACGCAGATCTTTCAACTGGCCTTTTATCATTGCGGATGTTAATAAACCTATCGTCGGAATAGACTTTCTTTCACATTTTAATTTGTTAGTTGATAGTAAAAACAGAAAATTAATTGATGGCACCACCTCATTAGCAACTACAGGTGCTTTGTGTAACAATAGCGTCACTCCTAAATTCATTGTTAATACTTTTCACAACCCATATAGAGACATCCTAAACAAATTTCCTAACTTACTTAAACCCAACATAAAAAACAATAAAGTTAAAGAACATGATGTGCAACATTACATCGAAACCAAAGGTAACCCTGTATCCTTTAAAGTCAGAAGACTTTCTCAAGAAAAGTTGATTGCCGCGAAAAAGGAATTCGATTATATGCTGCAGGAAGGTCTCTGCAGACCATCCAAAAGCAGCTGGTCAAGTCCATTACACCTCACTTTAAAAAAATCCGGTGACTGGAGACCATGTGGCGATTACCGTGGCCTTAATGCAAATACTGTTCCAGACCGTTACCCACTACCATTTCTAACGGACTGTACTCATATTCTGTATCGAAAAACAATTTTTTCAACAATAGATTTGCTAAGAGCCTACCAACAGATTCCTGTGCATGAAGCTGACATTCCGAAGACAGCCATCATAACACCTTTCGGACTTTTTGAATTTCCTTATATGACATTTGGCTTACGCAACGCTGCACAAACCTTCCAAAGGTTTATGAATACAGTGCTTAGCGGCCTAGACTTTGTATTTTGCTATCTCGACGATATCCTCATCGCCTCGCCAGACACTGAAACACACAAAAAACATCTTGAATTAATATTCCAAAGACTCAATAACTATGGACTGTGCATAAACATTGCAAAATGCAAATTTGGTCTGAGCAAAGTTGAATTTTTAGGATATGAAATATCAAAGGAAGGAATCAAGCCTCTTTCATCGAAAGTCAATACAATTAAAGAATATCCTAAACCACAATCCTTTACAAGCTTACGCAGATTTTTGGGCATGGTGAACTTTTACCATCGTTTCATTCCAAACTGCGCCAAACTACAACAACCCCTGACAATCTTACTGAAAGGAGTGAAGAAAAACAGCAAAAAAGCTTTAATTTGGACCGAAGATGCGCTGAAGGCTTTCACTGATATCAAAAGCGCACTGTGCAACTCTGTAATGTTAGTTCATCCCAATCAAGCGGCGCAGATCACCCTAACTACAGATGCATCTGATTCTGCCGTGGGTGCCGTGATTCATCAACTATCCGATAATGACAAACAACCGCTAAGTTTTTTCTCCCGATCTCTCTCACAAACACAGAGAAATTACAGTGCATACGATCGAGAACTACTTGCAATCTACCTAGCGATAAAGCATTTTAAACACATTCTGGAAGGACGATCGTTTACTGTCTTCACTGATCATAAACCTATCACTTTCGCTTTCCACCAAAATTTAGATAAAGCTTCTCCAAGACAAGTACGGCAGTTGAACTACATTGCCGAATTCACTACAGACATACGCTACATTTCTGGAGAAGAAAACATTGTAGCTGACACGCTATCGAGAATCGACACCATCGCTATCCCAGCTCCAATTGATTATACAGTTATTGCAGATTGCCAGGAGGATGAAGACCTCAGGATTCTTAAATCAAATTCCAGTTTCAAAATAGTACAAATTCCTATTCCGGATAGCAATAAGAAAATTTATTGTGATACCTCCACTAATTTTAACAGGCCATATATTCCTAAAGAATTTCGAAAACAATTATTTTGCTCTATACATAACTTATCCCATCCTGGAATTCGTGCAACAACGAAGCTGGTGACAAAAAGATTCATCTGGCCTGGCATAAACAAAGACTGTCAGCTGTGGTCTAGAGCATGTTTGCAATGCCAACGAGCCAAAATACACAAACATACCCATGCTCCAGCTGCTGAATTCAAAGTCCCCAGTCAACGTTTCAAGCACCTTAATATCGATATTGTTGGCCCCTTACCATCTTGCAAAGGTTTTAGGTACCTGGTTACCATCATCGATAGATTCACTCGGTGGATCGAAGCTGTACCTCTGGAAGACCAAACCGCAGAGTCCGTCGCCCATGCCCTCATCACGACTTGGATTTCCAGATTTGGAATTCCAGAGAAGATAACGTCTGACCAAGGTCGACAATTTGACAGCCAACTCTTCAGATCCTTGAGCAAATACTTAGGCTTCAAGGCTAATAGCACCACGGCTTATCACCCACAGTCTAATGGTTTAATTGAACGACAACATCGAACCTTGAAAAACAGCCTAAAATCCCACCTGCAAACGTCAAATTCTTGGACTGACGTTCTACCTTTGATTCTTCTTGGCATTCGATCCGCCATTAAAGAGGATTTGCATTGTTCTTCTGCTGAACTTGTGTACGGTGCACCAATCTGTTTGCCTGGAGAATTTTTCAGTTATGTCCCCACTGTTACGCATTCAGATTTTATACAAAAATTGGAAAGTCACATCCAAAACCTAAAACCAACACCAACAACCAGCCAAGAAAAAAAAACAATTTTCGTACACAAGGACTTAGCAAATTGTTCACATGTATTCATCTATAATAACATGATTTCATCTTCTCTTCAACCAGCCTATCTAGGACCATATTTAGTTAAGAAACGTTTCGAGAAATTTTTCGATGTGGAAGTTTCAGGTAAAATTAAAAGGATATCGATAGATAGACTGAAACCATGTTTCAGCCTCAAGAATGAAATAACAGCAAATCTCCAGACACACGAAGCTGATAACTCCAAAATCTCACCTCCACTTCCTAGAGACAATGATTCTTCCAAAGATATTCATCCTAGATACACAAAAGCTGGACGAAGGGTGAGATTTCCTGCATACCTGAAGGATTACAAGGTATAACGCTATCACTGGCAAGGGGGTGTGTGGCGACATCATTCGCGTTGATGAAGCGCCATCAGCGAAACTTCTCTCATGCGTTTTTCTTTTCACCAGAGTGGCAACAGTAAGCCTTCAATAAGAAAAAGAACATTGACTGATATTCTGTCTGTATTATTCCATATCCAAAAAATGTAAATAAATATTAATCTTCTTGGAGTCAGAACGACGTTTAAAGTTTTCTATGTTCCAAACTTCCACAATGACTATTAATAGTATGCTGAACATTGTTTGAATTAATATAGATATGCAACTGCTGAACATTATTTAGAATTGATATAAATATGCAAAGTTAAATTTATTGTTTATTAATTTCAACGGCACATTTTCAGACATTTTCGTTAATTTATTATTAGGTATGAGAAAAAATATTTTCAAAAAATTAGCTATGGCTAGAATATTTTATTAAACTGCATGTAACAACCAGCATGTAACAACAACCAGCCTAGCATATAAAATTGCATGTGCAAATTTTGGACAATAAATTGCTTAAATTATTTACATAACTACTTTTAGATATGAAATTATTTGTCAAATTGAGAACAAATTGTTGTTTAAATTATTTATATAGTTATTTTCATTTATAAAGTTGTTGTAAGTATAAGTCAAATTACTAATAACTTTAAAATTAGTCAAACAGAACAAACCTAGAAATTTGTTAGTAATCCTAAAATGAATTGAGATGCATTTTAAAAGCTCTTCGTACGTTCACATTTCCTAAACAGTAAACCATCAAATGGCGACTATTTTCCTGAAACAACACCACCTTTGGAAGAGATAGATGTTTCTGAGAAAACTGAGACTAAACATCGTATGTTTAAAATGAATCCTGTTATCGCATTCCCTCATGTATTTTCATATGTTTATCACTTCTTAACATAGTAGCATGTGCTGCTGACAGTTGGAAAGAGCAGTAATTCTAATCCAAACAAGCACACAGTTGAATTTTCGTCTTTCTTTATCCGGAAAAATTAAACGAAGTAAAGTATCAGCTTTAAAAAGAAAACTTTATTGAATACCAAAATAATTCAGACAGAAAATGGGAAGACATTAGTTGCCTACTTTATAAAACTGTAGGGATTTATACTTATTTTAAATAACCAATTTAATTTAATTTTATGCTTACTTTCCTATAAGCCTTCATTTCCCTAACCGTCAACACCAAAATATTTAAATTTGATAGCGCGTGTGAAGTAATGCAAATTCTACCTTGAGGAGAAAAGGTTTCAATACCGAGTTCTAGAAGGAAAATTAGAGAGTATGAGCGAATACTGTGCTTTTGTAGAGTGAGCTTCTGCTTGGCATTTATTGCTGGTTAACGTGGCGTAACAGCTATTACTTTGCTGCCACTAGAGGCTGACGCTGTTTTGGGAAACAGGATATTCTGAGCCCAGTAGCATATTTCTACTACTTGTTAATATCTTCGAATTTTTAGTTTAGTTCTTGTTATTTGAGTTAACGCCCGGGTGAGGATTAGTTTGTTAGCGTCAAGTCGACTCATTATGAATTCTAAAAGAGTTAATAAAGGGTTATTTTTACCCTTCCTCTGTGTGGTTTCTACACGTATTTCAGCTCTTACTTTAGAAGATAGATCAGAGAGTCGTACAAATTAAAAGGCCATTTTATTTCATTAAACCTTCTAATGGAAGATTACATAATTATCGAAATACAGTATTTACTGTTAAGTTAATTTTTCTCGAAATGTATGTCTTAAATTTCAACTAACACTATCTAGCATGCATTAGGGTGAGAAACTTTATCAGGCGTTTGTAAAATAATGGTATACTTTAAAGGTTTGATAAAAAAATTAAGGAAATTAAATATAAATATTATATTGTTATAAAAATAATCAGCATTAAACATAAGAAACCCCAATATAATTCTAATAAAATCTCTCTATTAATGTGAGTAAAATATTTCGATTTAATTTTGAGAACATTTTCATGCTTATCAATTGTATAGTTTCTTTGGAAGTGGTCTATAAATTTGTCAAAACTAACACGGAGAAGTTAACTGTTTAATTAATGTTTCACACTAATTTAACAGAACTCAAATTTGCGCATTATTTGTTTTTTATAATTTATGTATAATTCTCGAAAGTCGAGACAATCATAAATTCAAAAATGTAAAAATTTGAATTGGAGCAAAATTATTAGTGAAAAATAAACAAACCATGTAAGTAAGCAAGAGATTAAAAAAATCAACTTAAAAATGAATAACAAGTGTTGTGTATAATACAGTTGGTAGGTACAGTGCAAATAAGCGTTTTGCGTATGAGTGCTAAATTCAGGGCTTCAGCCGAAGCCGCAAATTCAGCTTAAATTCAGCTGAAGCCGCAAATAAGACGAACTTCCTAATGTTGTTGTACAATTAAATCACCTTATGTTGTAAGGTATTTTATTTTAATTAGCCAGTTATTAAAGCCTTTATTATTATTTCTTCTTTCTATATTCCTTACTAGAATGCAAGTTAGGTTTTTGGTTCATTTAAACGCAGGGTTTTGAATGTTTAGGTAAGAGCTTCTGGCAGCCACGTCTTCCTGTTATTTACAGCTCTCGCCAGATCTGCTTAAAGTTCTATTCCGACTTTAGCTTCTTGTTAGCCGATACTTTAAAATACGCGCCGTTAAAATTCTCAGCCAGCTTAAGAAATCTATTTTATGCGTAGTCTTATACTGCTTTATCTACGTTAGAATTTATTTGTCTGTTATATTAATCGAAATGACCACAAATAATAGAAGTTTCGTCTATGGCACAGGTTTTGCCTGTTCTGTTCAGTTTAAGATGAAAGGAATATTTTAGCAGTCTACAATATTTTATAAGGTGTTTAAGAAGTAGTGATAATTCGCTGTAAGCTTAGTAGGGTTTGCAGGACTTTAGCTTCCAGTTACAACAGAACCCTACTATGTTACTGATGCAGTATATCTTCAGCTAATAAAACTGATATCGGTACTAGATAATGAAATTTAGGTATTAGATTATCAGTATCTGTACTAATATATGGATACTAGATATTATACACTTTTCCTTGGAAGAACAAAATATACTTGAAAAACTTGAATTGTTAAGAAAGGAAATTCCTGAGTCGAAATGTGACGTCTTTGTAAAGTGAAATTTTCTGCGGCTGAACTCATCCAGTCAAGAAAACTTCAGAGAAAGTAGAAGTTGAAATAAAAAAATATGCTGTTTTATTCGATCTTGAAAAATACTGCTCGAAGTATTTATCTTTCTTTTATCCTCAATATCTCGTTTCGTTATTAATAATTTACTCTCCTGTCACTTATTTTAATATTTCATTTAATTTTATATACTTCAATTAACACATTAATTAACAAACTTAACTATTTAAAAGTCATATGCAGTTCTTTAAAATATACTTTTTACTTTTTATCTGATTGATTTACATAAAAGTATTTAATTCATGATATATCTAATTAAAAGCATTAAATATTTTTACAAATTTACATTACATATTTTTATTCATTTTTTTAACAATTAGCTAATGTTTGTAATAGTATAATACTACCATGTATATATAATACTACCATGTTTTCATGTTAGTCTAAATGCATATTCATATAATATCCCATAAAAATTTTCGCTGTTCCACCTGGGCCATGTCTATTGATAAAGCAAATTAAACTTTAAAAGAGCCCTTTTGGGCTATGCTTAAAATATGAACCCTTTCAGACATTTTTGAAGACTTATCTGTTCAGCGTTTTTAATTCCTTATGCATGATGTGATAAATATTTAGTAAGCGAAACTTAAAATACATTTATTATTAATTTACTCATTCTTCATTTGTTTTATTGTTTAATTTAATTCTTATATTTTAGTTTATAATTTATATATTTATTATGAATTTAATTTAATTTATTAATATTAGTTTATTTTAATTATTCACTATCTACTGCTTTTCAATTTTATTTTATTTATATACACTCACGTTTGTGAAAATTGCAACACCATGAAGGACTTACGCGAGTGAGCTGAAATTTTCAGGAAATGCAAAGTAGCGCATGATATGCAAATGATTAGAATTGCAAATCCGTAGCGCATGCGTATGCTGAGCAGCGCCCTCTGAACGGCTGATGGATCCGAATAAATAGACGGCTGTAGCGAGGCGTGTATGGTTATCGGTGGTTATCTGCTAGTGGTAAACGTTAACTCAATCTGTACTTATGCCTCGTCGACGAAAGAGAGCGAGATTTGAACAACTTACAGAGTTTGAACGAGGGAGAATCATCGGCCTTCGTGAAGCTGGATTGTCGTATCGTGCAGTAGCCTCTCGTGTGCAGCGTAACAGCAGCACAGTGATGCGCGTTTGGAAGCAGTGGACGGACGAGTGTCGGACAACTCGGAAATCCGGGAGTGGACCCCGAAATGTGACGTCAGCTCGCGATGATAGACACCTGGTCCGCATGGCGCGGACGGACCGTACAGCTTCCTCTAGACAATTGGCAGCACTGTGGTCAATAGCTACAGGTGTTTCATTGTGTGCTTCATCAATTCGTAGACGTCTGCTGCAGTGTGGACTGCGCGCACGGACTCCTTTATACAGGATCCCCCTAACGCACGACCATCGCCGCCTGCGGCTACAATGGGCCAATCAGCATAGAGACTGGCGTGCTGATTGGCAGCATGTCGTGTTTTCTGACGAATCCCGCTTTAATTTGTGGTACCATGATGGCCGCATTCGTGTCAGACGCTATGCCGGTGAACGCCACCTTCCGGAGTGCATTATCGAACGCCACAGTGGACGAACACCCGGAGTTATGGTCTGGGGCGCCATAGCATATCATAGACGATCTCAATTGCTACGAATTGTGGGCAATCTGAACAGCAACCGGTATATCCGTGAAGTTCTACAGCCCGAAGCTGTTCCCTTCCTTCAAAGCTTGCCAGGCGCTGTATTTCAACAGGACAATGCCCGCCCTCATACTGCTCGGATTGTCAAATCCTTCTTTGCAGCGCAGCAGGTACAGCTTCTTCCTTGGCCTGCGTGTTCCCCGGATATGTCGCCAATTGAACATGTGTGGGATGTCATTGGTCGGCGTCTTGCTCGTGATCCTCGTCCTGTTGCGTCTGCAGACGAACTTTGGGTACGCGTACAAACGATATGGAATGCTCTTCCTCAGTCAGACATTCAAACTTTGTTTGACTCCATGCCACGTCGTGTAGCAGCACTTATTGCGGCGCGTGGTGGCCCCACAAAATACTGATTCTGATCTCTTGTTCTTGTTTGTTTGCTTTGAACATTTAATCATTTATTTGTACCACTACCACTGAACTGTGTATTAAATTGCATTCAATTATGACGGTTCCTTCTTGGTGTTGCAATTTTCACAAACGTGAGTGTATTTGGCTAAATTGCGATGTATAGTCTGGCGACCGAACTGTTATACCCCTGTCATTCTAATAAATTTGTTAAACCTCAGTTTTTAATATTACATATTGAACACCAAAAACGCGTACTTGTGTGCCTTTTTCATGGAAAATCCTGTAAATATCAGGAGAAATCAGTATCAGGCTCTAATTTACATCGAAACAGTACAGTTTACAAGACGGTAGGTAACGGAAGTGGAGTGTTTAACAAAGGACGAAAATTGTAACAATGTTTTGAAAAAAGAGGAATTTGGTTGGGGATACAAAGACCTTTTTTTGCGATTTCTAGTACAAGAGGGGCTTCTTATAAACGGACTAGTCAGGAGTTTGAAACCACTGGTTCTATGTTGGAAATGAATCGACGGCGACCATCAAATGTCCGCATACTTGAAAATGGCAGCAGCTTTCCCTTTGCATACTCAGTCATCCGTGCAAAAGAGCCCACTCACACACTGCAAATGTTGTTCTTGATTTCCTGATTGAGATATTTAATGCTCGTGTGATGTCTTATCCGTTTCCTAGAATTCTATATCTAGGTGGTGGGAGACGGGCAAGCCCCAAAACCAGTGCATTCGCACCGGAAACGAAGTTTTTAGAATTTAGGGAGAAACAGAGCGGCAGAATTTAGAAATCTCAAATTTTGCAGTGGGCGTCGAAATGCCTATAGCCGGCCCTGAATGGGAGATGATCCCCCCCCACAGCCTGAATATTAATCTACGTGATTTCTTTTTCTGAATTTTTTGAAAGATAAGCTGTTCGCAAGGAAGTCTCCTGATGTGCAACTCAATTCTTTTATCATGCAGTTGTTTCACGTAGTTTCGGAAGAGTGAGCCGGAGGTTTGTGATTCGCGTGCAAGAGATTGTGAAACAAAATGGTGGGCATATTGAATACATTCTGTACTAAATTCACTGTTCTTACTCAAATAGTGAACTGTGCTTTAATTTTGTAATATTTTGATGCCAAATAAATGTGTAAAAAGCAAAACAAATGGTGTATTTACTACACCACCCAGTATATATTTCTAAATGTCACATCTCAGTATATTCCCAGGACATTCTCGTATGCTTTCCGCAGAAATTCACGGACATTCTGAAAATTTAAAATCCTACTACCATATCCTCAGAATATCTCAGAGTATTACCCCACTGCTTAATTTCATATCCTTGAACATCCGAAGAAAATACTTATAAGCTCCTTTCTTGTATAAAAGTATATATCGGAGCAACAACGAAAATATGTTGAGTTGAAAGTAAATTATTCGTGAAAAAAACGTATTAATTGAAAAAAAGATTCATCTTTATGAAGTTGTTCTAATGAAAATATTTCTTTTGCGTATGGGTGCTGAACTGCAATTTTAGCACTACTTCCTGGCAAATGTATTCCACCAGTTCAACATTCTGATGAAGGGAGGGCTGTTAACAGCAGCAAACATCTCATCTTTCCCCGTAAATTACAACGAAGCCAATTAGAGAAGGCGTCAAACCAAACAGTTCAGAGAAAATTGAACAACGTTGTAATCAAAGAGAGTGGTGCACCAACTCAAAAGAATAAATAGTCGAGACCTAATGAAATATTTGGCCTGGCTTAATGGCAACAGCGAAGGCGTTTTAACTTAGTCATCACCCTTCTCTCTGTCAATAATTTACCCCAGTGGGAAGTCATTTAGAAAGGATACTGAACATATCCGCTGATACATTTTATTTAATATGTTTAAACTGCAGTTTTGTGCTGCAGCGATGAAAACATAGTTCTTATTTTTACCCGATAATTTTTTTTTGGTAACTATGACTTGTTACTTAACAATGTTTCATTTCCGCCTAGAATTAAATTATTGTTTATTTCGATTACATAGTCAAATCCTGATAAACCGAGGTGGATTATTGTAATTGCTGCTTAACTGGCATGTGTCTAAATAAAAAGCTTAAGTTTGTTTATTGAGAAGGGTGAAAACATTATTATCACAAACCATATTCCTAAAACAAAATTGTCTCAGAAAATGAAAAAAGGGAAAGAAAATTACCAGGGAAATTACAGTGGTAACCAATGATGTTATTTTTTTTTTAAATTCAATATTCTAACAGGTGTTTTCAAGTGAGTCGAAATCAACGATTTTCTTTTAAGTTTTCCAAAAAAATGCTATTTATAAAATAATGTTTTCATTTCGAATAACGTTTATTTTCCGTTGCATGTTATTTTTTACTGCAGTTTATTTCTCGTTATAACTGGCAACTGTTCAACTTCTGTTTAATAATGGAACACGTTCCTTAATAAGAATATTGGTTTCTTAATAATAACGCAATACTGTTGTGTGGTAAACCAAAATTATGTTTAAAAATTGGCACATTTTTTATACCAAATAAACAAATCGATTATTTTCGCAATTTCGCATGCTAACTTTTAATAAAAAAATATATTCCTAACTAGGATTTGTACCATGTAAAGATGTTATAAAGCTGACAAATTAAATATATATATTATTACCATAATATTTATAAAGACCATTAGATTTTCCGAAGTAGAAAATGTGAGAATTCAACTGCGCCTTCCTGGAATTCGCACCAAGGATTTTCTAGTTGTTAATTGGACGTGTTAACTACTTGTACCATAAAAAATATACAAGAGGAAGAGGCCACAATTTTTTATTTTCTGTTTCAGAAGAAACTAACCAAGAAGACACATGAAATCGTTGAGCAAATACAAATCATGTTGAGGTTTCAGTTTGAGTGCCACTTTATATTATTTTAGGATATAATATAACGCGGTACCCAAACTGAAATATTTAATATATATAGGATATATGAAATATTTAATATATATATATATATATATATATATAATATAAAATAATATAAAAATATTTACAATAATTTTATATTATTTTAGGAGTTAGGAAGAAGGAGAAATCAACTGTGTCCTTACCTGGATCTTCCAGCTGCTAGGTGAACGTGCTGACCGTTTATAGCACGAGGACAAGCGATAATTCCTTGCATATCTAGTTCATAGAAGTTCAAAATTTATCTCTATTATTAAGAACTGGATATGATTTAAGTATAGTTTAAAATTATTTTCACTGATTTTTATTGTTAAAGCAAAAAATATTGTTTCACATAATGTCCTTCAGTAAATACGTGATTGGATGATTAAATTACATGTCACTTTGTCTAATATATGCTTTAATGGTTTGTAATAGTAATGTTTCCATTCTTTGGGAAATTCAACCAATTTTTCGACACTGTTCCTTGTTTAAGAAATAACAGATTTCACTTTTCGGTGAAAGACTGATTTTCGGGTCCATTCGTTTATAAGGCATTTCTCTCGCCTTCTTAGTATGCTTTCGTGGTGTAGTGGTCAACACGCTCGGCGCGTATTCGAGAGGTCCGTTGTTCGAGTTTCGGCGAGGACATTGCTCATTTCTTCTGTTGTCTCACATCGAAAAATTCTACAATGGCGCTCCAACTAAAAAGGTGGTATATATATATATATATATATATATATTTGTTCTTATTCGTGCAGAACAGAAAATTCGTTTCAGCAAAAAGCGGAACTGAGTTAATTTAATGAATTGAAACACCTTGGCAAACAGGTTAAGCTCTATGGATAAAATACTGTTTGGGACAGGGCTGCAGTAATGAAATACTGCTTGATTCTGTTACTACACTTGCTTTAAGCCTGCGACTTTAGGGAGGACGTTTTATATAGTACATTTTCAGAAATCAAAAACTGTTATTATAAAAGCTACACCTTTCTTAAAAATGTGATTTTTTTAAACAATTTTACCTTACAAAAAGTATTTTTTCAATTTAAACTTCAAATCGAGTTTTTAAAAATGTCATCTGAATCGTGTTACAGCAAAATATTTTGCGTAATATGGGACTGGATTTTTAATCTTAAAATGTGTTCTATCAAACTCTTGGGCAAAAATAAATGTACAAATAAATTTTAAATAAAAAAGAACTACAAAATTGTAATCGAGAATACTGTAAAATAGACTAGACCGAGTTGGATTTGGTAGATTACAACAAAGTACTCTAGCGTTGTGTATCTAACGGAAGGGAAGCTTTTGTGCAAACTTAAGGGAAAGTGGTTTATATTCACTTTACATGTGGGAAAAAAATCACAAAACACTCAAGCAGCCAATCCATTCTCCGGGATATGAACTTGGTTCCAAATGGAAGTGTTCGGCGGTGTTAGTCGTTTGGCCATTTATAAGAGTGCTCAGATCTTCAAGTTATCATTATTAGATCTTCAATTCATCCATGTCTGCGCATCGAAAGGAACATTTTTGGGACTCTTCGCTTTTAGGATATTCGCTATCATGATTGGTTAGTTTAGTTTGGTTTATTTGATTATGGTAAAGCATGCAAAGGCTTAAGGGGAGGAAGGCATTCTTGGAAGATTTTTATGACAGAAATTGGCTAGTGTCTACGCTACCCATACGGAAAACCACGAAAACGCCGATGCGCAGTTCCATTTGCCTGGAATCGAAACTAGGTCAAAATATGAGTGTTCGGTGACTTTCAGGCCACCGTCGAAGCCTGGCAGACGAAAAGGTAAAATCAACGTTGTACAGAGCTGCAGGCGAAACATTTTGGCTTGCGTTGCAAAATGTCCCGCTTACACAGCCGGGACGTCGCTTGCAACGGATCTGTCGGCTACAACCCTCTTCATTCGCGTTTAAACTTATGACAGGAAAAACGTTTTACTCAATAACTTTTCTTCTACTGCCTTGTTTCGCCGGATGTGATAACCCCATTAGAGGAAAAGGTTCGTGTTGAGAAGCCGACAAACATATTAGGATATGAAAAGAGAACTGCATTCTTTCCCCAACCGTTCCGTCTTAAATTGAAATTGTGCAGCATAAAATTAAGTGCATTAAGGTTTGAAGGAATATTGCTAGAGATAAAATAAAAGCGTGTTGATTTATTAAAAAATATAAGCACCGTACTCTGCATCGGCATTTTGGAGGTTTTCCCCATGGGTAACGGACATGAGAGCCAGTTTCCGTTAGGAAGTCCACTACGTAGGGCTTAGTTGATTTTTCACGTTTTGTTTTTTTGCATTGAAATGTTTAATAATGTATGTTATGGAGTAGAATTTGGAGGATAATAATTCATCTCCGCTTGGATTGCCTAACTGCATCTCTTTCTTCTCTTCAGTCTCCCTTTAAGTGGCAAAATATAAAACAAAATATGGCATCAACCCTTGCGAACTCTTGTAGTGTAAATGTTTATCATGCCCAACTAGCACTGAAAGATCCGTGGTTCGAATCCCGGCGAGGAAACACAGTTTTTTTTCTCCTTTTTCTTGCAACAAGAATTTTAAAAGTCTCTTAAAATACGATAGACAACAATTCGTCATCATCTGGGCTTGGGTACACCTAGTTACTACAGGAGGTAAATAACGTTCTTTCATAGGATCTGATCAAAACGTTCACACAGCTAAATCGATTTTTTTAATGACTCACAACTCACTAATAGTAATCTTGAATTAAATATTCACACATTACAAAATGTTGCAAATGAATTTAATCCCAAAGCTGTCAGTAACTACTGTGGCAGTGATTATTACAATAGGCTATTTTCTTTAATATTAAGCGGAAAAGGAAAGTTCTTTCGACTTATCCAGTAGAAATGGAGAATTTGCTCGTGGAATGATTCATTAAACCGTTTTCCTTTAATGAGCGAGCGAACGGTCATTCGATAAAACCGAGAAGAGAGTGGATAAAGAGCGTTGTGCGATGATGGATCGAAGAGGGAAAAGAATCAAGCGAGGAGGCAGTTTTGACACAATCGAACCACTATCTCTCTGCACTGATTTCTGTCAAATATAGTTCTGAAATTTCCTAAAACCTTTTTATGCATAGAATTTCAGTGAAATTATGGAATAAAAATGATCAAAAGTTGAAAAACGATAAACATCAAAGTCACTTGTAACATATGAGAAGAAAGATTCCTGTCTTCGCTAAACAGGAATCGAATTTTCTTGCACGATTCCAACAAGAAATGAACTGTAAAGGAGCAATCGTTCGGTTTAATCGAATGACCGTTCGCTCACTCATTAAAGTAAAATGGTTCGCTGAATTATTTCACTAGCGTATTTTCCATTTCTACTGGACAAACCAAAAGAACTTTGCTTTTTTGTCTAATATTAAGGAAAATAACATATTGTCATAATAACTGCACATCAGTTATTGGCAACTTTAGTATGAATTCATTTGCAACATATTGTAGGTGAAGTGCGTATAAAAAACTATTTTTTCTATATACATCTAATATAATAGAAGATTTCGGCTTCTATTCTTGGGAAAGGCACAATTATGCACTCGTCTATAAACAAAGGGGGGATAATTTTTATGATGGAACCCGAACTAAAATGAATTATCTGCATAAACAGTACCTTCTCTCTCTGCCTTTTCTGAAGTCCCCCGGTTAGTGAAAGGAGAGGGAATGCACTGAATTAAAGACATTTTCCCATGAATTTTTCGCGGCGCTATGACTGCTACAGTCACCATATACAGCTAGCAAACTTGAAGGTCTGGAGTCTATTACCAGTAAGAGTACAGTTGAATTTTTCACGCTTCCTGCCCCCCCAGAAAGTTGATAATAATGCTGCAATTTTTTTTCTTCCATAAATTTTTCAAAAATTTTATAATCGCCTGAACTGCATAATTGCGCGTACTTATGTGTTTCAAAATTAAACAATTTTATAGAAGGCAAAGGAAGTCTAGAATACTACAGTCTTTGTTACATCTAAAATTAATTTTTTTTGGAAAACAAATATGCATATTTATATATATTCATATTTATATATTAAATATTGCTTACAAATATGCATATTTATATGCATATTTATAAGTAATATTCACTGCAGTGCTAGTTTATATAAGAAACAAGAACTCTTATAGGGCGTAAGTTATCTTAACTTGCTGTAATTACATCTATTATTAATTAAAATCCATCTGTAGTAACACATTTGCATGTGATTTCATTTGGCTGCAAGGTTTTGGTTTACTGGGTTATGGCAAAGCATGGAAGCGCTATATGTTTAAAAGGAAGGATGCGTTCGTTTAGGACTTTCTAAAGTAAACTGGCTCGTTTCGACGTCACACATGGGCAAAAACATGAAACCGCCAATGTAACCACTCTTGGATTTGAACCTATTACAGTTTATCGACTCAGCCACTGGTGACTATTTTCTGTAAGGTGTAATTAGCTCTTAAAACTGTCGCCTGTTTAAACTTTCTGTGGTTCCGACGACAAATTGTCTTCACATTTAGCTAGAAGTCTACAGTTCTAAGAATACAGACAACATGTAAAAATCATAATATCTGTTAATATTACGCCCATTTAAGTACCACTAAAATTTAACGAAATTTATCAATGGCTGCTTGTGAATCTTAGAAACACAGATACTTAGAAATCTCTAATACTTATTTTAGTAATAGTGATCATTAGTAATTTGAATGTTTAGTCAAAATACACCATAAATGGTTGCAAATGTTCTCCACAGATGAGAAAAACCATCAGTGTGAGTACTGGTGATGAGATAAAATTTTTTATGAACTTAAAAATTAATTTAATTCTAACTTTGAACTGAGCTTTCCTTTCAGTGGCGTTTTGTGCATCATTTATGTATCACATAATTGCGTCTCGTATGCAACTTTAAAGATTAAATTCGAATGTAAGTTAAAAGCCACTTATGGCATTTCTTCTGTGATGTAAATAAAACTGTTTAAACTTAATATAATATAGCGTAATCCACTTACGCACCAATGATACGCAGGAACATCCCCTGGTTCCCTACTGGAATTCAAATGTGACCGTGGCTTCCAGACTGCTCTGGCTAGACTAACAAGTGACCACCTTAAATGTCTTACCTTTGACAGTGGCAGAAAATTCTACCCCGCTCGTAAAAAATGCTGTGACCATCCAGCTTCATCGGATCACATACTGGGTTACATCGGACTTTCTAAGGAGGACTTAACATCCAATCCCTTCACTGTTATTGATTTTTTGACGGTCAACAACCTTCTGGAGAAGATCTGACATACGTCAGATCTTTCGAGGATAAGCAACAACAAATAAAACTGCTTGACTTGATAGTAAATATCTGCAATACCCAAACGACTCCGCTCCAGCTACCCGTGATTTCTAGGTCTAAGCGCTAGCAAATACAAGATTTCATTCATTAAAATCAGATCGGCAAATAACGGCTCATGAAATAAACTGCTTTCTCGTGCGTTGCCACAGCTCTCTCTCTAAATTACATACTCGCTCGCAATTTAAACTTTACCTAATTTGCCTTCTGGGAAAAGCTGATAAAAGAAATTATGCAAGATTCGAGCGTATCTTGTTTAGAGTCACCGTTTCCCGCTTAAAGATGTTGTAAAAATTCTGATTCGTAGATATTTTGAGGACTTTTTCATTCAGTATTCTGAGAATACTCGTATTGCATTTTACGTGAGGACTTACTATTGCCAAACATTCTAAGGATATATATTCTCAGCTGTTCTGCGATTTAGGGTTTTTGAATTTTCTCGGAAGTGTCTTGGGTATACACTAGAATGTAACTTTAAGAGCTATGGGGTATGTGAATTAGTTCTGTTCAGCTGACGGTGAATAGAGACACTTGGTCTTTACCAATGGTTAACCGGTATTACCCCATATCCATCAATCTCTAGATTTTATTCTTTTAAAACAATACTTGTTTCATATTACAGTACCTAATTTAAATGCATAAATTTTGGAGCATGTATAAATGGAACATGAATAAAAAACTAGAATTAAAATAAAATGGAATATTATGTTATACCCGTACTTTTAAACGATTTAGCAAATATCTTTTCCTACTGCAGAAAGTAGTTTCATAATTTTAAAAATTTTAAGAAACATATGTCTGTATTTAATGAAAGAAATGATACTATTAGTTACAGAAATTTAATATAGTGCTATTTTGTTGAGGGGCACTCCATTACGTAATGATCTGGAGATCCTATGTCCTCACCGACACAATTGGTATTGGTACCGACCGTATTGGTAAATATATATTTATAGAAAAACGTTGCAGAGGCATCATGTCCTCTTAAGTATTTTGATAACTGTGGAATCAAAATTTTGCGATCTAGATCAACTGTTGGTAGATAATTAAATGTACCTTTTTCAAAAATATTCGGATCTTCCTACCATTCTTTTTATTGAGATTGTCAAGAGGTATTTGATCAGACACGATCTAGGCCTAGGATTGGGAATATATTCTACATTAGCTGATACCCGCCCGGTTTGTTGGACATACTATCTATCTGAAAAGAAAAATTTTAAAGATTTAAATTTTAAGATTGAAAATGAAAATTTTAAAAATTCAATGAATTAACAGTTTAGCTTTGCAAAAGATTGGGGTAAAATATCAATATGTTAATTTAAACAGAAATTTATTACCAGTTTGGCAAAGACTTTCTTAAATTCCAACTTTTATGGCAGTTTGATGCTAAGCTGAATCAATATCTAGAACAAAATCAGTGACTAAGTGGTAAAACAAAAATCCAGTTTGGACAGGATACACGTAAACGTTCTGAGTGCGCGTCCACATCTCGGAATGAGTAACTATGCAAAATTTCAAGGCAATCGGGTGTATAGTTTCGGAGATCTCGTGATGAGTCAGTGGTAGCTCGCTTATAAATATATAGATTATAATTTTCGGTAGCCTCTTTTTCCAAACTGATCTGTCAACTCGACGGGATCCAGCATGAGCTGTTGTCCAACAAATATTGACACGAATCCTTTTGCGTTTCATATTGTAAAGACATTAGGTTATTTCGAAGCGGGAGACATGTAAAATGAGCAATGCCCTCGCCGGAACTCGAACCTCTCGAATACGGGCCGAGTGTGCTGACCATTAAACCACGAAGGCATATTAAGAAGGCGGGAGAAATGCCTTATAATATAAATGTCAAATAGCATGAATTAATAGTGATATTTGTGAATAATTTGAAATTACAAAAGATACTGTCTTACTATCAGTATAAATAAATGAAAAATAATATTCTTGCTTTAACAATAATTAATAATTAGTATTGATTGGTATTTAGTTTAATAATAAGTAATGGGATTAGTAATGCTTGAAATGCAGTTTTTTCATTGTCAAGATGTTCTTTCTATTGATATTTAATAGAATATCAACCCCTCTCCCCAACAGAATGAATAAGCATCCCACATTAGCATTAGTCCTAAAGCCATCGGTATAGATTCCAGGCATTCTGTTTCTATGTGATAAACTTTCATGCTATCTCTCTCTACTATTTTTATTAATGGATACACTGTTAGATATTCCCTCATGTACCGCATGGATGTTATCTGAAGTTGTGGTCTTTTCATAATTAGACTTCTTTAACATAGCTTACTTGCCTTTTGAGTTGTATATATGTATAATCATGAAAATGGCTTCATGCTATTAGTCGGGTATGCAATTAGTAGTTACGGTTAAGTCTTGGTAATTGCAATTAAGTAGTTACGGTTAAGCCTTGGTAATTGCAAGTAATATGAGCCCTGAGTACTTAACAGATATTTAATATTTCTGTTTTGCATAGGAAATGCCCAGATAGCAGTTACGTAAGCAGCAGTTTTTTTATCACAATGCTGTGTAGTTGTTTCTGCATATATGGTTTCAAAATCCAATTTATGCTCTGAAATATTTAAATAAGATTTACATCAACGTTTGCTCTTCTTTTAAAATTTTATATATGTGGTGTCCAACAGTGATTTCTTCTCATATTAAAGCCAAATGTTTTAATTCTTTAATATATTTGATTCTCGTTTCATTGAATGGGAAAATAGGGTAAAGCTTTATTCCCCTCCCAGATTACTGATTATTAGAGCTGAAGATTTTATTTTCTGAGATGACTTATTTGTATCTAGAACTTAGTATATCGAACAAGTCCATAAAAGTATTGCAATGATTTTCCAGTTGCGCTCTAGTGTTACCTTTAACAATAAATGTTGCATCATTCGCATAGGCTTAGTTACTAGTAGGTTAGTTTGGTCAATCATCTGACAAAATTCTGTTACAAAATCTTCCATAATATAGAACCAATTCAAGATCCTTGAGGATAACTTTTTGTTTGTTTCCTTTTTATTATTCCATCATTAAGAATGATAAGTAATTCATGGCCTTCTAGGTATCTCATGATAACCTGAAGTAAATTTAATGGGCTATGTGCTTCTTTGAGCTTTTTTATTGTTACAGGGCATGAGAGAGATTCAAAAGTACTTTTAATATATACTTAGACAGCTGTGTGAATTCCTGCTCTTCTATTTTCGACGATTACTCGTTTTCCCTTTATCTTAGCAACTGCAAGATGTTCTGAGGATGTGATAATTAAGACTTCAAACCTTCACAGCTTCCAAAATACTGTCGAATGGCTTAGACATGATGTTCTATTGGAATTAGTTTGGAAGTCAGGGAAATATTTAAGAATGTTCTAAGGCTGTGGACTGAGCCCGTAAGCAATGTCTTCAAGATACCCTGAGGAACAGTTTTGCTGTGTTGGGTATCGTCAGTGTTCTGTGATATGACCCAATCTTGCTACTTAAGGGGGCTTTGAATAAGCAAGTGCTAATTCCGTATGGAATTAAATCAATCGTTGATTAATTTCTACAGGTTTTTTAAAGAATTCTTCTCACTTTGTTCTTTATTTGGGTAATTGAGAGAATTTTATGTGTTCTGCCAAACAAATAAATTTTTATTACATTAATGCAACTGCAGTAATGTACTGAAGTTCAGTAATTTACTCAACTGCATTAATTTATACAAACTTCAGTAATTTACTCAATTTTCCTTCTTCAGGAATTAATATAGTTATAATTCATAAAAACAGTTAAGGAAATGTGATGTTACTGGGAAATAAATGCCTGGAAAATATTTTAATTTTAGTAAATATGAAATCAGCAAACATATACGGAAGTCCAGGAAAATGATATCCCGAGTTTTCGTGAAAGACATTTTAGTAAATAGCCTTTTTAAGGAGTGTAATCTTTGGTAGTAAGATACTGGAATTCTAAACGATATTTAAAAGTAGATTAGTTTGAACAAGAGTGTATAAATTTATATCAATTCTTTGAAAGACAGCAGAAAAACATATATAAAAGGACTTTGAAAGACAAACTGTTATCCAAGAATTGTAAAACCAGTAAATCTCGAAATATATTAAACATTTTTCTCCGATAAATATCGATATTATTTTACGGATAATTCGATAAATATTAAATTAAAATATTTTCCACGTACTACATTCAATTCTGTCTCTAGTGCCTCGGAAAAAACTTTCATAAATTTGAAATCTATTGTAGATTTCAAAGGCCATGAACTTACGTTATTTTTTCTGTAATATGCATATAATATTGAAATGTTTTAGATAGGGCAGACAATATGCGATTAAAAACAATTATTTATTAGATATATGAATTTGAATTCTTTGTGCGCTGACGATAATTTTCTTTAATAATTGCAATAATTGCTTAAGCGAGAGCATTCCTATAGAATTAGTAAGTGGAAATTAAGTTTCGTCTCGTGCCATCGTATTCAAAGGGTTTACAGAATTTCAAAGATATCGAAATTCTCTCCTGGAGGAAGAACATACTAAGAAGTCCTTTATTAAATATTATCCCATGAAATCTGTCGGCCATACAAAACATTTCAATCAATGATAGCCGCTTTAGCTATCAAATGATAGAGAAGTAACTTAATACTGGATCCGCAGTTATACGTAAAATTATTCATAAAGAAGTATAGTTAGTTTTAAATTGTACATTTTGTTAACTAAGTGATTTTTTTAAAGTTCGTTTTATGTTATGTAAAATAACTGATTTATACGAGTTTTTCGTTGGTCCCCCATAAATTAAGAAAACACCCAAAACCGAAGCATGTCAGAATCAATAAAGAAACTCTAATATTACTAAATGATGGTTAAACCCAGATTGTTTCTAAAACCACAAAAATCGCACGAGTAGTTTTAAAAAATTAGCTCTCAAAAGTTTAGCTCATCAATGTTAATTGAGTTTGATATAGATTTATCAATCTGTTTTTGTTTTATTAAACTTACTTGATTCCTTCTTCCAGAATTCAAAATTTAGGCTTAACCCAAATATAATTCGCACATTTCTTATAATTTATTTTTTAAATTTGTATTTTTAAATACTTTTTATAAATTTTTTGAAAAAAATTTTGAATTATAAACTATAAATTTTTTGCTGTCCTCTTAAAGCAGATGTATTTCTAAGTAGACGGGGAAAAAATTAGTTTCCAAGTTTATTAACAGTTATTTTAAGTTTTGTATCTTTCCTATCTTATTCTAATTTCAGCTTACAATTTCCTGCCAGAATGTAAATTCAGAAACGCAGGTAATGAAAATAAGAAAGAATACTATTTAAGTCGTGACTTCACCGACTTCGAGAGAGAGAGTCTCGTTCCCTGAGTAGCGCGCGTTTGCTTTTTGGCTACGTCTTTCTGAGCTATTGCTACGCTCGGCCATACCTTAGGCCCTTGCTTGTCTTCGCCGATTTAATTAATACTTAGGAGCCAACTAGTTAGATCTCTGATAGCTTCGGCTATACCTTTTAAATAGCTTAGTTAAGCTAGTTTTAGTTTAAATTATTATTATTTTAAGTTCAAGCCCGAGTGGCGGCTTTGTGTAAAGTTCCAAGTAGGAACTAACTGTAAATATGCTGAAAAATAAAGGATTGTAAACCCTCCTTAAGTCTTACGTGTTCTGTTCACACACTTAAGCGATTATTCGCTTGTTAGTGTTCGTGGGGTTCTAAGTTAGAACTTTAGGATTAAATAGTAAAGCCCCCCCCACAAGTTTTTTATTCAAAATTTCTTAAGATATGCGTGAATTTACATTTTGGCGCTTTTTGAAATTTGGCATACTTATTATAAGCGATAATAGCGAAAATGTGGTTTATGCACTTTGTTAAAATTATTTCAAAGTATGAAAGGTGACTTTTTTTCCGCTCGTGGGCAATGAAAAAAAAGAAAGGAAAATACTTTGCTATAAATTAAGAAGTTCGCCGAGTGAATTATTCTTGGCTCAAACTGAAAAAAAAGGCGCCAGGATAAATTGAAAATTTAATATCTAGTCATAATTTGAAATTTATTCAGCTGTATTAATTTATACAAACTTAAGTAATTTACTCAATTTTCCTTCTTCAGGAATTATAACGCAAATGAAAAAGTAGAACAAAGAAGAATCGAAATAAGGAAAAACATTGGTATGTTATTTAAAAAAAGTTCGATTTTACGTTAAAATACCTATGTTAGAGCAATACTATATATAAATCTAATACATATTCTAAGTCGCGGTTTCGAGAAATGGAAAACGCAATTTGAATTTCGTCAATCGTAATCGGCCCAGTAGAAGGGAAGATATAGAACTGTCCCATTTGTTTTTGTACAATGGGCTTTGTACGCAGTGTACCATTTAGCTACATGTAAAAAAAATTTCAGCGTTACCCTTGTCTTAACTATACAAATTAAAAAACTTGATATTGAAAGGATTTGATAATTTCTAGTACTGCTGTTATACTGAAATTCATGCTTGGCATATTATTACATTATAATAAAGATTTATGAAACGAAGATTGTTTTGATACATCGTATAAAAGAAAAACGATATACCTGTAAAGGGTCCTAATTTTGTAATATTAACTTCTAAATCTTCCAGATGCAATTAGATTGACAAACCAATTAGCGATAGATTGGCAAAGCAATTAGCGAATTATCGCTTCTTTTGAAATATTATAACAAAGTCCTAAGATGATTGTAAATAATCTTTTTTATTGATTATTTAAATAAACAGAAGCACAACTCGTGCGTCCAGTAAACATCCAATACCTTTGCGTATTTAAAATTACAAATTTCAAATTCAGGATACAGTACTCAGAGACTAGACAAAAAGGGTCTAAGTAAACTGGTTAAAACCTTTAATGGCGCGTATTAACGTGGGTAGCAAAATGGCAAAGTTGAAATATTCAGTTGTAGATTTGGGCGATAGAACGTATACTGCAGGCGTCACTGTCAAGAGCTCTATATCATTCGAAACATTTGTCTTAAATAAATTTATCATATAATTTAAGTACATATATCAGTTTTATAAACTTTATTGAATTGATTTTGTTTTATGCTTATGTTTTTATTTAAATTTTGATATATATATATATATTTCCTTTTAGAGGTTAACTCATCTTTCATAATTTAGTTTTGAGTAATTAATTTTGATTAATTAAGCGAGATTAATAACTGATTTTGCGTTTTTTATAAATATGAACTTCTGTGTCATAGGATGGCCCCCTATCGGGCCATCCTATGACACAGAAGGTTATATTTATAAAGATAAATAAGATAGAGTCAGTGAACGCTAGTAATTCAGTGTGGTTCATATTTTGACCGAAGGGGTGGCTGCGTAGAAGCTTTCGTGGTTTTTTTCATATGTAATGAGAATACAAGTTAGTTTCCCGTAGAACGCCCTCCGCGAAGGCATCCCTCGCCACCCCAGGCAGACAGCTTACATATGGGCCGTAATCATGTCCAGTCCGTTAAGGGACAACACAGATCAACGAGTTTTCTACGGATACGAAAAACGAGTTTTCTATGGAACGAGTTAAGATGCATATGCTCACATTAGATATTTATTGGTCATCATAAAATTAAATGTATCATGATGTTGATGTCTTAAAAGAGCATTTTTGTTTTCAAATTCAGTACTGTCAACGAAAAAAATTATGTGTTCTTTCTACATCATTCTTTGTTTATTGTAACAAAAACTTACAATTTTTTTATCTCTTAAATTACCTACTTAGTACATATATCATTCTAGAGAAAATTGTTTTTTGTGTGTTGTCCTATAACTGAAAATATTGAATAGATTAGATTTTTTTCGAAAAAAAATATCTGCAAAGAAGTTTTAACTATCAATGTTACAGAATTACAATAATTAAAAAAATCCATAATTTTCTTTCAAATGTAAGACCTTCGTCACTCATTTAAATATTTTTTTATCTTGAATCACTAGAATTCGATGCGGGAAAAACATTCGGATCTAACTCGCGCGACAACATACATTTAATGAAAAAAGTTATGACGCAAATCAAAAAGTAGAACAGACATCCTCTCTTGAAAAGCTTGTCTTATTGAATAAAAGACTCTAAATTTGATGGTTTATCCCGATGGGCGTATTCCGAGTCCTGTCAGTGTCCTGCGGAAGGTGTGGCTTCCCCAGGACACTTAGATGGATTGAATTTCCTTTTTTATATCGTTTATTTATTCCGACGGAACGCTATACCAAGAATATCAGATAGCATTTTAGGTCGAATGCATTCCGAGAAGCGACGTACATAAGAATTGCCGTTGCAGAATGATTAATAGTTCAGTTTTTGTTTTCTCCGAACCTTGTTGGCCTTGGATAAAGTCTTAAATTTTTGTGTGATACACTTATGATTATTTTGCTTGTATTTTTTAAATGGAGGTGCAGCAATTTTACCTAAGTTGTTATTTTGGGAATATCCAGCGGAAGAAAATCATAGGAATTAGGGAACTAGTTATGAATGATTGATGACACACTATCTCTTCAACAACGAGAATACCCATCAGTCCTTGACACTGAACTCTTCTAAGAGTATTCTTTCACTGTAATGATAAGCAAATCAACAATGTAAATTAATATTTTATAAAAAAATATAAGACGAGTACTATAAAATTAATTAAAAAATCCCTTTTCTTTTAAAGAGGCCATAGATTTCCCAAATCGAGAAACAGGAAAGACCAACAGTGTTCTCGTCAAATTTCGAAATACAATTCTTTCAGTTGCGTGAGGATATACGGAAGAATATTGTGGGGTTTCACTTATTTAATCCAGTGTTCAATCCTTGAAACCCCACAAACACTAATAAGCGAATAATCGCTTGAGTGTGTGAACAGAGACGTAGGACTCAAGAAAGGTTAACTACCCTTTATTTCTCAAACTAAGTATGACACAATCAGCTCCTAACTCGGAGCTTGCAGCAAAGCCTCCACTTGGGCTTGAACTTAAATTAATATGAAATGAAACTTAACTAGCTTAACTAAAGCTAACTGAAAGGTATAGCCGAAGTTATCAAGATTCTAAGTAGTTGGCCCCTAAATCTTAATTACGTCGGCGAAGCCAAGTAAGGGCCTAGAGTACGGCGGAGCGTAGCAATAGCTTAGACAGAGGTAGCCAAAAGGCAAACGCGCGCTAGTCAGGAACTCAAGCTCTTTCTCGAAGTCGGTGAAACATCGACTTAAATACTAATCGTAGTCATTTGAATTAACCCCGTTTCTGAAAATATATTCTGGTAAGAAATTGTAAGCTGAAGCTAGAAAAGACAGGAAAGATGCATAAACTTAAAATAACTGTTATTAAAATTAGGATAAACCTTACAATGTTATAACTTCCACTACCACCACTTAAAGAGCGACTGTAGAAAAGGGCGAGACCGAGTCGGCCGAATCCAGATGGTGACAAATTATCGATTCATACATTAAATCTCACCAATGGTCGAGTGGCTCATACCGTTGAATACTGACTAAGTTCGAGCTAGGTTCGATCCCAAGGGATGGTTGGTTCCTTGGTTGTTTTTGTGGGTTTTTTTATGTATAACGTGAGTACGAGCCGGTTTTCTTTGAAACATTCTCCACCTAAGAAGACAGCCTCATATGTTTTGCCTATTCGAGTAATCTAATCTAACTCACATTTTATTAGGTGCCAGTTTGGGGTCTATTAGATTCTTCGGTGAAGGAATCGTGAAAAATCAACTAAGCCCTTGCTGGATTTCAATCATGATGTTCTTTATGCCGGCTGGAAGTGCTACCATTTGCACAATAACAACACGCAAGGGGAAGAATGCCATAATTCTTTATTTGCTGATGACACAGTTTGTAGAGACATTAGGTATTTTTTTTTGGAACAAGAGATATGAAAAATTTGCATTGCCTTCGCCGGGGATCGAACCACGGACCTCTAAAATACCGGCTTAGTGTGCTGACCATTATACCACGAAGGCACGCTAAGAATGTGGGAGATATACCTTACAAGTTGAGTGGAATAAAAAAAACAGAATTACATAAGATGATTGAGATATCATTTTGCAGTATAGCAAAAATATATAGAGATTTTATACTTTGGCTTTTAACCATTCTCACAAGTCTGCTTGTGTAACGTTGCTTCAGGGAGAGTTACTCTGTTTCGGGTGTTGGTTATTTATTGCCTTGAATTAGTTTTAACTTAACAAGTAGAGAAATTAGTCATAAATTGTGCTTTATTTAATTATTCTGATTCTAAAACTAAAATATTTTTCACCAAAATGTAATCTGTAATTTATTGATAATATGTGATAAAAGTGAGGCGACTTGCTTTTCTGAGCATTACATGTTGAGAAGAATAATTTTTCTCAAACATCAATTGTTTTCTACTGACTAAACATTCAAGGTTCACTTAACAACTCGCACGACAAGAATATTATGTCATCCAGCCAGTTACAATTAGGGATCAAGTTTCTAGCAAGCAGCGTTCAGTTCGGTAGGCACGTTTTGCAGTTAACCGACATAGATTTTAATCTTTCTTCCACATGCGATTAATTAAGAAAACTTTCTAAGCGAATATGTGTGATGTGAAACAACGAGAATATAGGACAATTTTTAACTTATTTTTAACTGTTAGAGAAGTAACTGTCGCAATTTCACAAGAAGATATTTTTTTTCTCTGTGCACAAAATAAAATAAATACGAAGTATATACAAAATGTGTCTAAGTCCGGTTAACACTGTAGTTAGGGTTTTTATCCTGGCGAAATGGCTACTCAAACGGAACTTTTCAGGCTTTTTTTCTCGTGTGAAATATGAAAATGAGCTACTTTTCCTTAGAACGTCTTCCACGAAGCCCTCTGTTCTATATGCAGATTGCTCTAGCGGGTTTGTCGTAATCCAGTATAATAGAGACAGTGCATCTATTGAACAAAATAAAGAGAAAGAAGGAGAAGAAGAAAAAAATAAGGAATAAGGAGAGGTGAGGAATTATATAATTTTCTTATAAAAACTCTCAGAGAATGAAAATTTGAATTAATAAAATAATTATCTATTAAATTCTAAATTAAGTACAAGCCTAACTTAGATGCAAGTTTATATAACCATGTCTAACTGAAAAGCCAATTTGAGAAAGGGAATGAAAGCAAAATATTCTTTTTCTAGGTAAAACATAAAAATACCTTACTTTCTTTCTTCGATCTCTCTCGAAAATAGTTTACACGGAAACTACTGTAATTTACTACAACTTGAATGCTATGTTTTTTAGTTGCCAGGGCATGGTAATTATTAATTTATTATCAAAGCTAGATTTTTTTCTATTTCTTCAAACTAAGTTTGGATTTTAGCTAATGAAGGAACTGGAAACAGGACGACAAGAATATGAACTGAAGTTAAATTTACAGTAAAAACTGATAAGACTTATACTTTTGAATATTCGGGAAAAAGGCATATATACGCACATTATGTTTAAAACTAATGTAAGATCCAAGATCAAGGTATAGTAGGCCTAAAAGAGCATTTATCAGGTAGAATATGATCAAAGTAAGCATCGTCAGGATAGAACTTGTGTGAATTAAGGCAGTGGTCTGAAATTCAAATCGCGTATGGGCGAATTCACGATCTGGAAGCAGATCAAGGCCTTAATTTTTTTTTAACAAAATGATGACTTTTAACTAAATTTTAAATTTTACATACTAAATATTTATCAAAATGTACAAAAACAATACTAATTATGACAACGCCAAAGAAAAATTAAAATGTTTACTTATTTTCTATCTGAAATCTACAGGTTGTAACTTGCAAGAAATTTCTGTTGGTTACAATTTTCGTCTGATCAAAAGCAACGTTCAAAAGTTATGCACAATTCAAAACACAGGTGTTGATATAACGTATGTTTAATAAAAAAACAAATAGGATTTATAAGCCGTACATTATATTCAGTCTGTCTATAAAGCAATATCAATTGCGCAATTGTTCAACTAGACGACCAGTCAATGAGTGATTCAAGAAGTGTATACATAAACATACGTACTATAAAAGAAACGGAAACACCAAAATACTGAAGCACCACCAACTGTCAGCTGCTCAACTAAATTTACTGGTTGTACTTACGTGAGAAGTTCTCCCACCTTACCGCAGTCACTCAGCCTGGTATATAAGCATAGCCCCAGTCTATTTATTCTGTCATTTTGTCATTCAGTTGGAGCCCAATCCATATGCAAGTCTCTAAAATTATAAGTGCAGTATTTACAACAATTACATAATTAAAATGTATTCGCTAGCGTTCGGAGGCTGCATGCGGCCCGAGGACTTCCTACAAATTGAATTTGGTTTCATCTTTTCATTAATTAGAAGAGAAAGTTTTAGGAAAAAGAAAGAACAAAAAGTGGGTATAAAACTCACAAAAAGTGATATTTTAAAGGGTTGGATACCTTTCAAAATCTAATTTAAACATAAAGATTTTCAAACATTTTCAGCGAGTTTTTTTTTTGAGGTAGTAATAATACTTTCGGAAATATGTGTAATCAAAGTAGAATGTATTCGAGGCACTCATAAAAGTGTCAGCCGTAGGCTTCCAAAATGCAAAACTGAATGTATAATGATTTTAGGGTCACCGAAAATTAATTTCTACCTTTATTGAGAAATTACAAAATTACATGGCAATGCGATTCCTAGAACAAATAATTTACGAATAATTTACAAAAAGGCAGTAATTACAGTAATATCTCATTACTGTTTAAGAGACAGGACGATGCATGACCAGTGCCCTGTCAGATCCGACAGCAAGGTGCAAATTCACAAATTGCAGAAACTGAAACAAAATGCAAAGATAAATCAAAAGATCTTCCAGGGAAAATGATGGACATAACTAAGCCTGTCTTCATAAAGTTTTGTGTGATTAAAATTTGACAAAGAAATGCTTATAAAGAAAATACAGAACCTAAACAATAGTTTCAACTGTGCTGTATGGAAGTCTGTCGGGAAAGTCACTTTTGTTGGAAAATGAAACCTAATATTAAGGGTTCAAGTGAAAGCATTGTGGAGAAAACGACATCGTAAAGAACATCTTCGGAGAAAAAAAAAGCAAGGGATAAAAACGCAGTTCTAAAAACATGGCAATAGAAAATGTTGTTATAGAAAATAAAGCGGGGAGAAAATTTCGCGGTTTTAAAATTTAGTGGTAAGAATAAAAGATTTGCAAATTATCGCATCCTGATAATATTGCATACATGCTTTTCTGATTTAAAAAGATTTAAAGTGAATTTTCACGTAAGGATTTCCGAGGGTGCAAGAAAAAACAAGCATTATTTGTACCTTCATATTTTCTATTTTTTTGTTTACCAATAAATTTTTATTTAAAGAGCAAGAAGGAAATAAAATTGTTCTATTCTCATTCAAAATCTGAAATTAGTAAACATTTATGCGGCATAGTATGGCAATTAATAAAATTTTAAACTCATGTATCATCCTCTTTCGAATCTTTTTTATGACTACTCCTACTACATTTTTTCATGAAAATAGAACAATATCTCTTTATAGAAGAGATTAGTTATGTAATGATTTTTAATGCTTAGCAACATAATTTTAAAATTTTATTAGCTTCTGTACGTAGTATTAATTTTTTATTAATTTCCTAATTTTGAATGTTGAAATTCTGTTCTTACCTTTTCAGTAAAATTTATTAGTTAGCACAAAAATATGAAATACAGACGTAAAAATTTACTTATTTCTTTATATGCTCATAATTATCTACTCGAAAATTCACTTAAAATCTTTATAGTCATAAAACACATGTATGCAATCGATTATTCATCGTTATCATCGATGATCTACATTATTGTATTTTCTACCATGAGGTTTTAAAACTGCGAAGTTTTTGCATAGCTTTATTTTCTACCACGATGTTTTGGAATTGTGATGATCTTATAAGGTATTTCTCCCGCCTTCTTTAGCCTGCCTTCTTAGTGTAGTGGTCAGCACGCTCGGCGCGTATTTGAGAGGTCCGTGGTTCGAGTCCCGGCGAGGACATTGCTGATTTTTCCTCTCTCCTGTTTCCAAAAAAATACCTAATGTCTATACAGTGGCGCCCGCACTAAAAAGTGGTGGATGATGATTCTCCACCACCAGCATTTGGCAACCCCTTTAAAAGGGGGAGTATGTAAGGTATTTCTCCCGCCTTTTTAGCATGCCTTCGTGGTGTAGTTGTCAGCACCCTCGGTGCATATTCGAGAGGTCCGTGATTCGAGTCCCGGCGACGGCATTGCTAATTTTTCATCTCTCCTGCTTTAAAAAAAATACCTAATGTCTCTACAATCTTTGCTTTCTTTTCTCCTGTGATATTTTGTACAACGATGTTTTCCCTAGCACTGCTCCCCCCCACACTACATTTTCTTCCCTGATGTTTTTAAAAACTTTCTGCATAATTTCATAGTAATAATTTTATAGTTAATAAAATAATTAAAAATATAATAGCCAGCTATTTTTAAGCAGATTTATCATGGGAATCAAAATGTAAACATAACCGAAACTCTTCACTTTTATAGATCGTAACTTACTCGTGTTCTTATTTATCAGTTTACTAAATTAAGAGCCATATATCCGCCATATAATTCAATAAATAATTTCAATGATTACAAGACATTCTTGAAATATTTGTTATTCATCCTAGAGCTTGCACACTGAATGATTTTTCAGAGTATGATAAAAAACAAATTAAAGAATCAGGGCTCCACTCACTGTCTATTGTAAAAATTATTAGAAAAAAAGCAGATTGATTAAAAGGAAAAAAATCCGACAAATTTGATGATGAATAAATGTGGAGAGGTTTGTGTATAGTGGTTTTCGTTTTGATTTACAACATGGTGAATTTGTTAAAAAATGTTATTATTATACATATATTACTTTATTGACTACAAAATTATTACTATAAAATTATACATAAAAGTTTCGTTCTTTAAAATACCATTTAAATAATACTGCAGGCTCTCGAAAGATGCATATAGTTTTTTTATGCTACTATCAAATGTTTTCATGTAGCACTTTTTGAATTTTTTAAAAAACGTAAGTTATTTTTTTACTTATTTGACATTTATGTAAAATGCTAATGATCTACTTGAAATGCACTATTCGTTCAATGAAAGACTCAAGCTAAAAATGTGATTAACGAGTTTTTATACTGCATTTTTATAAACACTTGTTCGGATATCTTAAGTACTCAATGTTGCTGATCTTGAACAGCTACCATATTGATAAAATTGTAGAAGCAGCATTAATATCATATATTATAAGCATATTCTTCTAAGTATTTCATTTAAAATAAAGATTAATATTGAATGCCATTACAATTCGTTGATTAATGTAGAATATAATTAAATTCGAGTTTTGTTTCTATGTATAAGATGAATAAGAATGTTTACCTCGAGGAGTCCTCCATAAAAGCGCCCCTTATTTTAATTCTCAACTTAAGAGCTGTTATTTTTACGTGTTAGGGAGTCTTGTGGATTTTAGGTCACGCCTTTTAGTTAAATTTACCTCTTTTTAATTTTCATATTTCGTTTAGATAATCTGAATATAAATGACTCACCTAAACAAACTCATATCTTAAGTGCTATTTAATCAGGATTTATTGAATAAAAATTTAATATATATTTTACATAGAAAAAGTAATGCTATTATAAGAGGAAATCGAAGTGGAGAGATAAACTAGGGAAATGCTTTTGGAAATTAAGAACTGTTTTCTGGAAAAACTTTTGGGAAAATTTTATGTAAAAAAAAAGTTATATCCGCCAACGAAATTACTTTCAAAGTAATTTTTACGCTCTTAAATAAGAGAAAAAGGAAATTCATAAGCAAACCCATTGCTTACAAAACTTACAAAACTTCCTAAAATAAGGATTTCTTAAATTAAATTTCTACACATTCTGCGCATGTGCGGAGCAATTAATAACAATACAAGTCATGCTAGCGGAAACTTTAGGTCCATTACAAAAAATTTTTTTGTCTCTTCAGTCCTATTTTCTTTACCATTTTTATCGCCCCCAAAATATTTTAAATGCTGCTTTCAAAACTTTATCTTTATTCACCTTTTATCTAAGCAATTATAGCAGCGGATATTAGACAGCGTTTTCTGTCGAACGAGATATAGCGTGAATCTCTAAATATAGATATAGCGTGAATCTCTAAACGAGATATAGCGTAAATCTCTTGTTCTGGAGACGTATTTATAAGACGTTACTGCCGCTTCTGGAAGCTTCGTAATCTGTCGA
>KK119611.1:121076-137464 GCA_000611955.2 Stegodyphus mimosarum | reverse complement strand
TCAATTTATTAAAGTTAATTCCTAGGTAGGTGAGAGGGTATTAACTGGGCCCTGTTTAAAAAAGTTAAGTTTATTGAATGCGAAACAATAGAAAAATTACTGTAACAAATCACCATCGTAAAGAAACTCTTTTAACAAAAATATGAAGGCTATTAATGCAGCCTTATACGGTGATATTTTAGAGCGTTTAAAACGCTGAATTAGGCCAGATTTGACAATGTGAGGCTGGATTTTAAACGCGAGAGCGCACCAGTACATTCAGTATTCATTGTAAATGAATACTGCGCTAAACAAATATTAGCCTTATGCATCCGCTCTTACAATTCTAATCTCACTTCGTGAGACCTTTTTTTTATTTTCACAAAGTTGGAAATTGTAATAAAAGTACATCGATTTGATGATCTCAAAAGACCTTAAGAAGATGACCACGGTTTTGAGTCGCATAACTTTGGACAACTTTCTTCTCTGCTTTTTACATTCGAAGAGAGATTGGTGCAAGTGTACTGAATTGCAAGGGAACTATTGTGATGAAATGAAGGTCAAATTTTTAGTTAAGCGCAAATAAAGAAAATCTTCTTTTTTTAAACTGTTTTGCTTTACATTTTATTTTATTTTTACTTTTTAAAGGGGGTATCACTTTTCAAATTGTTGACGCCAAATATTATATCGCTGTATTATTTTTAAAAAATTTAAATAATAAAGAATCTGCATGAATGTATGTATGTATTTTATTCGCACTGTGGGAAAAAGGACGGTACCTAGAGCCATCAAATTTTAACTAACGTTGTCTCCAAAACTTTGATAAATTTTTGATTAACAAACTTAACGACCTGAAAGCGAGCAGAGGGATTATTATTCGAAATGAAACACTTTTTACCTCCAACCGCGAGACTATTACCAGTCGGAAAAATGCAAAATATTTATTTTCCTATTTTAACTAACAAACTCAGCTCTGTGAAAACAGTGTGCTGCTTTAAAATACTTTTATGTTCCACGCACCAGCTTGTTGCCATTCGGTAAAGCCTAAGATACTTTCAAATTTTATCTGGAAGGTTACTGAGTAATAACCCAAGAGATTGAATAGCAATAAACACAGTTCTTAAGAATACTTTTTTTAAAATTTTTAATGTGATTGATTCCAATAAATATGCATTTACATCATGAGATGTTTAACTAGGAATATTCAATATTTTTATAAAATTACACTGGCTGGACTTATATTATTATACACTTTATTAGTCCAAAGGGATGTAGTCCCGAAGGACTATTACTTTCGTTTGGGCGTTTTGCGTCGTTTCACAAAAATGTCCGATTCACTTTTCAATTTAGTGCTTATGCTTCTTTGTTGGTAATTGAAGTTGTATTGGGTTGGCTATTAGAATTTTTGGAATTGTACTGTGTTGGTTATTGGGTCTGTACTGGATGGATTAATGGAATTGTATTGGGTTCACTATTGGAATTATATTGGGTTGGTTTTTGTGTTCGTATTGGGTTTAGTTTAATGTTTGTTTCGTTCGGCAAGTTATTATATTATTAAGCAAGATCCCTTTGGACGTAATCTAAAATCTGAATCCTTTCAGATTTTTTTTATACCTCTTTTATGGTTTTTTATACTATATTTATACTTCTTTTCTACGATAACTATTTGGCTGCGAGAGAGGCTAGGTTTTAAAGAAATAATTATCGAATATAAAAGTATATATGAGAAACTCTAATACTCTATCTGGAATTCCAAAGAGATGCAGTTTTTACATATTTTATGACTTTGATGTTGAATTGAATTTTATGTGGCGTAAGTGCGAAGAACCTGATATTTAATAAATAAAGTTTATAATAAAAAGACAAAAAAGTTTTGTTAGTCATCTTACTAACAAAACTGAATATTTATATGATAAAATGAGGAAAGACCAAAACAAATGTAAAAATGTAGGCCACTGCTTAACACTGCATCGGGAAATTTAAATATATCCTGATAAGCATCTTCCAAAATTCTGTGGTTTGTTGTTGAACTGTATATGGTGTAAGGAAGAAGAAGACGACTTTTAAAGCAACAGCCCCCCCCCAAAATTTAGCAGATATGAAAGCAAACGCAAACTGGTGGATTGACAACTGTTAGAGTAAGAAACTTTAATACACCCTTTTGGGTGCCTTTTAAAATTTGAAACCTTTCAGATTTTTATTTATTTATTAGTCCACAGGGGCTTTGCCCCTGAAGGACTATTGTTTTCATTTTGGCATTTTGCGTTGATTCACTATAAATGTCCGATTCACTTTTCAAATTGTTGCCATTAAGCATTCCAAAGAGCCCTGTATTATATTTAAAGAAATTAAATAATGAAAAATCTGCATAAAGGTATATATGTTTCTCTCATTGTGATAAAACGACGGTACCTACAGCCATCCAGTTTGAATAACGCACGTTTCCACCCGAATATGGGCATCTGGAAGCCCAAATTTAGAATTTGGACTTTGTTTTATTATCTATTTCATATTTTGCAAACCTTTAACGAATTTTTGATTAACAAACTCAACGATTTAAAAGCGAGCAATGGCAACACTCTACGGGAAAAAAAGCCTTTTTATCTCCAGCGTGCGGAACTGTGTATCGCAAATTCTAAAGATATACTCATTTTAAAATTGTTTTGCGATATTGCTATTGAAGTGAATTTTATGGTTTAAGCGCGAAGAACATGATATTTAATAAATAAAGGTAACACAGAAAACGTTAAAAAACGCCCCTTTGGACGTAATTTAAAATCTGAAACATTTCAGTTTTTTTATTATTTTTTTTATGCTATTCATCTCCGTCATCATAAAAATGAGGAATTTGTGAAGAGTTCGTCTTACTCTGTAAAGATGAGACTATCTAGAGCCACTAAATTTTAAACACGCGTAATCCTGAGCTTCAATATGTGCACTTTGGAACTCAAATTTTGAAATTAAAAATTGTTTTTTATTTATTTTACATTTTGTATGAATTTGACGAATTTTTTTTATTGAAAAAGATTGATGAAATCAAACTATATGGTATTTCCGCATGCAAACTTGTATAATAATGCACTATCTTTTATGACTTCGAGCGCGAGAGATTAAAATTTGAAAATTTTGTAAACTTTAAAAGTTAAAAAACATAGTTTTACGAGAAATTTGTAGTAAATAAATAATAAATAAATAAATAAATAAATAAAATTTAACAATAATAAATTTTTAAATAGCATAATAAATGTTTTTAGTAAATAAATTCTGAAGCTAGTGATATACAGTAAATAGAAGTAGTACTAGTGTAAATAGAAGCTAGTGTTATAAATAACCCTTTGCTTGCTTGCGATAATATAATAACATTATTTTATTTTTCAATGTATAAAAGAATTTTAATTCATTTCAAAATTAAATACGGAAAATGAAATATGGATCAGCTTTTTTCTTTTCTTCATATCTTCTCAATTACACAAGCACGTTGAAAATGGAGGGACACCAGAATTTCACTATTGATTGCGTGGTTATAGTTTCATCTCTCTAACGGAGTACGTCCACTCATGTTTTAATAGGGAGCACTATGATAGTCTCTCCTACCACAAACTATACCAGAGGTTTTTCCGCTGTTTAGTATTTTGAGTGCCCCCACGCCACAATAGACATTACACATTTACAAACACCTTACTTCTTCTAGGATTCGAACCAGGGTCATCAGTACAACAATCAACGATCAACAACGCTAACCACTATACCGATTATGGCAGCTTCTTAACTACACAGGGTCTAACAGAATTTATGGCCAGAACTTTAAGAGGCCGGTACAGCATACTAAAATAAAAATATTTTGCGTAGGGACGTATGGTCACAAGTGATATGTTGAGGCACGAAATCAAGAAATAGAACCTGAAAAGAACCGTAAAGTCTTTACGTTTATTATCGTTAACAAGTGCTTCAAATACATCCTTGGCATCGTAGGTGAAATGATTGGCGTACAGTTTCAAACGTGCCAGATATTTCTGCCACCGAAACCAACTTCTGTCTTCTGCTCGACACTCTTATGATGCTCATGAAAACGATGTTGAGTGATTACTGAAATGTTTGGCAATTGTCACTTGACGTTGACGCACTTGTCAATGACGCTGCAAGTAAATAATTCGCGTTTTCTTAGGTTTTATTTCTATTCGTGCGTTACCAGTGGTCGATTTATTAAGACCGCTGAATGCCGGTGGTTTAACTTAGATTAGAAGCTAGGCAAACGGACTAGCTGCATGGTTGGTTTTCGTGGTTTAGTGTAACTGCAAGGTGAATACGAGACATTTATCCTTAGAAATTCCTCTCCGAAGTCATTCCTTATTTTTTGTTAGATAGCCGTTGTGTAATTTACCATATTTAGATAACCAAACCTAACCTCTATGTATGAAACGAAATCCGACGAATCTTTATCAGAAACGTTAAAAAAGATTAAGAAAGAAGCTGAACTATAATATTGTTATGGATTTCATATTTATTTGGCTATTTATTTAGAATTGGAATTAAAATTGCTTTATTTTTTCGGGCAACGCAGACGATTTTTGAAGAGAAAGCTACGTCGGAAAAATAAAAATAAAAAAGCGCGTGCATTTAATGTTTAATAAATAAATATCTAGTAATTACTGTTGCCATCCAGAAAAGTGTAGAAAAATTGAGACTGTTCTAGTGATAATTAAAAAGCTTATAAAAGTCGAATTGAAACACCTCATCTTAGTTGTTTTTGTAGTTGTAGCTGCTTAAAGCGAACTGCTGTTTGTTTGCCCAATGCTGTAGCGATTGCGCTGTGAGACAGAATTAGTTCATCTGTTTTGAATTGAGTTTTGCTAAACGTTTGAGATATTGTGATATTGTGCGAATATCTGTGAAGAAATATTTCAGCTTTGATTTATTTCTTGTGGAAAGAATAAATTTTGCAAACTTTTTTTTAATGTCTTGTGCATTCAATCCATAACGAACCCGTACGCACCCAACAATATCATAAGATATAGAGTAAATTAGAAGGATTAAACATAATGAATACTGAAGAATTTATGCAAGACTGATTAGAGCAAGTGTTTAACTAATTGCATATAAAATATAGAACTTTCTGAAGCGACCTAATTTAAAACAGCATCAGAATACTAAAATTATCTTATAGATGGGTGAGGAGAGTACTTTATCAGCGTAGCTGTGTTGGTATATGGAAAATTTCCAGATTGGCTGACAACGAAAGCAGAAATCTAACCTTTGGTTGTGCATCCATCTAGAAGGACGACATATTTTATGAATCATTAATTATTAAGTACATCAACAATATTAGTTTTACGACCATGGATTTCTGGCTAAAATTATACCTAGGGCGGGCACAGATGCGACAAAAAATACGAAATCCCTTCGGACGTTGACGAAAGATAACTGGCTTCTTATTTGCCACACGCCCTCTAATAAACTGAAGCTATAAACAGTCAACATCCGAGAAATGATAACACGTCCATCCATTAATAGCATTTTTACGACAAACGTAAGGTAAAATTTATCAACTTAACTTACTTTTATTCCACATCGTAAACGTTTTTTTCTGATATGAATTGATTTCTATTACATTTTATACGTTTGACTTCGCAAGTCCAAGACAACTGCAATATTTTCACTGAAAGAAGCAGTGATTCTTCTCGAAACGTTCCTGGACGAAACTGGATTCTAGTATTAAACGAATCTGGAATTTGAATGGAATGAGGTGAGTTTAACTGGTTTATTCTATGCCGTCCTTTTCTTATAAATATCTTCAAAGGGGATAGATAGTTTGTAAATTTAAAAACAAATACATATATATTTGAAATTTCTAAATGCTTAGTTTTTCAAGCTAGAATCATCCGACATTGAAACGTTTGAAGTGAGGCTTACCTTGTTCATTTTATAAGATTTATTTAGCACTTTTTCTCCCCAACATCTTACTTAGGTTCACATTAAACGCTTTTATTATTAATCAGCATTTAGATGATCCAATAAGTGGGCTTGGAAACACTTTTCAGTGGAAACGTTGTCGTTTCAGCGGATGTTTCATAATTCTAAAGTGCTGAACTGGTGAAGCCAATCATGCTTCGATGCAAAGGCTCCATACCTATCTATCTATTTCTATATATAAACACGTAGCATATATATATATAGAGAGAGAAATAGATAGATAGGTATGGAGCCTTTGCTATATACAAGTATTGTGTTATTTTTAATGTCTTTTCACTGCTGATTAGCCACTTGTGTTCACTACTATACACAGTGTTCAGGCCAGACCTCCTCAATACTGTTTTTATTCATGGCTCCTTTCAAAGATGTTAACATTATCAATTATAAAAATTCCAATTGATTGACCTGTATTAACAATGCTACAGCACCCAATTTATTAGGAAGTTCTGAACAAAATCTTTGAAAAATATTTAACCGCATTTATACCATCACTTGCCATATCTGTAAATCAAAATTTTTCTCAATCTCAGAATCAATAACCAAGATTCTTAATTAAAAAGTATGACTCGAATGGAATTAATTAGTATTACTCAAATAGAATCAAAGCAAATGCATGTTACGCTGCTAAAATGGAACATTTTAAGCAGCATAATTTTAATAATACTAAAATTGAAATTTTGGAAATTATTCCCAATACTTTTGATGGAATTGTACTGATAATCGTACACATACTACTTGTTATGTGTTTGTTGTCTAAAATTATTTTTTAATTTTAAGCTTTGTGTCCTTGACGATTCAGAAATAGGCTGTTTTATTTAGATACTTCTTTCCGTTGCACTTGATGACGATTCAACAATTAAATTTCATACTTCCTTTTTGGTTTAGTCATATTTATTTCTTCTTGTTTGTCGCTATACTTCCGTGTTTTGGTTTTTGGGTGTGGTTCATTACGATATGAATATGGGATAAATTTTAGACGTACTTTTTATTTTATTTTATTTTGAAGCTTATGTATATATATATATGTGTGTGTGTGTATGTGTGTGTTAGATGAAATTCGGAAGAAGTTTGTTTAATAACTTGATGTGGTAGAGGGATGCATAAAAACATGTAGACATAGTCGCAGATTTGAACGCATAATTTTATTTTCGTAATTGTGCAAGTCTTAATACGCATAAAGAGATTCAAAAGCATAATTAATGGGTGCAACATGCATGCCACAATTTTGTAGAGCTTATAACGTCTTTAAGATAATAGACTAAGTGGAAAGTAAATTCTGCGTGGCTAGCGAAAAGGCGAAGCAGGGGAAGAAGAATGGCGCGAGCAAAAAGCATAGAGCGAGATCATCAACTCATCACTGGTCCTAATCCTAATAGCCATTGGTAAATTGGTACACAATCACGTTAGGATTTTAACCAAATCGTTTTGCATATGCCTTAGACCAATTGCGTATGTAAAAATAAATTAAGGTGCGAACGCACCCACTCGGAGGCGAAGATGCCGTGAAAAGCAGTGGAAACGGGAATCAAGGTTTCTTGAAAACAATTAAGTTGCATGAGGAGAACGAGCGTGCATAATATCTTACTAGTTGAAATTCACAATTAAATAATATGAGTCGAACATAGAATGCAATATAGTACGTTGAGTAATAATAATGTGATTGACATAAATGACTGAAATTTTCAAATTCTTAAATAGTTAAAATTTATTGCAAAATTATTATAAATGCTGATTAAATTTGTAACTGAGAGAATTTCAGGTCGAGTCTCGAGTCTTAAGCGCATGTGGGCTAAATTAGAGAATTCCTACTGTGAAAGGCAGTTGACACACAGATATTTATAATATAATAATGATAATAAGCACGATAAGAATAATATAAAAATTATTGGCAGAATCCATAGCCTGCCCTACCAGGCAGATAGTCCATCTTTGCAAGTATTCATATATATATAATATAACGCATGTTTTTAAAAAATTTTACGAATAAATTTTAAGCAGTTCATAATTGGCTCTACCAAGCCACAAAGTCCATAAGCTTTATCAGTAAGTAGTTTAAAATAATGAATGAATGAAATAATAGTAAAATTGTAATACATAAATGCAATCACCAATTAATGTTATGGTCGCTTCGTTACACTCTTAACAGTATAGGATCGTAATTAATTATTTCACGTGAGGATACGAAGAATTTTCCATTTTTTCAAAAAAATTCTGTAAATCCATAAGTATTTGCTTCGGAATTGGACGAATCTTTAAGTCTGCGTGAATAATAGTGTTGCGAACGTACCAAGGCACATGTATACCATGGCGCGTAGAATTCTGCTTTGTAGAATTTCAATTTTCTTTCGTTCTGTTTTGAAGGCTGTGGCCCGCGCCGGCGTAAAGAAGAACTGGTCGAATAAGTGTAAGATATAAAGTTCTTTTTACTTTAAAGGCTGAGTTTTGATTTCCTGCCGATAAGATTATGTAAAACCATTAATGCTTTGTTAGCACTATTAAGTTGTCTGTTATGTGATCTTTAAACGTTAGTCTGCTGTCCATAGTAACCCCAAGATACTTCTAAGAATCCGAAACAGGGATAACTTCATTTTCAATATAAATATATGTATTAACATGCGTGTATCTTTTGATTCTTCTATATAAAACAATTCTGCATTTAGATGCATTTAATTTTAACTTCCATAGACGGCGACAACGTTGACGTCTAACTGAAGATTGTCGATCGCTAGTTGCGGGTTTTTTGACTTGGAAGAGAATTACGGTATCGTCAGCAGACTTTAATAATCTTGAATTTAAGGAATTGGGGAGGTCATGTATGTAGGTTGCAAAACGCTTTGGTCCTAAAATTGATCCTGGAGGGACGCCCCCGTCTATAAGCTTCTTCTGTGAAAGTGCATCACCCACTCGTACTTGAAATGTACTTCGTTTTAAATAAGGCTTAATGGGCTTAATAAAGCTAACAGACAGTAAGAAGTTAGTTAATTTGTACAGTAATCCATTATGCTATACGCAATACTATGCTTTCTCGAAATCGAGAAAGCAAGCGGCAACTCCGACTCTGTGAAAAAATGCGTCAGATATATATTCAATCAGGTCCAGGATTTGATGAGTTGTGCTGTATGATTTTCAAAAGCCAAATTGAGACGTGTCAATCAACTGCAGTCTCTCCAGGTGATCAATCAGCCTAGAGCGAATGTGCGCAGAGAAGACTTTATATACCGAGGCATGATTACATTTAGGATTACATTACAACAATGTTTATATTAAGCCAATTAAATTTCAGCTATATAACAGATTTGATATTCGAATGCTCAGTTAAGATTTAATCGCATTCCAAGAATAATTGCGCAATGTAAAGTTGTTACAAAGATACTTTACAAAGAAAAAATTATCTTTATGTACCAACAGAATATACTGAGGGTGTTTAGATTAATAATAGAAATAAATGTTTAAGTGTTAAACTGACATGGGTTTCTAAAGAGTATTTTAAGGCAAAAAACACTTAAATACGAGCGAAATACTCTGTAAAGTTCTTATTTTTTTCCTCAAAAGCAACTTACAAAATTTCAGTAGAAAGTTACAAATTACCGTGGAAAGAAATCATAAATGAAGGGTTTAATAAAGCCGTTAATCCTTATGGAAAAAAAAGAAACCCCATTAAGCAATCCTAAATTTTCAAAGAAATTTTGTTCATATAATAACAAAAGTTTACTATTCGAATTTAATTTTTCAAATTAATTCAAACTCCCTTGCATATCTGAATGATTTAGAAAAGTATTGATTTGATGGTACGTATTTTTGTTAACCTAATGAAAATATTTATATTACAGTTAAAGTTCAGTTTTTGCACGAACTATTGATTTGGCTATTTTTCACTTTTAAAAGTAAATATAATTTTGTATACTTTTAGCAATAATAACAAAATTATTTATTAGACATACGCAGAAAAGACAAATTATTTATATTGCATACTGTTCGATACCACTTTATTTCACCACTGGTGTTGATATCGAATATCGGCCTTGCGATATTTATAGTTTGGGGCAGACGACACCTAGCGGCTTGCAAGTAACAGGTTCCCATTGTCTCATTTACGTGATAACATCATGAATGTGTATGATAATTTGTCTTTTCAGTGTAAAATGGTATGCACTTATGCAAAATTTATGCAACATAATATAGACTAGTAAAAGAGATGAGTGCAATAAAGATGTATATTCATATAATTTAATGTTTCAGTGACACTGCCATTTCGATAGAAGAAGAGGAGACACCCGAGGAGGTGAAGGAAAACATGCGCCTCAACAAACAGATCATTGAAACCATCAAACTGCAACCTTGGAGAATGAAGAAAAAATACAAAATATTGCGGTAATTCCTTTTATACGTACTAGCCAAAAATAATTATACAGTAGCTGTCTGTTAATGCGATTGTGATTAATGTTATCATTCGGGTATACGTATCGGATTATTGAATTGCAGCAGCAGGGAAAAGCATTGGAACAACACAGCAGTTTGGAAGCCCAGCACTTTGGAAATTTGTTAGTACCATCAAAATTCCTTTAATATATCAAAATATTAATAACTGAAATTTTATGGAATCTTTTCCATATAAATCAGCGATGCACTAAATTTAACCACTTTTAAGGAGTTTTACGGAGAGGCATAAATAGTGTAGTGATTTGAATTGACAACGTCGTCCATTACAAACGCCTGTGACCTGTAGCATGGATGTAGAATTAAGGGAATTTAGTAGAATTAAAGAAAATTCGATTGTTGCCTTGAAAAAGTTACATATTAATTAGTCATAGCTTTGTGACAATTATTCTTTAAGTTTTCCTAACTATTAATTTTAAGCTAAATTCTCTCCTATTCTATTTGTCTTGTTACGATGCTGATTCAGACTAGAAATTTATGCAAGTTGCACGTGAAGCGACATTAAGGGGAAAAGGTGAATCTTAATCTTGAGCCTAATAAATCTTGCATCGTATTGCTGCTGCTTTGCTTGTGGAAGTTGCCTGCATAAACATTAAGAAGAGGTTATAGGGGTATATGGCATTTAAGTAACGTTTTAGAGAAAGTCAGATGTACGTGCAAGGCTCCAGAGGTTTGCAGATTTGTGTTTAGGCGATTGTTGTAACTGAATGAGAATCTTAAAAGCAAGTAGTCTCTTGCAACGTTTGTACGAGAAGCAGATGTTTCAGTTTTAAGTTGTCATTTGAACTTGCGTTAAAATTCACAAATCGTGGAAAATAAATTTATATTAAAATTTCACATTTGAATTATGTTTTTTATTCTGATATTTAAGTAATGTCAGAGAGAATAAGTCGTCAGGTATTAGATAAACTTCTTAAGGGCTAAATGGAAGTTTTATTTCTTGCATAGAAGTTATAACTTTATCAATATAAATTGTCTCATTCTTATCCGGGATTTCTTTATTTATGAAAGGTCAAAGCGCTCTTAATCATGCCTTCCCTATGACTTCCCTATGATTATGATAAAACAGGAAATGTTAAGTTCCAGGTTTAGAAGCTACTTTGTTAACGCAGATCGAAGAAATTTAAATTTCTTTTGATGCAAGCAAATTTATAATTTTTCATTGGAATCTTAAACAATTTGAGAAAATAATATCTAAACTACTGAATTTCAAACAAAATCTATTGTTGATTTTAATTTTGAAATACTGTAAAACAAATTTGCTTGGAAATAAGCCACGAATAAATCACCCAAGGATATTGTTACGAAATGCCCAGCCGCGGTAAGACAGCTTCCGCTCAAAGCGAGTTTAGGATTGCCAGAATATGGCAAAGGACGACGCGGTTTGCCAGACTTATGCGAAATCGCCCATTTGGCAACAAAATTGACAATATGCCATAGATGGAGCGAGAACATTCTGGAAAGATTTCTTACTGGTTTGCCTCAGAATGTTCTTCAAGGCAGGCCAAAAGCTATTTTTATGACTTTCGAGACAAAGAGGGGGTAAAATGCAGTTTAAAATGTTGACGTGATAGAAAAAAAATGAGGTTATGTTTGGATCTGAGTTCAAATGTTAGTCGAAAACAAATGACAGATCTAAAACAATGAAATTGCTGTTCTCCAGGGTAATTTTTTCGAGTTAGCACAATGGGTTTTCATTCCGATAGGCATTAATTGTGTTTAACCGGTATCGTTAATTAACCGGTTAAGTTTTTTAAGTTGTTTCATGTGTAGGGTTTATCCTAATTTTATAACAGTTATTTTAAGTTTATGCATCTTTCCTATCTCTGCTAGCTTCAGCTTACAATTTTCTACCAGAAAGTATTTTCAGAAACGCGTTTAATGCAAATGAGTAAGAGTAGTATTTAAGTCGATGTTTCACTGACTTCGTGAGAGAGCCAGAGTTTCTGATTAGTGCGCGTTTGCCTTTGGCTACGTCTCTCTCTCTAAGCTATTACTACGCTCGTACTTTAGGTCCTTGATAGCTTCGCCTACTTAATTGAGATTTAGGAGCCAACTACTTAGAATCCTCATAGCTTCAGCTATATCTTTTAATTAAATATTAGTTAAGTTTTAATTCTTATTCATTTGAGTTCAAGCTTAAATGGAGGCTTTGCTGTACGCTCCGAAATAGGGAGCAGACTGTGTTCATCCTTATTTTGAGAAATAAAGGGTCTTGAGTCTTACGTCTCTGTTCACACACTCAAACGATTATTCACGTATCAGTGTACAAGTTCCTCACACTGAACTGTGAAATAAAAAGGTGGAACCCCACACATGTGCTCTTAATATGTCTAACCTTCTGGTTTGAGAGAATGGGACATGAATCAAAGGTTAGATAGGACAGTGTTTAATTTAAGCGTAAGTAAAACAAAGCTGAGTTTCAATTATGCATTTCAAATAACTTTTTCTATTTTTTTTTCCCTTAGAAAAGCGAAGGCATACGTCCGCAAGCACGAAGGAGAATTGGCTCAAAGCAAACGATCAAAGGACGTTTTCGCCAAGTATAGGCTGTTGTGGAGTAGAGTAAGTAAGCGGCAGTATATGCATATTCTTATTAGTTTACCTACATGTTTGTAAACAATTTACATGTGTATTTCTTAATCATTACTGCACAATGTTTGTTGCAGAATATTATATGTTTATCGCCTTTGAACATAAATATCTTTATCGAGTTTAGAACTATTGCATATTGTAATCTGATGTCCTTGACTGTCTAAAAGTTGATGGTACTTTGATGATATTTTGAAATTAAAAAGAATTTTAATATTTGACTGATGTCTTCTTACGCAACAAATATTTGAAAAGTTTTTTAACCCCCATTACCCTATGTATTTACGTTTCCAAATGGAAGTCGTTTCAGTCTGCCTGAATGTTCAAGGCAAAATCCGTGAATTGCGAACTGCATGTTTAAAAAGTAGCTTGAGTGCTTTTTCTCTTTGCGAAAATTCTCATCACTTTACTTTGACTTATGTTTCAAAAATAAGATATTCTTTTCTACTTTTGAAAGTCTTTTCCAGTGATATCTGGAATAATAACAGGTGTCTTGTGTAGTATACTTGGATAAAAATATTATATGTTATAAAGACATACCAAACTCACTTATACTGTTTTTGCGATACTTACGTATTACTGCAACCACCTAGGCGCAACTTGGAAATATTTTTATAGATGAAAATGTAAACGTTACCTATCGGGGGCAAGTTGGTGGTTTTAGCGAATGCTTTTTAAAAGATCCCCAAAATATCGATATTTATCGTAAATTGGCAAACATTATCAACATATAAAAAAACACTTTAGTAATTCAAAATACAGATTTTAATTGTTAATTAAGGATTACATTTTACATTAAAAATAAAACACTTATATTCTTCTCCAAATCTTTGTGTAACTTTTTTTGCCTTCTTCTGCTCCTCAAGTACACAAAGATCTATTTTCGTTGGAAAAAAACATCAGAGTTGCAGAGATTTAGCAACGCGCAAACTTCGGCAATACCGACTATCTATGAAACGTATCTCCTCGTTGCTCGCTTTAGGGATCTGATGGCAAAATTCTTCACCCTGCCTGAATGTTATCGCAGTTTCTTACATTATTGGCAAATTCCATTGAATATTCTGTGTGCATTTGTCCCCATGGAAACTTCTTTTCTTCGGATGAAATAAATAGTCAGCTCATTATAATTAAAGATAATTACTTAGAAAGAGAATTAGAATTTGGTTATGAAAAAAATCATTAAAAAAATTTCAAAAGCAACAACAGCCGAAAGTATAAAAGGAATTTTAAATTCATCTTTTTTTCGAAAATAAATATGAAATTGCTATGGAAAATTGTTGCCAGTTTTTTAAAATGCCTTTAAATGCTTAAAATAAGCGTATAATTCTAAACTAATGTGAATCTTAGAAATAAATTAAATATTTCAATATATTTTTTCCTTTATTTTCTTAATATTTTTTCTACATTTTGTCTGAAACATTCGAACTTTCGCTTCGAGCGATAGGACAAAAATACCTATAATTTTAGTTGTCATTAATATATCAACAAATCAAAACAGGTAGCTAAAAATGCAGATTTTCAAATAAAAAAAATTCAGAATTTTTATCGAAAACTGTCATTTAGATGAAATCAGGTTTTTGGCAGGGGAAAGAAAAGAAAAATAATAATAATAAAAAAAAAACTTAGAAATCAACTGCACTCTTGTTTGGTATTCAAAACGTGGATTATCCAGTTGCTAACTGGTGTCCACTTACATTACGATAGCACTTACAAGGGAATATTAAATTCCTCATATTTTCTTTCCCATACAGTACGGTTAAGGAGAGACACAAACACCTGTCAAGAAATCTAGATGGCATTTCTAGATTTGTTTTAGATAGATTTTCTGACAATATGTTGCTTTACGAAATAGCATGTTGCCAGCTGTTAATGTCGTAATTTTACAGGGACATTATAGAAAAATTAGACAGCATGTAACAGAGACAGGTATACTATCAAACGCAGCATGGCAACGCAGCATATCCCGAATTTCCTGAATCAGTAGCGAGAACGTTTATCGTCTGAACGTCTGAATCAAAACGTTTATCGTCTGAACATGATAACTCAAAATCTGTTGCCTTTGCGATCGTCTCTCTGAACAGCTTTTAGAGACTTCTAACCCATCAGAGGACGAGAAGTATAATCGCTGAAATCTGGTAGTTCGGCCTGTGCTCAAATCTCAGCGAATGGGCTAGCTGCATGCGAATTTCTGTGGTTTTCCCTATGCGTTACCTGATTACCGCCAGTTTCCCTTAAAAGGGCCCTTCACGAAGACACATCTTCTTTTACGCAGAGAGCATTTGTTTGTTTCGCTGCAATTTAAATAATCTAAATATGATATTCCAAGTGATATATATTAGAGATTATTGCACATGAGTGTCATCCAGTGAAACAATTTGTCATGAATATCCACTTTCAAATTTCCACAGTTTTGGAATGTTTTGTTGTGTCGCGAATTCTGTGCTTTTAATTTAAGTGTTTTTAATGATTTAAGTAATTAATTATTTAAGTATTTTATTTGTATTTGTATTTGGTTTTTTTAAGTTTGAAATTGTGAAGAGCGTAATGAATATATATATTTGGAAAGTGTGTACTTAAAATCATTAAGCAATTATTTTTTCCTTCAACGGTCAATTTTAACGCAGAGAGGGGAGCGTCTTCTAACGGAAGTAACATCTGTGGGAAATGCCTTTTAAGATGAGAGTTGCAACATTGAGTAGTATATCGTTGTTCTCTTGTCTTTGTTCCAAAAGTGGGTAGCCGGACCTCCCGCGGTGATGTCGCCTGGTGTCTGGCCTCGGTGGAAGTTGTAAATTGAATCTTTGAAAGGGCAGTTTTTGTTGTTTGGTTGTTGTTTTGTTTTGTTGTTTGTTTTCTGTTAGCAGAGGGTGTCGAATGTTTAGTTTCCAGTTTTTCGCAGGTGCTACTGTAGACAATGACTTAATTCTGATTCGTTTGGGGGTTTGAACTTGTCCTATTAAATTATATTGAAAAGTCTCGGATTGGCAAGAATTTAATTTTATGTGTAACTTTGGACCTATAATTGTGAGTGGGAGGAGAAACCGAGTTTTCCTCGGTTGTTGCGCGAGTTTTGAAGTCAGTTTTTTACCAGAGTCTTCGAGAGAGTTTTTGGAGTTGAATATTTAGCAGAGAGGGACTTTGGCCTGCGGCCAGGCCTACCCGGGCTTGGGTGGCTTGCGCTAGCGTTCTGCGGACGAACTCGGCTTTTAGCTGAGGAGATTTGCAATGTTGCGGTTGTAGCCCCGGCGGGTGGCTCGCGTTTGCGATGCGGCATGATGTGATTAATGGAGAATTTTCTTCTAAGTTGCGAGAAGTTGAACTCAGAGCGAACTCTTCCGAGTTTGAAGCGGGTTTTCCCGTAAAACGGAAGTGTAAGGGCTCGTACCTAAATGAAGCTCTCTGTTCGTGAG
>KK119611.1:54957-109138 GCA_000611955.2 Stegodyphus mimosarum | reverse complement strand
TGTAGGGAAGTGTAAAAAAAAACCATCCGTATTAGAAGTGGACCTTCAGGTTCCAAAAGTCCAGTGCGAAGATCATCAGACTCTTGTGGGATTATCAGTGTCCGAAAAGTGAAGTGCTGTGAAAGTTGTAGTCTGTTGTGATAAAATTGATATAAGTATCTGGATCATCAGTGTCTCAAAAGTGAAGTGTTGTGATAATAAGTGATATAAGTGTCTGGATCATCAGTGTCTGAAAAGTGAAGTGTTGCGATAATAAGTGATACAAGTGTCTGGATCACCAGCATCCATAAAAATATTAAGTTGTGATTAATTAATTTGTGACAGCACGTTGCCAGATGATAAAGCTTAAAGAAATGTATTGTTTTGTTTTTATATTTACAATAAGAAAACATAAATTTTAGAATTCGAATCTGTGTTCATAGATCTTTTAATATCTGAAATGTTAACATGTTTTGCTGAAATTAAGCTTATATAGCTAAATGTGTAACGAGAAGAATTACTATAATTCGGAAGGTTCTGAGATTAAGTGGTATTTTGACATATTGTTTCTAAGACGTCTTGAATGTTTTAAATGTTAGAATTTTCAGTTAAGGTGTGTAAAACATTCGTTGTGTAAGAACTGAAACATTTTTCTGTTGAACACGTAAAAGGGAAACTCTAGAAATCCCCAGTATCTTGCACTTTAACTGTTGCTATACGAATGTTTAGTTATGAGCATATATATGTTTTTTTTAAATTTACCTTGTAATGCATACCTTTTAATATACTTTGGAAATTTTGATGAAAGTATATTGTATTATCATAAGCATTTGAGTTTTACGTAATTGAATGTAAAGCATTTAAAAGTTTAATATTATCTTTAATATTATAAGTTCTCAAGTAGATAATTTTTTTTAACTCATAATGTACATTACAGCGTAAATTGCCTTGCATTTTTTGTCTAGATCCGTAAAATATGTTGTGAAAAAATTAAGGGTTAAATTTTACTTCTCATATTTGAATCTGATGTTTGTTTAAAAGAATTTTATATATAGAGAGAAAAAGGGAGCTAGACTTGTTAGATTTTATCCTAATTTGGGCATATATCATGGCATTCTTAGCAAAAGTTAAAAAAGATGATCTTTTAACCTTGGCTGAAGAGTAAAGGGAAGAGGTCGTACCTGAGATTAAGATATTGCCTGTAATACAGCTGATTATGAGAAATGAAGCCTATGAGAAGGAACTTGTGAAAAATCTGTTGAAAAATATCATTTCAAAGAGGCTTGAGAGAGAGGAAAAGAAGAGGCAGGATAGAATCAGGAGAAAAGAAAGGGATTTTGAATTAACGAGATTAAAGTTACAAGCCGCAGTCGATAGTTAAAGTTTGGAAGTCGGACAATATTTACTCGGAAACCGGACTGTAGGAAAATTAGCAGGAAATCAGAACGAAGGAGTATTTTATCAAAAACAGATGTACAAGAGTTGACATTGAAAGAAACACAAGAAATTTTTTCACAAGAAATTGTGAAACTCTCAGTTTCGGAACTGTAAACGGACAAAAATACAATGAAAGCAATGAAAAGGGCAGATGCATAGTTAACGGGGAAATTTCGCACTCGGTTAAGGGGGCGATCAGACATTTTTCCGGGAAGCTTGCTCCCGAAAAGCGAAGCTAGCTTCTCTAAAGCGAAAACCCGATCACCATAGAGGAAGTTTCACCCCTCGCTACGGACGAAAGCAACCCTTCGTCCTGAACAAAAGAAAGGAGGGAGGGAGCAAAATTGCTCCTGCCTGACGCAGAGTTGAATATGAACCGAGATTTCATTCATTAGATACCACTTGAAATTCTTACTTAAAAAGAGAAAGTAATGATTGGAAATCCCCCGTTTATTTAGCAGGTTTAGACTCTCAAAACGTTTCCTCAGAAAGGAATTATCTAACAGAAAACGAAGTACTATTAAATAACCTGGAAGATGGTCGGAAACCATTGGTCTTTCCCGAAGCAGTTCAAGAAATAAACGTAGATACAAGCGGACTCTTGCCCACCACACTTAGGGAAAAGAAAAATATATTAACCACACCTTGTTTATTCTCCAAACGTCCGGAGACGACTCCAATAGAAGATATCACTTCGGTTACTGAGGTGGACGCATTACTGAATCCTTCCACTAGAAAGGAAATTTCTAAAGAAATTCGGCCCGAACAAGAAACTTTAATTATGCCAATTTGGGCCTCGCACCAACTAGAAAAATTCTCGGTAGATGTGACAGTGTCTAAAGATTTCAGAAGTGGGTTCTCCAAGAGAAAATGTATCGTAAATTTACCAGGGAAAACAGAAAGATTCATTACTTGCCACTTCTTTATGTTAAAGCTTTATACAGAGATGTTTAAAGTGAATAATTAGAGTTACTTCATGAATGATGTAAATCAAACTTATAATGAAGTGCTTTTTTCTTATGTTAATGCCAGATCAAATGTGTGTTATTATTTTGAGGTCATTAAAGGCAGTAAGTAGTTCAGGGGCAAATTTCGGATCTCCGCAGAGGGATTACCAGGAGCTGATAATCATATATATGCAAGGCTTTCCTTTTCGGCCTGGATAAATGTATAATCAATATTAAGAATGTATACTGTATATACCTGTTGGCAGAAAAATGTAAAATTCTATTTTGTACGTACACGTTAAGATTAGTTCTTGGTAACTGTTTACGTGTTTTTTATACTGGCCTCAATGTAAGTTCATATTTTGTTTTATCCTTGATACTTAACCCAGCGAAGTGTAAAAATTTTTATGATTGAATTCATTATTTACTGCTGACTTTATGTGTATCTAGCAGTGATATTTAAGTAAGAGATATTGTAATTCTGCAAACCCACCCACCCTACCGGGGAGGGAAGGGGTTATATTGGAATTCTGCAACCTCCCCACGGGGAGGGAAGGGGTTGTAACGATCCTCAGGTGAGGGAACGTCAGTTTGAATTAGAGGACTTCCTGTTCTCATGAGAACTAATCACCAAGTGTCCACTAAATGACCGGAAGGTAATCTACAAAGGACATGCGTTAAGGATACCCCCCTTGTGCGGGTTCCTTGCGAACTAATCACCAAGTATCCGCTAAATGACCGGAAGGTAACCAACAAAGGAAGCGCGCTAAGGACATCCCCTGTGTGGTTTCCTTGCGATTTTAACGTAAAAGGAATGGAAGAGGTTTTTCGTGTGGATTTGGATGCTAAAAGAGACGCAGTAGAAGTCGCACAATAGCGACTGTCTTATCCGCGAAGCGGAAATTGTTTTCTGTTATGGATGTGCTGTATTGATGTTTTACTTTTTATTAATCCAGAAATCTTTGTTAAGTTTTAAAATAAATACAGTCGAATCCGGTTAATTGAACCACCGGATAATCAAACCAGCCGCTTTTTCGGACCGAATCCTAAAGAACCGAAACAAGTCCTATGTACATAAGCCTAATATTATTCGCTTATTTGGACCAAAATTCCGTTTAATCGGACCAAAAAGCATGAGAGCGAATAAGAAACAGAAGCCACAAGTCAGCTGCGTACAGGTGGTCCGCCACATATGGGAGGAACTGTAGCTGTGCTCCCCAGGAGAATGCTTTATCAAAGGTCAGGAATTCCTTAAAAATACATGACAAGAGCAAAACCAGTGGGAGGTGAACACGCGCACCATTTCCTTTGACCTTTTTTAAAACAGAGCCACCAGTAGCCTGACGCGAGCGAGCTCATTGCTCCCACGGCGTGTACGATTTTGGAGGAAATGAAGAATAGAGTGTCTGGCTCCACCTGAAAGGAATTCCCGCCTGTCAATAATGATTAAAGTTTACACGAGAAAGCTATCATTTCATCACCCTTATGGGATGATTTTAGTGCCAAAGCTTTGAATGGCGAGCATTTAATTCCCTCTTGATCTCAATATGTTGGCCCCGAAACACCAAGGTTTCTTCAAACCACTTTAGTCAGTGAACTGTGCGCGTGTCTTGTCTCCCCTGCCAAAATGCCACAACGGAGCTTGACGTTAGCTGAAAAAATTGGTTTCCTGGATAAGGTCAAGCAACAACCACGAAACACTAGTCAACGTCGGTTGGGGGAAATTACCGGATTGGCGAAGACTGCAATTTCGCGCTTAATAAAACAAGAGAATAACAGCAATGTTAAGGACGAGGAGGAACTTCCAAAAAATGGAAGCGTGAAGACAGGGATTCAGAAGTCGATGAGGACCTTAATGAATGGTTTGCCATTTTTACTGGACGGGCTGTGAGAGTAAGCGGTCCAATGTTAAAATGCAAAGAACTTGCTAAAAAGTTAAAGGTCCACGATGACTTTAAAGCTACGAACAGTTGGTTGTTTCGATGGAAATCTAGACATGACATAAAATTTAAGAAAGCACGTGGCGAGAAAGAAATTGCTGGTAGTGCAGCTGCTGAAGAATGAAAATCAACAAAACTGCCCGAGCTTTTTGAAAATTTTTCAGCTGATGACATCTACAATGCTGATGAAACTGAGCTATATTATCATGCTACACCGAACGGCTCGTTAAGTTACAAACATGTTGCATTTTCTGGCTCCAAAAAAGCGATGGATCGCGTAACTGTCTTGTGCTGCGCAAACATGTCAGGAACGGAAAAAAAGAAGCTGTTGGTGATAGGAAAAAGCACTAAGTCTCGCTGCTTTAAAGGGCATAGGGTGGACAGTTTATCAGTTGGGTATCGTGCGAAAAGAAATGCGTGGTTAACCTCTGGACATTTTAAAGAATGGCTGAAGAATTGGGACAGAGAGCTACAACGCCAGTCGAGAAAAATGCTGCTGCTTCTTGATAATTGTGCAGCACATCCTTATTTAGATTGCTTGAAGAACATGCAACTGGAATTTCTACCTCCCACCACCACAGCTTTGGTCCAGCCAATGAACATGGGCATCACAAAAAATTTGAAGACCCTTTATCGTGCAAGGTTGGTTAATTACATCCTTGAAGCAATTGAAGAAAGTTTGCTAACCTCATCGTCAAAAGCCAGCGAAGTCAGTGCAAAGGTCAACATTTTACAAGCAGTTACATTTGTGGCCGACAGCTGGCGAAAAGTGAGCAGTGAGACAATTCAGAACTGTTTTTCTCACTGTGGCATTAAGCACTTAGTTTTGGAGATTGATGCGGACATGCTCGTTGAAAGCGAAAATGATGACGGACATGTGGAACTTCAACAGGTACAAAATTGCGAAGAATTTTTATCCATCGACAACGAGCTTCAATGCTACGACGGAAATGAAGCAAACACACGACAGCATCGGAAGACCAAGAAACTGATGATGATAATGCCGCTAATAAGTAAGTGACAACACATGATGCGAGGAAATGCATTGAAACTTTGCATCGGTATTTCATGCAGGAGGGAAATGAAAGCAGTCCCATTGCTGCGTTAGATGTGTCGATTTCGTTCGCGTGCAATCCGTCAAGAGAAAGCGTCAGATCACATAGATAAGTTCTTCAAATGTTGACTGGAACTTGGTAAGAACTTGTTTTTTATTGTACTTCGCATGCTGAGTATCGTGGAGATCGTTTCTTAGAATTTGTTTCTAAATTAATTTTCTTAACGAAAAAGGTTCGATTGTACTTCTTGTTGGACATGTATGTTCGCCATACGTGGAGATTGTTTCTTAGAATATGTTTCTAAATTAATTTTCTCAATCAAAAACGTTCGACTGTAGTTCTTGTTTGTACATGTATGTTCGCCATACGTGTGTACCGCATAATAAAGGTCATAATTATATTTTAGTACATGATTTACATGTACATTTACTGTTTGCTACATACAGCACGTCTCGTCTCACAACAAAGAACATGTTCGTGTAATCGGACCAGCCGGTTATTAGGACCAAAACGATCGCTTCCTGATGTGGTCCGATTAACCGGAATCGACTGTATTTAAAAGATCCTTGGTCTGATTACTTTCCATGTCAGAAGTTCACTTACGGTACAATACCAATCCCTCGTTGTCGACTTTGATGCAAGTTCTCGGATCACAATTTGTATTTAAAAACCGGGTAGAAGTTTCGCACACACGCAATATTTTGTAGTGATTTTAAAGTTCGCTTTTACTGTTTTATAGAAGTTTCAGAAAGCTTGTTATTGCTAACAAAGTAATAAATGCAGTTAAATAATTTAATATCTTTCGTAGGTCACTTTGGATCGGTGGTGGCTTCTTATTTCACCTTTCTTAGATGGGTATTCTGGATCAACTGTTTTATTTCTGCCTTTGTGTGTTGCTTCCTAATGGTGCCTGAAGTAAGTTGTTTTTTCTTAATGGCTTTGTCTTTTTTTCTTTTGATGGTAGATGGGAATAACCTCAATAATCAGCAAATTAAGAAACAAAAAGAAGACATGAGGATTTTCTTAAAAATTTTTACTGGTTATTTATATTTATTTCAAAATATAGATTTTGTTGTAAATCTATATGTTGATTTATTATACAACAGTATTTGTCTGTTTTGCGTTATTATTTATATATTTGCTTTGAATTATTTATTTAGTATATTTCTATGACAATGTTGTTGAGACTATTAGGATTTCCGGAACAAGGAATATAGGAAAAATTATCTGCCTATCTTCAAGCTTCGAACTACAGATCTTTTACATGCTAGCTGGATGTACTAACAACTTATGCTAGGAGAGGAACGGAACAATTTATACTTCTCTTCCCCATTTAAGGGTGGTTTGGAAGCGATAACAAATCCAGTTGACAAGATTATAACGAATTATCATCCACCACCTTTTAGTTCGGGTGACACTGTAGAGACACGTTATCCTTTTTGAGGGAAAAAAAGGAGAGAAAATTAGTCGTGTTTTTCGCAGAGATTCTAACTACGAGTTTTCCACTTTCTAACTGAAGCTGTTGACCACTTGCTTCACGAGAGCACTGAAAGGGATGAAATGCAAATTCCCTTGCATTATCCTTCAATTAAATGGCGAATACGAAGAGATAAGAGACCCAGTCGACCGAATCTAAGCGGTGAGGCGTCCAACATATTTTAGATGGGTCCACTCTTTGGCTTTTTAGAGAAACACAGTAATTCCTAAACTTAAAAAATCAATTATGTCCTTACCAGGATACGAACAATTACTGTTTCACTTCCTAGTTGGACGTGTTAACCATTTACACCATGGACACGGGGTATGCAATAATTCCTTGCAATATTATCTTTATTTATAGTGTATTATGTGTAATCTTTACTTTCTAGTGCTATATTTTATTGATGTTCTTTTAATTGTTTTATTATTTTGTAGTGCTTATAATTATAAGAAACATAAACAGAAATGTGTCGAGCTTTGACGTCAGAAATTTGTTTCCAAATTGTCGTATTTTGGAAGTTCCTAGAAAATATTTTCCAGAACCTAGTACTGATTCGTGTCTTTCTTTGGCTATGGTAAGAATAGAATGACGTAAGGATTCGTTAGTAAGGTGAAAGTTAGTCTGCCTACACAATGGGCTACAGTGCTTGGTCATATTTTCCCAACGTTCTGTGAGCAATTTTATCTAATTTGCAATATCTGGCTTGAATATAGAGAATATCAGTGTTAACTTCAAATTCTTCTCGAAGTGTTTTTAGTTGATATCAACATTTCTAAAAATTTTTATCACTTGAAGCTGCAACAGAAATTACGTTTCCTTTTCCATCTGACCTGTTTATATAAATCTTTACGAATCACAAAACTGAACTCTGTTAATTGTTTGAAGTGAATCAGAATGAATCACCTTGTTACAAATGATTACAGCAAACATTTTAATTGGAACATATTTAATTGTGGATTTGATTGGACTAGCTATTTGGATAGAGCGCCTTCGTAACGATGCCATATCTTTATACAAGTGGATCGCTATTTCAAAAGAGAGAAATTTTCATAACGGTGCGGCAGCATGACGCAGTGTTCAAAATTGGAGATCAGTTTCTCCCATGAAACTGATCATCAGCATCCTTATGCCAGTCACTCGTTTTCCATATATGTGTGTGTACCTTTATGAAAATGCGATTTTTGTTTCAATTACTGTTAATGTATTGAGCAGGGTATGAAATAAATCTTCGAGACCTTTATGGGAGAACTCTTATTTGTTACATAGCTGCCTGAACCTATATGAAAAAAGGCTAACTGGCATAAAGTAACAGAAATTTTCGTCAATCAGAACAACTTTTCATATTGTGCTTCTCGGAAGAGGACATGAGGATTTGAAAATTAAACTTTATTTTCAACGGAGTGACAAACTGCTATACATAAGGATTGAAAAAGGAGTATTTCAGCTTTTTTTTTTTTTTGCATTTTTTTATTTTGAATAAAAGTGGATTTTAAATTTGACACAAGCAGTTTTGCTAAACCTTTAATAATCCATTTTTACGCGATATATCTAATAGTTTAAATATTTTATCTGATTATCTTTCGGCTATTAATGTACATGTCGATTTAATACATAGAAAAGCTTTAATATTTTTAATCTCCTCCCTCTCTCTTCATATCATATTTTCTTTTTTTCTAGTGTTTCTCAAATTTTTTAGCTCTCTACGAAAAAAGAAAGATCTTTATTAGAAATTACTAAAAAAAGTTGCTGTCTTGAAAAGAGATGGAAAGTATCCAGAATAAAATAGTGGTATAACGGGATTAGTAATAAATAAATATGAATAAATATGACTAATAAAATAAGTATGACTATCAATGACCAATTAAACCAATTAATCATTTTAAATTAAATCATAGTTTAAATAAATACTCATAACTGAAAAGCAAGAACAAATAGTTAAAGTGTCTTTTCACTCCTCAACGAAAATTATTTCACTCTGCAACCCGTGTTTTGGAAACCACTGTTATAGTTTATTCAGTGGTTGAAATCTATGTTTCCAGAAAGCAGGGTCGGCTATTTCTATGAAAAAACGATGATGCGCACCTTTACGGAAAACACCGGCTTTGCATTAGGGCTCCGTTTAAAGCGAGTCATAGATCTTCAGTCTGTGTACGCTTCCTTAGGCTGCTGCACCGTTATGAAGATTTCTGTCTTTTCGAACAGCAGACAATTTGCATAAGGGTGAGGCGCCGATAGGCCGGGGCAAAGTTAGGAAGCAGTCCCAGTTAGATTACAGAAAAATGCTTGAAGGCTATCTGCCTGAGGAGATGGATGCCTTCGAGGAGGACATTTTAAGGAAAATTTGTTCGTATGGGGAAAATCACAAAAAACGTTATGCTGCTAGCGCATTCTCGAAGATTTGAAAGATGTCGAACTATCCATTTTTCAGATATCTTACTGCAAAGCCTTTGATGGTCCACATTTATTTGTGATGTATCAAATTAAGTATAAATTATGCAAATTTCTTATCACGCACTGAAGTTATTCCATGTGAGATCCTTCTGTCAGGAGCCTTTACCAGTGTAGGTAGCCGCCTTTATCGGTTTTGCGCCACTGGCTCGAATATCGGAAAAGGTTTGGGTATTTGTAGTTATATAATATCTGTGCAACATGGAAGGTCTGAAAACGAACCTCTCGGCTCGCCAGTATTTTAAGCTCTTTCGAGAGGTTCTGTGGTAGGGGAAAGGACTAGGAGGCGCTTGGATCCCTCCCCTCCAAATATTTTCCTTAAAATCTGGGACTGTACAAGTTAGGGCGGTGAAGATTGTACCTGTAAAACCATTGGTGAAGTTTTGGTGTTCCATCTACATTTTTCTTACCTCTCATTGAAGATATACGTAGTCTCTAGTGAATTTGATTTGATACCCATTGAAACATATCAGATGTAACTGGCATTGACCGTACGGATAATGAATATTTTGCCTTCATCGAGGTCAGATGGGTATAACAGTCAAAACGCAATACTTTCAAGATAATTGCATAAATAAAACAAAAAATCCGAAATGAATAATTTGGAAGCCAGGTGATAAAACAAATTGTCATTTGTTTCTTTTGACTGGATAAGAGTCTCCGCACAAAAGCATCTCACATACAGCATCTGTAATGTTAGATGAAAAACTAGAGTAATCAAAGTTTACTCCGATGTATCATAGGTAAACATATGCCCCTCTCCTCTCTCTCTCTCTCTATGTTTTACTGTAGCTGTTTGCAATTGGATGATACTTATTGATTTAACCTGAACATGAATATACCTTAATATTAACTAATGTATTTTATTCGGAAGAAAAATATTTCAGTTATCAATGTATGGTAACGAACGCTGTTTAAAATTGTATATGGAAATTTGATAGGAAATAATGCAGGGATATTCATTGAGAAAATTCTATAAACGAGGTACCTGAATGAGAAAATATCATAGGATTTCTTATAAAGAAACTTCTCATCATTATTTTACGTTTATTACTCTGTTATTACGCTTCTAAATTACACTAATATACTGTGAAATGCTTCAAAATAAATAACTTGTATTGAAATTTTCTTGTGTAAAACCTATATAGCGTTTCCCTAAGCAAAATAAAGTTTACATAACTGATTATTTAGTACTTTTTAATTTTTATACCATATTTGCTAATTGTTTTATTATAGGTACTTCGTGGAGCAGAAGATCCGACAGGTATGCGCAAAGAAATAGAAAGTGACGAAAAAGAAAGCGCCCTAAATCTCAAAAACATCTGGGATTTCGAAGTCAGTATTGTTCTAATTTTCTACGTAATTTTAAGAATATTTTTAAAATAGTGATTGTTATCGTTGATCATCGTTAGGCGACTTGCAAATAATTACTATATACTGACACATGGCGTCAGAAACATATAAATCCATGAATTAAATATGTTGAACTACAACATTTCACTTAATTACTTTGTAGAACTGTTATTTAAAATTAACCAGTTATTTATAATTTCAGCCTTTACTGTAACTTCTCCTTTCCGTTTCCTCACCAGAAGACAAATGAATTAGATAGTATTTAAACTAAGGGCTTTGAAGTTTAAAAGAGAGTATGTTTCTGTCTACACGCTGCATGTTAGGTTTTGCCATTATATCAAACATTTACTATATTTGTAAATGAATTAGTTTTAATGATGAATTTTATTTCAGAATTTGTTTGTCTAACGATAAATATTTTCCTTCTGCAGGGCTATTTAAAGTATTCGCCTATTTTTTACGGTTATTACAGCAACCGAGAGAAAACGGAGGAAGGGTACAGAGTTCCATTAGCATACTTCCTGACTTCCATTTCCGTTTACTGCTTCAGTTTTTTTGCCATATTAAGGAGGTAAGTATTTGAGAAATTTTTAATATTTGAGTCCTTACGCGTAAAATCATTATATGTCAGTTCAAAACTTTAACTACTTCTGAAAGTTCTGTTATAAGTTACTAGTTCCTGGTTCACTGTGGCAGACTAGGCTGAACCACGTTAGCTATCCATTATTTTAACTATTGTAAGTCATGAGGAAATGGGGAGGTCCGAATAATATGTATTTTAAAACTCTTACAAGGAAAAACAGGCTTTAGGTAGGGTGATCTTGGGGAAACTGCATAACATCAATGACATATGATTTGAATCAACACGATCAGCTCGGCATTTTGAAAGATGCTGTTTGAGGAAACTGCATATGAGTTTATGCTAATGTGAAGAGATGCCGCTTTGCTTCAAAATGAAGTCTAATACATTTTCTTTCAAATGGAGTAATAATCATTCGGACAACATATCCAAGTGGGTGAATCTGTAATATACGCTTCTGAAAGAGGGAAGACCCTAACACCTTGCGGTTGGTTATGGTATAGAAAACATTTATTGTTGTAAAATTACATTCATGTTCTACGATTTCTGACGAAGTTTTGCGCATGTCTAGCACAAGTAAGCTTTCTCTTTAGCTGAATTTCGAATGGCAGCACTTCTAGTAAGTCTTTCAGAAATGGCGAGGATGTTGGCTAATGAAATTTGGAAAGTTAGCTTTTCATATTTTATCCTTGTACAAATAATAGCATATATAAACTTTTATAAGTCAGGCAATACATTTTTATCATTAAATAAATACATTCCTATTCCACAGTTTTATTATTTTTAAACAGAAAGCAAATACAATATATCATTGGTGACTTCATTAAATTAAAAAATAAATATAATGGCCGGAAATGAGTTTTCCTGCTAATCAATTACCAATTTACTTTTGAGATCCCTTCACACGAGTTCTCACTTTGCTTTCAAATGGGTATTAATACGGAAGCTATCAATCAGATGTTTTCTTTATTACTAATTCAAGTATGGTTTCATATCTATGTACTTAGATTTTCAATGTACGATTTGTTGTTTATGCTTCTTTAATCCTTGCGCAGAATGGCGGAAAATTCAAGAATGAGTAAATTGTCAGAGAAAGATGACGAATGTACTTTCGCCTGGAAGTTATTCACGGGCTGGGATTATATGATCGGAAACCCGGAAACAGCTTACAACAAAGTTGCATCTTTAGTCATGGGTTTCAAAGTAAGTTGAAGTCTTCTTTAACGAACTCTAGATTCTTTTGAAGCAGATTCAGCCAATTAAAGCCAAAGGAATCATTTTTTTACCCTAAATACAGTAACAAAAACAATATTCTTTGTTTGGTTGCTAATAACGAATGTTAATGTGTAACGGATAAGAAAGAGTTAGATTTGAAGTTTGTTATAAATTTCACTCGACAACTAGACGGAAAGGGATAGCAACTGGACGGATAAAAGTAATTAAATAAATTATAATACATTTTATTAATTTAAATTAATAAAATTAAAATTTTCATCAAAATGCAATTTAATTAATTGGTTTTTCGATGTACAAATTTCACATTTAAATTACAGCGTAATTCTTTTTTGTTTTATCTTGCTTCCCATGTATGTTTTAAGTTTCTTTAAAAAGTGACGAGCGAAGGTAAATTTTCTAGATTTGAGTCAAGTTTTGGAATACCTTCTTACACTACTGAATTTGCTTTTAATAATGCACCAAACCGTTTTGTTACCTCAAGTTTAGATTAAGTTGGAGGCATTATTCGATATAGATATAAAATGATGTTTTTTAATATTTGAATTGTTAACCATATCCTTCGCATAATGGATAATAAGTCATAATAATTAGTCAGGCCGAAACAAAATATGTCTAAACAGATGATGTTGTAGAGACATTAGGTTAATACGAAGCAGAAGACATGAAACATAAGCAAAGCCTTCGCCGGGAATCGAACCACGGACCTCTCGGTTACGCGTCGAGCATGCAGACCACTACACCACAAAGGCATGCGAAGAAAACGGGAGAAATACCTTATAATGTTATTTGATAAAATGAATAAAACATTTTTAAGTGCTCTGATTTGAATAAACGAAAATCATTTATGCTTCTGTGAAAGAAAGATGGCTAGACAACGTTGCTGTCATTGTCTGGGGTAAGACATACCGTAATTGTTCTTGGAAAGTTTTGTTAAGTTTTGCTTGAAGTGCACAGAAATAAAGTCAGTGTGACCGCCGAGATTACGATCAAACATAGAATGTGATTAATCATTTATGGTGAGTTTCTGCCTACATTTGGATGGAATCAATTTATGACTCCAATGAGCAGTTTAAATATTTTTGTTTATGAATTTGAAGATAACTTTTTTCTCGTATGTCTTGGCCACTTTTTTTATTCTGGAACCATTTTTATATACGATTTCAGTCCTAGATCGTTTTTAACCTTTCCCAGACGCTTTAACTTATAACTATAAGTTTGTGCACTTCATTATGGTTTTAAAACTTGATAACTTCTTTTGATTTTTGCTAAATTAACAACAAATTTAAACATAACTTTGCTTTTCGATTGATCACATTTATGCAAGCGAATCATTTTCTATTAAATGACGCTTTCGTTGAATGAGGTTCACTTTACAAGTTGCCTTTTACTTTGAATTTGTTACTGAAGGAAATGAGCCGCTGCAATTTTAGATTTTTAAAAAAGTTTATTCATCTTCTTTGGCTAATACTTGATCAACGTTGGTGTTTGATTCTTATCTGTATGGTCCTTAATTAACAATCATAGTAATTCGACTCTACACACCGCGGTATTCTCTCTTGGAATTCTGAATTGGACTGGAAGCTTATAACAAGTCAGTCAGTTACAGGAATACCTGAATCACCTATCATACGACAGAGATGCTGGCCTTACTTTTACCTGTGATTGTAATATATATTTACTTTCACTGTTGTTCGCTGTAGATAACGCTGTAGGTTTTGAGTCCTTTTTAATTAGTTGTTTATTTTTATATTATCTAAAACGGCTTAAAATATTTTTACATATTGAAGACGAAGTTCACGTCAGCTTCCTCCGAAGTGTATATCTGAAATTCATTTTTAAATAATTGAGATCTTCTTTAAGTTAATTTTTGCCTTCTTACACTCAAAATAACCAACTGCATATCTTTTCTAATTACGTATATTATTTATTAATTATACATGTTATTACGTATAATTAAAATAGGATTAAAATTCGAATATACTCAACATGGAAGATAAGAAGGCAGGAAACAAACAAATATCATTATGTATATTTCAGTAAGGTTTCGTATAAATAATATCATAATTTAAATAATGAATTACACAATTTCTTTCAACATCATTTACTTTTTGTCGTTCTTAACTTCGAATGCATTAAGGACATGCGTTGGTATTATGTTTCTCAAATAATATCTAGTATTATTGTTGTACTTCTAGAAATTTGCTACATAACATTATTTCTCGTGACTCGACGTATTTTATTCAAAGTATTTCCATAACTCTTTTTGAATAATTTCAAATTTCAGTTCCTAGATCTTGACTGAATCATTGAATACTGGCTTTAAATCGCTGTATGGTTCATAGCTCCTTTGCATATAAATTCCAAGTACTCCAAAAAAAAGTACTCTGTGATTATTCACTTTGGTAATCTCTATATTCAGTCATTCAAAAATAAGAAATTATGTAATTGCTAAAAATTCCCTCAAGAGGGAGTCATTATTTGTTGCTTAAAATATTGAACCTATTGATAAGCTGTCATAGCAATCTGACCATTAGACAAGTGTGCTATGCTTGTTGAGTCAGAATAATAGATGATGTTGATTTATAATGTAAAACTGAACAATTTTGGTTCTTTGCACGATGGTGAAACTTTCCATCATAAAATCTCCAAGTCCATGTAGTCCTGAAATGAAAATGGAAAGAATACAATATAACAAGATAAGACTGATTTAATAGTTAAATCATAACGCTACTTATGCGCCATTCTAGACAACGTTTTTATGCATGGTTCAGGCTTGCTAGGTCAGTATTAATATTACACGAGGTATTTTCTCCCTCCTTTTCGCGTGCCTTCGTCATGTAACTGGATGACGCTTGAAGCGTATTCGGAAGTCCTATTAGACAGTGACGGATTACACATTTTTCTCTTCGCCACAGTGGGAAAAAAACTAATCATTCTACAAGTGGCGCCCAAATTAAAGGTGATGGTTGATAATTCGTCACTACCAGGATTTGGCAACTGGGTCCCTAAGAGAGAGTATATAAGATACTTTCTCCCCTCTTTCCGCGCGTCTTTAGGGTGTAATTGGAAGCATACACGACGTGTATTCGAGAGGTCCAGGGTTCGAGGGCGAGGGCATAGCACATTTCTCCCGTCTCTTGCTTCAAAAAAACCTAATGACTGTACAATTACACAAACTATTTTCTAGATCACAGTTTCTGAAATATCGTTTCCATTGTATTTTTTATAAATAGCATGCTTCCTTTGACCTGCATGATATATTTTGCCTTCAAATAAAATTACACTAAGGAGAAGTTATAAGATAATTCTCCCGCCTTCTTAGCATGCCTTCGCGGTGTAGTGGTCAACACGCGTATTCGCAAGGTCTGTGGTTCGAGTCCCGGAGAGGGCATTGCTCAATTTTTCATATCTCTTGCATCAACAAGTAACCTAATGTCTCTACAAAACAAATGAAAGTGCAAGCGATAGAATAGAATTTAAGAAATATGCATGAAATTATGGAAACTCATGTGTAAGATAAGTTGTTAAAAAAAAGTTGAATTTTAGTAAGATAACGAAATAAAGCTATAAAAGAATTAAATTTTTATGCAGTTAAAAAATAGCCGTTCAGGCAAATAATAGACAACCCAGTATTGAGTACTTTTTTATCTTCAACCTAGGAAGCCATATTGGAAGAAAAAGAAAAAAAGAAAGAAGTTAAAAGGTAAGAGTGTTAAGTTTTTTGTTAGCTTTTTAGCTAGTTTAAAGTTATCACTCTTTCTTCTCATCAGTTGCTCAGTTTCTAACATCGAATATTTTAGTTTGTAATATTATCTATCAGTACTTTATTTCTGTTTAGTTAAATCTGTCTCATAACTGTTGTTAAACTTAATTTACTGTAGTTACAGATATAGCGAGAGGTTTAAAGCAGCGTCTATTTTCAAGGTTTCATTTTAAACATTTCTTTGTCCTCCATTAATATTTTACCCGCTTGTTTTCCTAGTATTTAGCAGCTCTTACGTTTTCAGCATTTTGTAAACCTAAGATAATATTAAGTACTCCTTTTTTTGCGTTTCATGAGTGTTTAATTATAAGAACTTGTAAATCTTTGGAGCAACCGCGATAAATCGCTTAAAGTGGTACGCTTAATAACCTCTAAAACGGCATGTTAATAGTATTTTTTTGCGCATGTACTAATACCTAAATCAGTGTGAATAGTAAGTTTCCCTTTATCGATCAGTTCATTAGAAAGTTGCCATTAATTATTAAAAATTTCAAGTTTATCATTTCTTTGGATTACCTTTAGAAAATTAGCAGCTAATTTTTTTAATAATATATGGGTGTAAATGAGATGATTCTATATTTGTCTGAAAAAAACTGAGAATCAGGACCTTCCTTGCCAGTACAACAACAAGAAGATCTATTAAAGGACAACAAGCGCCAAATAATTTTCTCTAAAATAATACATACGCTACTACTTCCAGCAAGAAAGCATATGTGCATTTTCAACTCGTATGGAGTGTGATAAAGGCTTTCTAAACATAAGAAGTAGAGCTCTTAAGTTAGTTACTTCAAAACCTAAGAACACATTTTAAAAAAATTTTATTTACTGTACTTTTTGGTAAACTGGAGCATAAAAGGAGGATAATACGTCTGATTTAATGTTGACCATAGAAACAAAATAGTGGCATATATCTTTCTATGAAAAGTTCTTTATTGTTCGTTAGAAAAGAGCCCAAAAGAAAGCTATCAGTTATTTTGAAAGTTTTTTTTATTCTTTTCCAGTTGGCAGTTGATAGCAGTTCGAGTAGCTGCTAATTTTGCAGTCTTTATCCTCCTGGCTTCCAGCGCGTATGCTGTGGTTCTTGTCGTCACGCGCTCTCAAGAGCCTGAAGCCCAGGAGGGTGGATCTTGGTACAGACAGAATGAAGTAAGTCCAATCTCTGTTTATATCCTCACCCACTACTAGGAAGGTTTAGGCCCACCAGCGGATAAGTCTCTGAATACTAGTAGTTCGACCTGCGTTTCGATCCCAGGCGAACGAGTTGATTGAATGAGCGTTTTCGTGGTTTTCCCCATGTGTAACATGGATATAAATAAGTTTTCTAAATCCTCCAGCAAAGTATTCCTACCCTTCGGCACCTCCCCCTCGGGTGCTTTCCCATAATCAAAATAAACCAAACCTAAATGGCCTTGCTACGTCCTCCCACCTTGTTAGTGATATGATAAAGATACGATTATTAGCATGTGTCTAGAGGAAGCTTTCATGTATAAAATTTCTTAAATCATGAGTTTTATGAGGTGAATAATATAGCAAACGATGACCAAATATTAAACGAAAACGCAGCATTGTCAGGGAATGAAAAACACATAATGGGAAAAGAAAGATAGTCAAGCCAGTAACTCAGATCGCATGTAAGAAATGAAATATCATAGCCTAAAAACTAACAGGCGCAAATGTTCGTAAACTGAAGCTAATTTCATTGCAGATTGTCAGAGCTTCACTGATCAATAAAGTCATTTAACACCATGCCAAATTGCTCATTATACGGGTCAGGTCAGGTACAAGTGTGTGGGGTACTAAAACAGCATCATAGACAAAGCTGGTAAAGCCCCCCCCCCCACACACTAGCTACCTAGCTCCAAAAGACTCCAACTGGTAATTTATTTATGGTTTTAAGAAGGTTACAAGGAAGGTTACAAGAAGTTTACGAAAAGGTTACTGAAAGTGATTACGGCTATTGAAAGGGATTTATTCCTCCAGTTAATCAATATTTCCCTTCTTCTTATTCATCACTACAGCATCTATAAAAACTTGAAGAGAGTGTGGAATGAGGTCCTGAACACCTTCCAAAAATCTGCCTTCTGGAGTTTATCGCGTCATGTCATACACCAGACATAATAGCAGCTGCCTGTTTTAACAATTCTTAACCTATCCTCATCCTTTCGCAACCTCTCCTGATACCAAGAATCTGTAATAACCTTCTGATTTGTAGCCTTCAAATATACAATATAAGCTATATAAACTGTTACCAATGCATTATCGCCGTAAATTTCAAGGGGACATACGTTTTACTGATTTTGGGTGAGGACGTAAGTCACCTTCAATCTCATTCATCACTTTATTAGTTGTAAATTGGCATCCCTCTGCATTGCCTTCAAGAATGCTGAAAATTGATTGCAGTGTTGCTTTCACATCATCTCTATGTTTTCCAGTATTTAGTTAGTACAAAATCTTGAGTTCAAAATTAGTCTACTGTACAATCGTTTCACTCAAAAAATTTAAGTTGGATTTTCTGTTTGTAGATGTAGCGTAGAGACATTAGGATTTTTGATGCTGAGGGACAGGAAAGATTAACAGTGCCCTCGCCGGGACTCGAACCTCGGACCTCTCGAATATGCGTCAAGTGTGCTGGCCATTACACCATGAAGGCATGCTAAGAAGGCGGGAGGAATACCTTATATAGCAAGGAGATTAGTGGCGCGATTTCCCATAAAGTAATGGGCCTGCTGACCCCGCTTACCTCATTGACGTTCATTAATTCCATTAATCTGATCTTGACATACCAGGCATTCATAAAATAATTGAATACAGGCACATGACGTTGATGTTAGTGTACAATCGCATAGTTAGAGGGACGTTTTTTCCACTTTTCACGGAGAACCAAAAAGCGGTCTTTATTCAGAGCGCTTCACAGATTGTTCCGAACATTAAATTTAGTACACGCATTTTGTCTACTTTAATTTTATATAAGGTGGTCATTTTCGAAAAATGCTTAGCTTTCGAGTAATAAGCGATAAACTGCAAAAAACGTGCCAAAATTTCTAGGCTATTTTCGATTTTTGTTGTGAGAACAGGCTCTGGCAAGATAGCAATCTAACATTCGCATTCAGCACTCCAAGAAACGTATAGAGCCGGAGTGTACTTTTCTCAAGATTTTTCGAAGACATTTTCATGAACAGCTTCATTCCCCAGGCTGGTAAATATCGTGTGGCGGAAGGTATAAATTTCAAATTTTATTAATTATGAGCAATGCTTCTGGACACTCTCCTCATCTAGACGGCTTTCCTTACAATATTTCGAAAAAAAAAATTTCTGCTTCTTACACAAATCTGTTGTTGTTGTTGTTTCAAATCCCCTTGGAGCAGAAAAGCCTACACCAAGTCCAAGAGACCTTGCCGCACAAGCAAATCGCAGATGTCGTTCTGCTCAGTCGACACAACTCTTATTCAACCTATGGAGGAGATTGTTATTTCTGCAGCAGTGTTTACTATTTTAGAATAATATTAGCACAAGCCATCGAAGTCTCAGATTCTAATGCTGACTGATTTTTGAGATAATTTCGATGTCAGTATCACATATTTCACCGAATCAAGAATATTTCGACCATGAAGGTGTGTACCAAGAATTCAATAGTGAGAATTTTTAAAATGTGTTTAGAATGTCATGTAAATAGTGCAGCTGAAGAATGTGAAAAAGGAGAGGAACTGAAAGAAATTCTGTAAGTAATTATTAAACTTGCAAATGATTTTAAAATTACAATGTGAAGTAGAAGAGATAAGGAACATTCTAGATTGGGAAACAAAAGAGCTTTCGGATAAAGAACTGATTAAACTGGATGTACTAAGAGTGGCAAAAGGAAAAGCGAATGAGGAAGAACAAAACGAAGAGGCATCATGGAATAAATTCATTGCAAAAGGTTTATCCGATTCTTTTTCGCAACTGAATTTCGAAGGAATGGATTTTCATGTCGAATGATTTGCAAAGGCTGAAAGTATCATTCAAATTGCTGTGAACTGTTATCTCGAGATATAAGAAGGGAAAATTAAACAAATGGTTCAAACTAAACTCAGCAGAAAACATTTATCTCGACCCAAGAACATTGCCCTGACGATCCACAAGCCAGCAAAGGTAAAGTTTAAAAATTTATTTTGTAAATTATATTTGTATTAGATTTTAAATTTTTACAATATCTTCTGATTGTATTTTCTTGTTTCTACATTCAATAGAGCATTATTTCAGCAGCATTTAACAAATTAAAATATAGAAACCCTTTGAGTTTAACCGCATAATATTTAATGTTACTTCGAATAAAATGCGATAAAAATGCAGAAGATTTAAAAAATAAAATATAATGATGGTAGAAAGATCAGAAAGGTAAAAATATTAACATGCTTACATTTTATATTAAAGAAATACTGTTAATAAATATTTGGCCAACATACGACAAGATCTACTCCTAACTGTCGATAAAGAACGGACGTCGGTAAGTCGAGGACTATGGCACGAAGCACGTAAATGCTGCAGAAGAAAGCCAATCAGAGAGGAGAAGTAATTTAAATTTGATCACAAATGTGAAACATCGCAGCCCAAGAAATAACATTAAAAGTAAATATTTGCATCTCAGAACCAAATTGGAATTAAAAATTAAAATCAGAATTTTACCTTACCTTTTTCTTATTTTATATATACGTATATATATATAAAGTGCACTTAAATTTACTTTTTTCTTTCAGGTCACTTTGGTTGTGTCTTTCATCTCACTTTTGTTTCCCAATCTTTTTGATATGATTGGAATTGCTGAGAAGTATCATCCCCGAGTTCAACTCAGGTGGCAGCTAGCTAGGTATGTTTACACCGTTTCTGATTAATTGTAGCGTCAATATATATATATATTAAAGCTGGGAACATGAAATCGTGAGCCCCTTCGCCTGGATTCGAACATCGGAGGACATCCTGATTGTTCGCCAAACGTGCTATCCAGTTACACTAAGAAGGCGCATGGTAAGGAAGAAGAAAATACTTTATATACTCTCCCTCTTAAAGGTCAGCTTGGAAGAAGGAGATCTAATGCCAAATCCTGACAGGGAAGAATTAGCATTATCAACTTTTAATTCGGGTGCCACTTGTAAAGTGAGCAGGTTTGTTTGAAGTAGGAGACATGAAAAGTCTGCAGTGATCTTGCCGGGATTCGAACACCTTATTTCCCGATTGCCAGTCAGACGTGCTATCCAATAACGCCACGAAAGAATGTTGTAAGGAGGGGAAAATGCCATGTATCGTGTGCATTGCGATATAAAATTCAGTTCCCACTATTAATCAATATGCTTCTTTTCATATAATTGTATATACAATTAATATTCTGATAAAATTCTCTGTAATAACTATTTTAATTTACTTATTGTGTAAATGGTGCATTAGTTTATTTCCTAAATGAATAGCAGCATATCTCCCACTCTACATTTTACTTACAATACTGTGATGCAAAATTAAAATTAAAAGATTAAAAAATTATGAGCATAAAGACTCGCAAACACAGAATTATCTTAGCCTATTAAACAGAAAGCAAACACAAAGAAAATAATGTAACTCAAAAGAGTACATTTATGAAGACAGTTCTGATGACTTACGACTGAACACCAACTAACACAATGGATAACAATTTTCAGTTTAAAGCTAAATACATGACTGGTCTACACTATGGCTAAACTTTTAAATCACTTGCACAACCAGTTACTTCTCTTCGCTAGGGGTTCAACCGATACAGCAAGAATTAGTACTCACAGGGGTTGTGGCGAATGCTCCAATAAACCACAATGAAGGTTAAACTTCTACTTTTATATTATTAGACAATTAATTCCTCTTCATAATTTAACGCCCCTTCGTATTACTCAGTTAAGTTCAATAGTCTGTTTAAAAGAATATGATGGTTGCTTTTCATTCAGTGCACACGTGAAGGTTATAATTTTTTTATATTTTGTTACGAAGCAGTGAAAATTTTATTTCTTTTCATATGAAAAGGTCGCTGTAGTTATAACAGTGCTGTTCATTGTTCAGATTTACGATATTATGTTTGCAAGATAATTTCAATGTATTAAAATGACGCTGATTGATGGCTTTGGGTGGGTCATTTCAACATATGTAGGGATGAAAAAAATAATCAAAATGACAAACGCTGCAAGCGAGAATTTTATAATTACTAATCAAGCCTCTATCAACTTTTGAAAGAAAAATCCTAAGAAAGATCTTTTGACCGCCGCAACTAAATGGCATGTGGAGAATTCTCTATAATCATGAACTATATGTAAAATATAGGAAATATGGTGAAACTGATATTGTGAGAATCGTAAAGGCATCTCGCATCAGATGGCTGGGCCATGTGTTTAGATAGGATGATGCATTTCCAAACAAAAAGATAACCTTTTCCAGAGTTGAGGGAGTAAGACGAAAAGGAAGACCACCCATTAGATGGATAGATCATGTCGAGAAAGATTTAAGGTTAACTGGAGTTAACCGATGGAAGACCATTGCGCCGAATAGGGTCAGGTGGAGGAAACTTGGAGAGACAGCCTTAGCCTGTAACAGGCTGTAGAGCTTATGAGGAAGAAGATTAATCCTCTAGGCTTTCCTAACTCAAGCCCTGTTCACACCAACGAGATATATACTGTACTGAGAGAAGAACAACATGATGCTTTAGTCCCCTTCACGCTACTCACGAAATCATTTTGCTCAGTGTGACTTTTTTCTGTTTTCACGGATAAAGAGAATTACCAAATTAGTTCAGTAATGAATAAGCTGCAAGAAAATGTATGTTGCTTTGTATTGAAAAATATTTGTGTCAGTAGCTTCAGAACTGTTTTTATGTTTCCAAGAGTGAGCAAAACGTTGAAAATGGTGTATCGTTGCTGGTCGAGAATACTTTTGAAGAGAACTAAAATATATAACTGTAGCTTATAATATGACGATATTAGCTGTTTAACCTAGATCGTTATAATTCAGAAGCCTATTATAACGTAGATCGTTATAATTCATTTAAGATCGTTATCTTAAATGAAACTCCTATGTTTCAGAACACTTGAACATATAGTGGTCAGAGTCCACACAGGTATCATTATTCCTAGACCGAATCTGTTCAGGTAGATGACATATGGACCCCGTACATATGGAGATAGACCCCGATGACATATGGAGAAACTGCATAATATCTCCTATACCAGTGATTTTCAACCAGTGATACGCAAAAAAACAAAATATTTTTAACTATTAAATTCAAAAATCTCGTGAAGGAAAAGGACAATTGATAGAAATTTTCTGTGATTGAACTCTAACTGAAGATTTCAAAAATAGCACACTTGTTAACTTTAGGCTGAACTGAAAGAAAGAATTTATAGGCATTTCCAAATAAAGCTATTAAATTTTCATTCCCTTTTTGCACAACCTATTTGTGTGAACAAGGATTTTCTTCCATGTTATATTTGAAAAAAAAATACGGAACAAAATTAAAAGTGCACCATAATTTACTGTTATAGCTAAGTGAAATATGACCAGACATAAAGAAATTAATCTCTCTTAAACAAGCCCAAATTTCGCAATAAATTTTAGAATTAAAGTATTATAACTTAAATCTTGAAAATTAAAATGGTAACCAATTTTAGTCTAATATTTTTTATGTGTGCATGTTTAATACAAATGGCCAACAATTTGTGCAAATGGCAAAATATATTTATCTAAATATTTCTGTTGAGAAACTGAAAAATAATCACTGTAAAATGTAGTGGTGGTACTAAAGTTTTTCAATTTTTATTTAGATGGTTCGCGTTAGTCAAAAGGTTGGGAACCGCTGTTCTAGACCAATTAATACTGCTGTATCTAACATTGGGGGAAAAGATAAACGCATATCTGCCGTTTGTGACGTCACCCTATTATTCTTTTTGTAGTTTCTATAATAACAGTGTCCAAGCGGCTAACTTCATATGCAGAACTGGCAACTGGATGTAAACTGATCTTACACTAGGATCTTTTAGAGATATAAAGTAGCAGGTTAATCACAGTTACCAATCCATACGTATATTCTTCAAACTTCACATTAAACGTATACTGCTTCGAATTAATGGTGACTGCTGAGACACTGAAAACGAAGAAAAATCTAGACTTCAAACTTTTAGCTACTAAATATTGTAACATAGTGAGGTGCTATTTCTAAATTGATCACTATTACCTTTAAAACTCAGTAGGAGCGAAAAAGAGAGCAAAGGATAAACAACTATGTAGTTTAATATTAAAATGTTACGAAATAATTTAATGCTAAAAATGACGGAGCAGTTCTTTTAAACAAGAGAATTTCTTACAATATTAATATTTTCGAATATAAGTTTTATAATGCTAGTGTGGCTATTTCCAGATGTAAATAAATAGTTTTTAGAACAAATTGAATAGATAAATAGGGATTTTCTGCTTGGTAAAATTTAAAGAATCTTTTTCAAAAGCAACTTAACGTACATACTGGAACTTGAAAACATAGCTTGTTAATTACTTGTTAAATTGTGCTGTATATGTCTAAAATATATTTTCTGACTATTTTCAGAATCCTTCTTTTATATCTTCTGAATTTGTACACACTCATCTTTGCCCTTTTTGCCAAGGTTTACAAAACAGTAAGTAGGGATTTTTTAAACTTAACATCTTTCCAGTTTCAAAACCTTTAGATTTCTATTCGTAATTATTATTTATGATAAATTTCATTTTAATTCTAGTACAACATAAATTAAAAAATGGAATCAAAATAGTTAGAGTTTATTAGGTTTTACGAAGACAGGAGACATAAAAAATGAACGCCAAGATTCGAACCACGAATCTTCCAGTTTGCTAATTAGATGTGCTGACCAGTCACAAGGATTAGCCCATCCAAATAACAAATAGCAAGTTTACAACAGAGGTGAATGCAATTTTCCCTTACAAATGACAGTTCATTTTTAGCCCAAACGCAATGCTGAGTTCTGGTGGGGTTCTGGCGGTTATTGTATGTTATTTCAATAAAATAAAATTTATTTTTAAAGTCTCTTAATAGTGCCTCCATTACTCTCAGATATGGATCCTAAACATAACTAAATTTCATTTGTTAGTATGCGCTCACAGTCAATGAAATTAACGCACATCGCAGAAATTCTACCACGACCGTGTAACTGAAAATGACTAGGGTGCATATTGATATGCAAGTGATCTAAACACATCGCTCATGGTCATGCAGCTTGTAATATCTCTACAACTACAATCCAGCAGATTTAAACTGAAGCATCAAGTTGATTCTATATGAGTAACAAGAGTTACATATTGTGGATCATCTCAGCGAGGATAAAGTACACTCATGTCCAGAAATTAAGGATAATTCGGGGTCACGCGGAAATCGAACTCTAAAATATATATATCACCTGTAAAATCACTACACACATCTTCAAGAATCATATGCAAATTTCAGGAAGTAACCAGATGACACCGATGGTACGTCACAATGACGAGAGTGTAAGAGAGTGATATATAAGGAATACAGGCAAAGAAGTAAAATTGTTCGCAGGCGCTTTATAAACATTTCAGTGCAATAACCGAATAGTTATGACGCATTTGGATGATTTTTTACGTGGTAGAATTATCAGCCGTCTGGAATGTGGGCGTACCCAACTGGAAGTATCAGACGAACTTGGAATTGCCCAGAGTGTCATCCTCAGGCTTTGGCAACGATTCCAAGATGATGGTAATGTGAGTAGACGTTACAGTCCAGGTCGCCCCAGAGTTACAACGCCGAATGAGGACCGGTATTTAGCAGGTACTGCCAAAAGAAACAGGCGGAGCACAGCCTCAGACCTGTCTTGTCAGCTCTCTTCAGCCACTGGTACGACAATTTCAAGGCAGACCGTGTACAGACGCTTAGGGCAGATTGGTCTATATGCTCGTAGACCTGTTAGATGCGTTCCACGTACTGCAACTCATTGTCGCCTGCGGTTAGCCTGGAGTAGAGAGCATGCATTGTGAACTTCGCAACAGTGGGCTTGTGTGATGTTTTCCGACGAGTCCAGGTTTAGCTTGCAGTCTGATTCTCGCCGGAGTTTCATATGGAGAGCTCCAGGGACCCGTTACCACCAAGAAAACATCATTGAACGACACCGTTACGGTGGTGCAGGAGTGCTCGTTTGGCGTGGAATTATTCTGAGTTCCAGAACTGACCTGCATGTTCAAATTGGAACCATGACAAGCCAAATCTATCGGGAACTCATTCTGGAACAACATGTACGTTTGTTTCGGGGCGCCATGGGCGCACAATTTGTGTTTATGGATGACAACGCCCCTCCTCATCGTGCAAACATCGTAAGCGAATGCCTTCAATCGGAGGATATCACCCGTATGGACTGGCCAGCATTCTCACCGGACTTGAATCCAGTAGAGCACGTGTAGGACATGCTTGGCCGACGAGTTGCAACTCGTCAACCTCCTCCTACATGTCTACCGGAACTTTGGAGAGCGCTGCTTTTTGAGTGGTGTAATATCCCCCAAGATCAGATCGATAATTTGATACTCAGCATGCCTAGGCGTTGTACGGACTGTATTGCATCGTCTGGGAGACATACAATGTATTAACAATCATACCAACCGTGTAATATTGGTTTTTTGTAAATAGGTTTTTTTGTAATTTGCTCCAGGGAGAAAAAAGTCTCTAATTATTTTAATAATATCAAACATATAGCATCTTTTTTTTGCTCTTTACCTTTTGTTTAATAAATAAGGTTTACAAATAAGTCAAATTTGTTTTGCTTCTAACTCTTCCTATGGCTGATTTTGCATTATCCTTAATTTATGGACATAAGTGTAGATCACCATTAGAGAAGTTCGCGCGATCGTGCGCCAGGCAAATGAGGATAAGCAGCGACTCGATCTACTACGTAGGCAGCTGCATCTACTATGTAGGCAGCTGCAGTGAATGCGACGGGCGTGAAAATTATTTTCCAAGACTCCTTCAAGAGGTGAATTTGCGATCCTTGCGTCCGCTGAATATTCTGCCTTGAACATCGGAATATCGATAATCCGTTTCCGATAATGCCTCGCCAGCATTTCATTTCCGTCCAATGTCTTCTTCCTGGTGCGCTAATTTCATTTATTATGACAGTAGGTAGCTGAAGCCTGAATGTACAGAAATGCAGTGATGTCCATGCTTTTCCCGTGAGCTAAAATGACAAATATTTTTCGTCTCTTACTTAAGAAAAACTTTCCGAAACAGAAGACCTTTCCATTCTTGTTAAAAAAGTTTTATCAAAAACAGTTTTACTTCTTGTCTTTTTAATCGACAAGATTTTCTTTCTGTAAACAGTTAACACAACTTTCTGTAAAAACAAGTATCTATAAATATTTGTACCTCTGTTGTAATACCAAATTAGCTTTTTTTAATCTCGGGCTAAACGGCATTCTTTTAACCATATATATGGAGATTTTCTCTATATAACTACTACTTTATCTTTATAGGTTCCAGTAAAACAGAGAATATGTTACTAACTAGCAGTAATATGTACACTATATTACTACTAGTTTTCTCTCTAGCTTTCATAACGAAACTGACCAGAAGAAAGAGCATCATTTATTCTAATTTTGTGTTTTTAAGGCACTGAAATCATTCTCTGTTTATGATACTTCTCTAATTGTCCAATGCTTTAGTTTAAATAATCTGGCCGAAGTAAAGCCAAGTATTAAATATTTAAAGATTTCTTTTCCTTCGAGACATCTAACAACGTATCAAACAGAAGAACTTGTAAGATGGCAGTATCTATGGAATGTGCTGAGAAGATGAAGAATAAGCTGAGGAATATGAAAACTTGAAATACGAATATTAGTAGTTGAATAAATATAGCAAAAAAAAGTTTAGACGAGCCCTTAAAAGTTTCAGCTATCGCAACTCACTGACGAGAAAAGCTATCGAAATTTTGAATTCCCATAAGAGTTTTAGAGAACAAGTACACAGTGTGGCATTTCGCAAATGAACCCCAAATAAGGCATATAAATTGCCGCACATGCCTCCATTATTTGCAGCAATAAATTGGCAAAAGAATTCTATCTGTAAATTGCAGGGTGGCGGCAGAAAAGTAACTCCGTTTGAGCACAAGTGCTATGCTATTTGGACGAAGTCGTAAACTCTTTCTGTCTGTTTGCTGATTGCCCATCTGTCCGGCGACTTAATATCGTAAAACAAAGAAACAGTGTTCCAGGTTCATTTCGCCTTGTTCTTCACTCCTTCTATGTACAGTGCATCAGAAAGATAGTATCCAACTTCACATATTATCGCTGGAAGCAGGCTACGTTTCCGTAGGCCACCGTGTACAATGTCGTTGAGTGATAAAGTGTGTTCCTGGCAGATAGCATAATCGAAAGGCAGTGATTGTTGCTAGCAAGTTGTCAGGACTGAGTGTATGGTGCATATTCTTGGCAAACATCTTCGTGAAACACTTTACACGATCCTGATCCTGAACAGGGAGCTGAATGCAGCTATGTTCTGTGGTAGAAAACTGTGGTTAAGTGGTAGAAGAACTGCACTTTACAGGGATTTAAAATCCTCTTTTATTACCACAATTATATACAGCCACTTTCCAACTCGGGAGGGATACGGAAAATAATGACAGCCACTTGGGTCTAAACTGAACAATCAAATTTAATTTAAACTAAAGCTAATTAGAAATTAAGTAGTCGTTGCTCACAGAGCTATAACGCGAGGTTGGCCTCTATGCTAAATGATGCATAGCAAGATTTAACTAATACTAACCCACTTAGAATTACTTCAATAAGTAGTAACGTAACAGCGCTACGGCTTAGAATTTAAATACTAGCTGATCAGGCGAACGTTGAACAGAGTAACAGTGGTCTGAGACTACCCTGAAAGGAACTCTCTCACCCTGAAAGGTTCCTACCTTTCGTTTAAATAGAACTTGGCTCCACTTCAAATTAGCATAACGCTGAAACGCGCGCTTATTCTAACGGGAAGTTGAAATAAGAACAGATAGAAAAAGGCAAATTAAAATAAAACTTTGTTAGTTTAACTAAAACCTTACAAAGTAATGTTTTAGAATTACGTATAAACTGCACGATTAGCCAAATTGCTCTTAACTATATGTCGTGGTACTAATATTAATGACACAGAAGACATAGAATTATTAGACAATAGATTTCCAAGTGATTTAAACACTAGTTATTTTGTCTGCAAGAGTAACAAAAAGCCCTTAGTCATTGCATACAAGAGAGCACCGAAAAAAGGTGTTTTCAACAGTAGTTCTTTACCCTGCCAGAACAACAAGACGCTCTTTGCAGCAGGGTTGGAAACTAAGGCAGCATTGAATTAAGCATTGCAAATAATCATGGCTTTTAAGGAAAGTAGTTCAGTGGAATGCAAAGTGACAGGAGTTCACCTACAAAACTAAATTCTAGAAAGTACATAACATGGGATTCCTTAATGATAGAAAGCTTCATATCTCACTTACACATTACATTTCCGATCTATGCCTCAAATATTGCGAGCGCCTGCGCCACATTATACGCCTTGTTCTGTGAGTTTCAGCTGATTGCAAAACGCCACACTTTGTGCCAATTCTTTCACTCATATGCTTGACTATTCCTGGAAGCTTCATGGAGATTGTCATCAGGAAGTCTAATAGCTTTCCTTGTAAAAGGAAAGATGAATTAATCTATGCTGCCTGCTACAACGAAACCTACTTCAACTGACTATAAAACATATTTTAATTGGTTCTTTTATTTGCAATTATTTCTATGTTTTGTAACTTTTTAAAGTACCAAGTATTGTAAAAAAATTTGAATAATTAAATTAAGGTTGAGAATTGCCACAAACTATGCCCATTTTTAAACGAAGTTAAATTACACAAGATAAAATTGGGTGTGGTTTCGATGTTTCCTCGTTATTTCTAGAGTTGATTATATTACTCAGACTTTTCATACAAGATGCAACAGAATTTATGGTCACACGATTGTGAGGTGATAGAATCTGGCAAAAGTAACAATTTTCATAACACAGTGTGTGTGGAATTGGAACTGAAATATGATAGCAGGAATATAGAAAGTATATAGAACATAAAAAAGAAAGGTCTTTTTAATCGTGTATATTTACAATAAATGGAACTTTTCATAAAAGTATCCGTGCAGTTCTTCTCAGTATAACAGAGCACAATTCGCAGTTACCACTTCAAGCTATTAATAACATTAAACACAAGGCAGTGCGAAACGTATCTAAAGAGCGAAGCCCTCGCGGAGATTTCTCAATACTCCGAACTGAACTCTGAACTAAAACCTCAGACCCGATGGATAGTTTCTCTGGTCTTGTAAAATTTTTCCCCGTCCGGGTAGAAAGTTTCAGTCCCTTCAGTTTTTTTAAATAGCTGTAACGCATATAACAGTTACATTTAGGGCTGGATGCAGCTACAGTTTCATACAAGTATCAAACCAATTACAGTTAAACAGGGATCGGATCAGAATGTCGCCATGTTTATCAAATTTTGGCGACTTCTCGCCAAATTTGGCGACAAAATGTAGTTATTAGAACAGTCTCCAGTTTGACGAGACAGCCATTTTCTTCAATGTTAAATGGAATTGCACCTGTAAGCTTATTTTTCTGCCAAAGCTTCACTCTCTTTAGGCTTTTCATGTTATATTATACAAGTGATACTACAACTTTACATTTAACTTCGCCATAATTTTTTACGTATGTATAAAAAATTAGTAAGAATATGAACAAGAATTGTTCAGATGATCATCCATCAACTGCAATGCATGCACCGAAAGACGAGGAATTGCGTTTAATAGACGCAAAGTGATATCTTGTTAAGAAAATTAAACTAGCTGCTGCAGAAGTACGTGCAGCTTCCAAAGTGTACACCAGCCAATTCATTGCCGTTGTGACGTGGGTATTGCAGTTGAAGGACATTCATTTGAACAATTTTTTGGCATACAAAACATGATTTCTTGAAACCAACCGTGATTAAAAGAACTTTTCCTTCTCCATGTTCCTACGTACTGTACTTGCTCATTTACATTTCACATTACGCGCGTCTATCGTGTTACTTACAACATTTGTTAGTTTCACCGTATTCTGTTTCTCTGTGCTCTTCATATTACGATCTTAAATTCTGTTACACCCTATAGCTTTCTGCAGATTACGTTAGATTTTCATGGCATTTAATAGTGTCAATGACAATGCATTTGAAATGCCATAAATATAATTCAGTCGCATGGTAGTGATTATGATGCAATTTCTTAAGTATGATATAAAAAAATCAACTTGATAAGTTGAATTTTTGCAGCTTTATTGGGAAATAATGCATATTTTTTTCATATTTAAAAATTTTGAATTTTAACAAATAACCATAAATAAAAATAGACCACCAAAAGCCCCATAATTGGATGTATTTATCTACAAAAGCGAATTTTTCAGTGTAAAACAAAATTTTCCGAAAAAACCATTTTTTTACTTGTTAATTATTTTAACTTGCGAACATTACGAATAAAAAAGAATTAGTATCCGAGTGAAGCTTTTTGCGATTAAATTTTAAAAAATAGGGTCTGAAGCAGATCCTATTTAAAAATATAGGGTCTGCCAATTTGTGACGTTTCTTATCCCCGCTCTGTTACGTTGTTTATTTAATGACTTTGCTAAATCTATGATGTTTCAGTTTGTTTTATGTCGTAAATAAAACCTGCAATTTTTCAGACAGACGAACTGGCTGTTTTGGCCAAAAACATCACAGAGACCATTGATGCCCAGAATGCATCTCTCAGACACACACGTAGCCTCCTTGGGATTAAGGAAGATCTCGCCGAGTCTACCACGCTCCTTTCGCCTTACAACTGCACATTCATTATCATCTACAACTGCACTCTTGCGGCCCTCTACTCGGGCCTTAACCTCACCGACTTTCCTCTCACCACAACGGCCTTCCCTTCCAACATGACAGCTGTGGACGGCGATTATTTTCTCGACAACTCTACAATGGAAAGTGAACCGGAGCAGCTTGTAGAGCATATAAGTAACTTAACAGCGTTACATTTTGATACCGTTACAGCGTCAGATAAATCTAACGATTCCGCCTTTGGGATGTTCACCGATACTGACAAAATGCAGTGGGTTGCTCCTATAGACTCCATCACTGAAACAACCGAGAACTGGACTACCTTAGAAAATTTCAATGAATCCCTGAGTACATTGGTGCCTCATCTGTCGACTGAATTTTTATTAAACGGTAAGTGAAATATGCAACTTTAATAAATAGTATGAGCCTTCAATTGTGTAAATTTTTGTATCGTTAAATCGTTTGTATATGCAAAATGCGAACAAAAAATTCATTTAAAATAAGAAAACGTACTGTGTGCTAGGATCGATATGTTTAATAACTACACCAGAAATAAATAGCAGCTCATAACAAAATAAAGAGCTATAAGTAACTAAAGCAGATCAACAAAAATAAGACAAATCCTCTTTAATATGCAAAAAATATCACAGATCGCCGATATTACCCGTAGAGTAAACTCTAGAACAGCCACAGATAAAAGTGGACGGGACGCTCGAATTTCATCATTGGTCATACACGTATACCGCGAGAGCGCACACACACGAAAAAAAAGACGGGGACAGTTCTATAGCTCCCGTTCTACTGGGTCGACTGACAACATTCAAATTGCGTTTTTCATGTCTCGAAATCGCGACTTAAGATATATATTAGATTTCTCTAAAGCATTGTTCTAACTTAGGAATTTTGAAAAAAAAAAAACGGGTTTTTTTCTGAAATAACATAACAATGTTTTTCCAAATTTCTATTCCATGACTCAAATTAAGCCCAAATATTAAATTTTGTAAAATTTGGTGAGAAATTTACGGAGAAATTCACAAATTTAACTTGGTCAATTTTTTTCAGTTTGCGCCAAGACTAATTCACTTTGCGAACTTCTTAATACATGGCAACCTATTTTCCCATCCCTTCCATTGTGCAGGAGCGGGAAAAAAATCTCATCGTTAATACCTTTTTGCTCTGTGTATGAGCGGGAAAAAAGTCACATCGTTCCTACTTTCAAATAATTTTAGCAAAGTTTGTAAACAACATTAGATGTTATTATCGCTTTCAATAAATATGACAAATTTCAAAACGCGCCAACATATAAATTCATATATATCTTCGAAAATTTTAAATAAAAAGAAATTTTTTGCAGGTATACTTAGAAATGCATCTACTTTAAGTTGATTATTACAGTTTTATAGGTTATAAATCAAAATCTTTTTCCAAAAATTTATAAAAATTATTTAAAAATAAAAATTTTAAAAATAAATCATAAAAAACGGGTGAATTTTATTTGCATTGAACCTAAATTTCGAAATGTGAAAGAAGGAATCAAGTAAGTGTAATAAAAAAAGAGATATTAATAAACACATATGAAATTAAATTAACATTGAGGAGCTAAAATTTTAAGAGCTAATTTTTTAAAAAAACTACTTGTGCGATTTTTACAAAACTTGGCAGTTTGGCATAATTTGGAATCCAATTATGGAAAAAAATTGACATGTTATTTCAGAAAAGTCCGATTTTGTGTCAAAATACCTATATTAGAACAATTTTATATGTAAATCTAATATATATCGTAAGTCGCGCTTTCGAGACATGGGAGACGCAGTTTGAACTTCGAAAATCGGCCCAGTAGAACGGAAGATATAGAACTGTCACCTCCCCCCCTTTTTTTTTTTGCTCAGTATAGAGTCTCGCCGCACTAATTGTGCAGTTCCTCTCCAATTTTGAGAAAGAACACCTAGGGGTGGGCTCCGAAAATCTCTCCTGGCACACCCTCCCAACAGGAGTTTCGGCTCACCGTCTATTTTTAGTGCCTCCTTGTTGCACAAACACTGTACGCTTAAAAATATCCATGCCTTCTCTGAGATTCGAACCTGGGTCCAAAGGTGCGGAGGTCAGCATCACTAACCAAAACTCTAGATCAGTAATACAGAAGATGTGTATGGTTATCATTATTTTAATTAACCAGTTATTTATAATTTCAGCATTACTATCACATCTACTTTTCTTTTCTTAACCAGAATGCAAATCTTTTTGATAGTATTTAAGTCGAGGATTTTGGATTGTAAGACAGAGCGTCTCTCTGCCTCTGGAGGCCCCGTTACTGGTTTCGCCAGCTCTGATAATCGTAATTCTTCGGCTTTGCTTTATTGCTGTCGATATTGCTACGTCGGGAGAAGCCAATTTCGCGTTAAGCCAGTTACGTACTGTTTAATTACTAGACTTAGTTTAACTTTTGAAATAATTATTACGTTAAGTTACATCGCTACAAGTGGTGTGTGATCTTGTTAAGCATAAGACATACGTTTCCGTTCTGTTTTAATAAAAAGGTTGTTTTAAACCTTTTCAAGACTCTATTGTTACTTCAGACTAAGCGATAATTTGCTAGAAGTCTGTTAGGTGTTTGATGTTAATTTATGTTGCCATAGGAAAACAAATTCTATAGGTGTTTATACATTTTTATAACAGTTTTGATAAAAAATTAAAAAAAAAGCAAATATTTTGGAATAAAAATTTCTGGCAACAGCTTGTTATTTGAAATGAGAAATAGCGTTTGCAACCTTTAAATTTATTCTTTTTTCAGAATGTCGCATGTAAATAAGTTATAGATTGAAGAATAGTTTTTTCCCCTTTCTGAAGAAAAATATTCTTATTCTATAAGAAAAAATGTTGTGCAATGCATGGTACTAAAATTTCGAAATGCAAAATAAGCAATATTATTAATGAAAAGGGAAAAACTATGAATCGTTACTTCTACATGGAAGTAAATGAGAACTCGAAAAAGGTGCATACTCTTTCGCAATGTCTTTTACCTTTTTTCCCCCAAATGGCGGGCCCTCAACCGACTTCAGCTTGGCCACAACTAAGGTCAGAAGGGGTGGTCACTTTATTATGGGGGCACCTAATAGGCGGGCCATTCTTTTCATCCTATGGAGGGACGGACAGTTAAAGCCTTCTGTGGGATTCAAGCCCAGGCCCTCTGGTATCGCAGTCGGCTCCCCTAACCACTATACCGTCTAGGCGGCGATTCCAAGAAATTAATTTCAAAGTCTTTAAATACATGTGTAGCAGCAATAAATAAAATTTAAAAAGTCTGAAAGGTTTCAGATATTAACAGTCGCCTAAAAGTTTTTTACGCTGTCACTGAGCTCGCTGTCTACCAGTGTGCTGTTACTCTCATTCTTATTAAAGACACTTTTTTTCTTTTTAGCTTTATTATTAAGCATCGTTTTCTTCGCACTTACACCATGCACAATTCAACAGTAATGTGATAAAAATTTTAAAAGCGGAGTAGTAGCGTTAGAATTTCCGATGCAGCATTAAGTGTTTGTTATAAATTCTTTTGTTTTTTTCAGTTTTTTCTCAGTTCATCATATCAATGTTCAGGCTTTATAGAACTTTCATTTGTCTTTCATTAACGTTTTGTGTGTTTACTGTGCTTATTAAATGACACATTCTTGGCCGTTACGCCATATAAAATTCGATTCAGCAGAAAAATTACAAAATACTTAAAAACACCTTATCTTTAGTATTTCCGATAGACAATCTCGCTGAAGATGAAAACGTTTTATTCCTTACAGTGTTGTCTCCGCTAGTTATCAAATAATTGAATTTGTTCATCTAAAATTCTTCAAAGCTTTACAAAATATGAATGTTTTGTTCAAGGTCAATAGCCATTTCTAGATTTAGCAAGAGGCGAATGATATGTCTGCATGGCAGTTTTCGTGGTTCTTCTATTTTGAGCCTTTCACAAATATTTTTTTAGCCGTAGATGTAACAAAATTTGCCATAAATGATGTTTTTAAAAAGAGTGATAGGAATGGATGTTGTATTTAATAGGAAATAAAAATAAGTTCCTGTAAAAAGGATAACAATATTTCATTAATTGTCTTAGAGTTTATCGATTTATTAGTATGTCAGCACTTTATGTCACAAATTCCGAGTTCATATTGCTCCATTTTCAATGAAAATCATTTTTATATCGGTTTGCTGTCTCTAGAAGGTATTTTGTCTTCTTGTTGCCTTGTATTCCTTTCTTTTCTACGCGATTTGAGAATATCGTCATCTGTTTTTGAAGAACGAGTAATATGTTGCGCATTTAAATATTTTTGAAAAAATAATAAAAGAAACCTAGATTTTCAGAATGGAAAAATGGCTACGATTGACTAAGCGGAAATGGGATGATTCGCGGTGATGGATCCAGGACAATCTACTAGCACTAAGAGTATTGAAAAGAAAAATAAATTGTTTCTAGAAAATATAATGAAAGTTATTTATCATTTGGATTTACTTGAAATGGAGATAAAATGGGCTCTCAACCTCAATGTGTTGCTTGCGGTGAACCAATTATCTAATGTGTTGTTTGTGGCGAACTAATTATCTAATGGGTTGTTTGCGGTGAACTGTTATCTATCTATTAAAGTATGAAACCATCGTTTCTTCAGAGACATCTTGAATCTAAGAATGCTAATTTAAAGAATAAATCTGAAGAATACTTTAAGAGGAATACATCGGAATTCAAAAATAGTACACAAGTAATGAAAGGTTTTGTTACTTCAAGTGAAAAAGTTTTAGAAGCTAGTTACCTAGTAAGCCTAAGATTGGCAAGACTGGACAGGCTCACGCTATTGAAGAAAACCTTATATTACGAGCAGTTAAAGATATCGTTTTAACATTATTCAACGAAAAAGCGGCTAATGAACTTGATAATATTCCGTTATCGAATAATACAGTAGTTCTATGAATTCATGAAATGACAAATTCCATAAATGAGACACTAATTCAAAAAATAAAACACTATGAGTATTTCGCATCGCAATTGGATGAAAGTACCGATATAACGAACTTTGTTCAATTATTAGTTTACATACGTTTCGAAGAACATAAACGAATTGCTGAAGAGTATTTATTTTGTGAATCTCTTCATGATAGAGCAACTGCAAGTGAAATTTTCAAAGTAATTGATAATTTTATGTCCGAGAACGATATTCCTTGAAATAAGTGCCTTGTCGTATGCAGTGAGGGAGTTCATGCTTTAACAGGAAAACATTCCGGAGTGATTTCTCAAATAAAGAAAGTCGCACCTGAAACTAAATTTACTCTCTGTTCCATACATCGTGAAAATTTAGTAGCCAAAGCAAACCCTGAAAGTACTGAAAGTCGTTTTAAATCAAACTGTGAAAATTGTTAATTTTATTAAAAGCCGAGCTTTAAATTCAAGAATATTTAAGATTTTGTGCCAAGACATGGGCAAGGAACATGAAATGCTTTTGTTACATTCTGAGGTAAAGTGGTTATCCAAAGGCAAAGTTTTAAATCGTCGTTTTGAACTTCAATCAGAAATTCAAATTTTCCTCTGTGATTCCAAATTTGAATTGCAAAAATATTTATTTAGTGAATTATGGTTGGCGCGTTTACAATATTTAGCTCATATTTTTGGAAAGTTAAATGAATTAAATTTAGGATTACAAGGACGAAGCGTTAAAATTTGTTTACCACTAGAGATAAAATAAATGCAATGATAAAAAAACTCGAGCTATAATCAAAGAATTGGATGATAATGTTTTAATCTTTTTGTCCCTTTTAAAAAGTTGTCTAGTCGAAAATAATTTGAAAATAGAAGAACTGACATCCGACATTAAAAATCATTATTTTTCATTGATAAATAATTTCAAAACGTATTTTCCCGAGGATTATGAAAAAAAAATTGTATTAGAAATCCATTTTGTTCAAATATACCTGAAATTTTATCTCTTGAAGAAAAAGAACAATTGATAGAAATTTCTTGTGATCGAACTATAACTGAAGATTTAAAAAATGTACAGAACAAAATTAAATGAGAATTCTAATTTACGCTTAAGTAAAATAAGACCAGACGTAAAAAACACAACACAGGCACAAGTTTCGCACTAAATTTTGGAATTAAAGCAATACAACTTAAATTTTGATAATTAAAATGATAACCAATTTTTAATCTAATATTTTTATGCGTGTATATTTAATTCAAATAATCAATAGGTTGTGCAAATGGCAAAAGATTTTTTAGCCCAAAGGCCGTTAGCCCAGAACGGTTATTAATTTCAAAACGGCATTTTGCGTTGATTCACATTTCAAACTGTTGTCACCAAATATTATCCCCATGCATTATATTTAAAGAAACTAAATAATGAAGAATCTGAATGAATGCCTAAATGCTTCTCGCATTGTGAAAAAACGAAGGTACCTCGAGCCATCAAATTTTGAATAACATAGTCTTTCATCCGAACATGACCGAATTTTGAATTCGAATTTGCTTTTATCTATTTCAAACTTTAACGAATTTTAATTAGCAAACTCAACGATTTCAAAGCGAGCAATGGCAACAGTGTACGAAGGAAAAAACATTTTAATCTACGCTCATGTCCATAAATTACGGATAATTCGGAGTCACGCGGAAATCGAATTCTAAAATAAATATATCACCTGTAAAATCACTACACACATCTTCAAGAATCATATGCAAATTTCAGGAAGTAACCAGATGACACCGATGGTACGTCCTATGACGAGAGTTTAAGAGAGTGATATATAAGGAATACAGGCAAAGAAGTAAAATTGTTCACAGGTGCTTTATAAGCATTTCAGTGCAATAACCGAATAGTTATGACACAAAGGACGCATTTGGATGATTTTTTTCGTGGTAGAATTATCGGCCGTCTGGAATGTGGGCATACCCAACTGGAAGTATCAGACGAACTTGGAATTGCCCAGAGTGTCATCTCCAGGCTTTGGCAACAATTCCAAAATGATGGTAATGTGAGTAGACGTTAGAGCACAGGTCGCCCCAGAGTTACAACGCCGAATGAGGACTGGTATTTGGAAAGAAACAGGCAGAGCACAGCCTCAGACCTGTCCCGTCAGCTCTCTTCAGCCAGTGGTACGACAATTTCAAGGCAGACCGTGTACAGACCCTTAGGGCAGATTGGTCTATATGCTCGTAGAGCTGTCAGATGCGTTTCACTTACTGAAACTCACTGTCGCCTGCGGTTAGCTTGGAGTAGAGGGCATGCATTGTGAACTTCGCAACAGTGGGCTTGTGTGATGTTTTCCGACGAGTCCAGGTTTAGCTTGCAGTCTGATTCTCTCCGAACTTTCATATGGAGAGCTCCAGGTATCCGTTACCACCAAGAAAACATCACTGAACGACACCATTAGGGTGGTGCAGGAGTGCTCGTTTGGGGTGGAATTATTCTGGGTTCCAGAACTGACCTGCATGTTCAAATTGGAACCATGACAAGCCAAATCTATCGAGACGTCATTCTGGAACAACATCTACGTTTGTTTCGAGGCGCCATGGGCGCACAATTTGTGTTTATGGATGACAACGCCCGTCCTCACCGTGCAAACATCGTAAGCGAATGCCTTCAATCGGAGGATATCACCCGTATGGTCTGGCCAGCATTCCTCATCGGACTTGAATCAAGTAGAGCACGTGTGGGACATGCTTGGCCGACGAGTTGCAGCCCGTCAACCTCCTCCTACATGTCTACCGGAACTTCGGAGAGCATTGCCTTTTGAGTGGTGTAATATCCCCCGAGATCAGATCGATAATTTGATACTCAGCATGCCTAGGCGTTGTACGGACTGTATTGCATCGTCTGGGAGACATACAACGTGTTAACATTCATACCAATCATGTAATATTGGTTTTTTGTAAATAAGTGTTTTTTGTAATTTGCTCCAGGGAGAAAAAATCGCTAATTTTTTTAATAATATCAAACGTATAGCATGTTTTTTTTGCTCTTTACCTTTTGTTTAATAAATAAGCTTTACAAATAAGCCAAATTTGTTTCGCTTCCAACTTTTCCTTTGCCTGATTTTGCATTATCCTTAATTTATGGACATGAGTGTATTTTAATCTCCAATGCGCGAGACTGTGTATCGGAAATTCTAAAGGTATGCTGTTTTTCTGTTTTTAAATATTTTGTGAAGTTGCTGTTAAATTGAATTTTATGTGTTTTAAGGGCAAATAGCATGATATTTAATAAATAAAGGTAACACACGAAACGTTAGAAAAACGCACTTTTAGGCATAGTGTAAAATCTGAAAGCATTCATATTTTGATTCTTTCTTTTTAGCATGAAGGGCGTTAGCCCAAAAGGGCTATTAACTTCGTTTCGGCATTTTGCGTTGAAATTTTAAATGTCCTTTTTATTTTTCAAATTCTTGCCACCAAACATTATCGCTCTGTGTTATATTTAAAGAAATTAAATAATGAAGAATCTGTATAAATGTATGTATGTTTTTCGCATTGTAATAAAACAACGGTATCTACAGCCATTCAAGTTAGGATAACGTAATCCTCCACCGAATATGGAATAATGGGCATCTGGAAGCCCTAATTTGGAATTTGGAATTTGTTTAATTACGGATTTCATATTTTGTAACACTTTAACAAATTTTTGATTTGCAAACTCAACAATTTCAAAGCGAACAATGGCAACACTGTGCGGGAAAAAAATATATCTCCAGCTCGCGAGACTGTGTATCGAAAATTCTAAAGATATGCTCTTTTAAATATTTTGCGATATTGCTGTTGAATTGAATTTTATGGTCTAAGTGCGAAAATTATGATATTTAATAAATAAAGGTGACACACAAAACGTTAAAAAAAGCTCCTTTGGGCGTAATATAAAGTCTGAAAGCTATCAGATTTTTTTTTAAATATTTGAATTCAGAAAGTGAACGATAATCATTGTAAAATGTAGTGCATGTACTAAAGATTTTCAGTTTTTGTTTAGATGGTACGCGTTAGTCAAAAGGTTGAGAACCGCTGCTCTAGATTATTCAAAAAGGCCTCCAAGCTTCTTCTGACATTCTTCAATTAATTCAACTCTTCAGTTTTCCTTATTATTATTAATGCTGATATTTTGATAGAAGGAAACAATTTTTTTTTCTGGGCAACCAACATCAGCTACCTTTGTAGGATTCTATTAATGTTACTAATAAATATTGTAATTTGTTTGCCCTTTCTGTCTTTTTCTTCGGGTATTCCAGACAGAGGGAACTAGAAATAAAGATATTTTACTGATTAGTGTAATGTTAATAGTACCATGCATTCTGATTGGAATCTAAGTTTTTTTAAGTAAATAATATCCTTAGGGCTATCGATAGTTTATTCATGAATACATTTAATTTGCTATGCTTCTGCAACCGCGTCCTTCGTAAATTAAATTACTCGCATAATTTTATCCTCTGGATTTTCGTGCGATAAAATTAGTGAAAAAGAAGGAGGGAATAGGTTAATAAATTTGATATTTTCGGAAATTTAATAGTGAAATAGAAACTTCTAGTAATTCAGACACAAATTTCGTTATATACAATAGCAGCTGCAGAAGATTTAAAAGATGAAAAAATTAAACTTTCAGTTTCAGATGATGATAGTCAACTTCATGTCTTTGTCTGTAATTTTAAAAGGTAAATAAATAAACAATAAAGGCTTTATTTGCAATTCTTTAATGCCCTGTAGTAGCACATACTCTAGCCATGCTTTTCTCCCTTCATAAAATTCGTATTGGAATATTATTTGCTTTTATTTTTAAAAGAATGAAAATGAAGAATAAAACATATATATAATGAATCCCTTTTATTGAATATAACAATTAGGTTTATTAGTAAATGTATACAGAAGGCATAACTAATTATGCTCGGCAAATAAAGTGACTAGAATTTTAAGAAGATCCTTTTTGGAGGGGGACTTTTTAACTTTTGGAGGGAAGATCCTTTTTGGAGAGTAACAGTATACGTGGAAAATGTGGTGTTTTAGTTCTTAATAATTTTCAAATAAATTTCAAGTTTAAAATATCACAGCTTATACCAAGTAATAATTAGAATTTTTGAATGGGGATAGCTTTTCATTTCCAAATTAAATTAATGCATAATATCAATTTTATGAAGCGCATATTTTTATTCTCCTTGTATTTTGAATAAAGTTGTAATTACAGTATTGACCTTTGCTCAGTAGGCGAGTTTGCAGTTCTATTTGGTAATCGATATGATAATTTTGGACAGCAAAGGAATTCTGAATTTTCAGAATCAAACTGTTCTGTTTGATACCGAAATATTGGCATTGTTGGAGCTTATTTTTGTGTTCTTTCTCTTACATTAAGGAAAGCTGTTATCACATGTAGCAGCAACAAAGGATTAAATGATTTTCCCCTTTACTTCTGTACATTTATTCATATCTATGCAAAACAGTTAATCGGCGAGTACGATTTCGAATTAAATTTTATGCTTTATTTCTGTGCTACAAATCTAGGATACCAATGGAATAATATTTTATATTATTAAAAAATAATCTCCAAGCTACTTCTGACGTTCTTCAAATAATTCAACTAACTCTTCAGTTTGCCTTATTATTATTATTGCCGATATTTTGATGGAAGAAACCAATTCTTTTTTTCTGGACAGGTAAAATCAGCTACCTTTGTGGGATTCTATTAATTTTTTCTTACATTAAAGGAAGCTGTTATCGCAGCAGCAATAAAGGATGAAATGATTTTTCCCCTTTACTTCTCTACATTTATTCAGATCTATGCAAAACAGTCAATCGTCCAGTACGATTTCGAATGAACTTTTATGCTTTATTTCTATGCTACAACTCTCTCTTATATTTCATTTCATTTAAGTAACACAGTTATATTCAAGTTACCAACGATTTTTTTGGTCAAACATAGCACTGATTCGGAAAACAAATTTCAAGTTACTTTATAATGTTACTGTTAGGTTGTTCTAATTAGTGTGCCCACCTAATGGTACTTCAGCTATTCCCTTGATTTTGGCAAATTGTTTATCCTGTTAACCAATTTTCAGACACGAATAGATTAAAAGTCTAATACTTAATTTTTATACTCCTGGTGGATCTCAAAAATATACAACACAAAATATTCGATTAACTTGTAATGCTTTATTTTAATTAATCATCAGCTGCTAATTAGCCTAAAGTATAATTATGATTCAAAGTTTCAAAGTTTAGGGGAAAGCGTTTGGCAGTTTAAGCTAATTTGTTCTCTACTTTAAATTTCTGCTGTTTGTGTAAGCTTGCTTCCTTTGATTCTTCTCGAGCATTTATTGATCGGAAGCTAAGATTTAAGATAGGCTTTCTTTGCACTGTGAATATATTTAATTTACTCTTAAAACTGCGGTACGAATCTTGTTATCCTCCCCGCAGGATAGGTGAAATGTAGTTTCTTTAATTTTCAATTTATGGTACCGTCTAATCGACGGTAATAATAAATACTTATTTTGATTTTATTTGAGATACTATGCTTTAATTTAGGAAGGCAGGTGTTGAAAATTTGTCTGATAATCTTTTATGGTTACTTTATAAGGTTTCTCCTTCAATCTCTTGACTTTCTTCGTGAGCATAAACTGTGAAACCTTATGTGGAGGTCAGTGAGCAAATCTAGGCTATGTCCTTTAGTGTTGCAGAAACTACAAAGTCAGAAGGAGGGTTTAAAAGTGACCCTTTAATTCAAATATTTACAACTCTTCAAATTGAGAGTAAGCCACTACTTGGGCTGAACTAAAATAATATGAAAATAAGGTGTGTTAACAAATTCAATTCCCTAACTTAGCTTAAGTAGGACGGCGAGGTTATGCGAATTTCACTAGCCAACACTGGTAAATGCAATTGCCTATGAAGGCGAACTTTCAGTAGACAGAGGAAATCTTTGCGCGCACAGCCTTACGGCGATAAATCCAAGGCTCTCTCTTTCCCCTCGTTAACTCCTGCCTTTTAACTGCTAACAGATATATGCGATTTGCATAAATATCTCACTCGCGCTAAACTCGGGCAGCAACTGAAACTTTGAGAATTCGATAGGAAAGTTCAAACTAAAAATAATTTGGTTAATTAAAATAATGAATGCTACAACTTTGGTTATCTGGTACCATAAATTAAAAAAACTAACCGAGCTGTTAACAAATTCAGATAATGTACTTTAAGTATTAGAAATTAACCAAGAACAAGCATCTCAAACAACACAGGTTTTAAAAAAAAAGAAGAATATTTTTTCTTACCAATTAAGCATTTAAAAATACCTATAAAGTCAAACGAAACCGGAAGTATTGCAGCCTCCTACCAATATAAAAGAGTACTAACTGTCTCCGAAGCAGTATGCAATGTTCACTCGGATAACATGAGTTGCAATTAATTTAGTCACCTTCTAAAAGTCAATCTGCATAACCTTCTGCGCGAATATATGTGACATTAGCCAAAGAAAACTTAAGATAGCATTCAAATTAAGCTTAACTATCAGTAAAACTTAAAAATAATTATCATAAGTTGAAAGCAATGTGAGGCTTAAAGACAGGTGGCCTACATTTCAATTGAATACCATTCTAGAGACAACGACGACAGGAAGTCCGACAGAGGATGACAGTACGACGACAGAATCTGGTTGGCCGCCCGAACTGAACTGCACTGTCCTCATCCCTGTCTGTTTTCCTACTCCTGACTTCACAACGGAAGATTCAGATCTTGTTTCGACCACTGAGGGCTTCGACAGCACCACATCGGACGACAGTTTTGACTTGACGCTCAACGGCACGGATGCCTCAGAAAATGCAACATCGGGTCAGCCCTGTGCTGGAATGATTCCGGCCGAAGATGCCCCTTGTCCTAAAAAGTGCATGAAAGAAGAGAAGAAACACCGTATGCCAACGCAAGAGGACCTTCTCAATATTCCGGATTCCACCAAAGATTTGCTACGGAAAAAGTGTTGGGAAACTGCATTTGGACAAGTAAGAGAGACTATAAATATTTTTTTCCTTTTCATTATTGGGTTTGATAATCAAATAAAGCTTATTTAAAGTTTTCACATTAAGAAAGTAGTCTGTGATTTGGCAGAGCTTCCAAAAAAAGCTCTCGACGTTACGTTACTGCGTTACTAATACAAAAAACCTCTCCAAAGCATTCATCGTAGTTTTAAACAATTCTAAGTTCCCAGTGAAATTTCTTGAGATGAACGTTTTATCTGAAATTTTATCAGAATTTTCATGAACAATAAGTTGATATCAAACGGAAGATTTATGAAAATAGATCTTTATAACATTATTATGTAACTTAACAGGAGAGCTGTAAATTCCGCGAGCCAGAGACTTGTATTATACTGTTGCGTGTGTACGGTTTCGTTATGAATTGAATACACAAGTCGTTAAAAAGTTAATAAAATTTATTCTTTTCACAAAAAATAAAACAAAATGCTCAAATATTTCCTCAGAGATATTCGTACAATATCACAATATCTCAAAAGTTAAACAAAACTCAGTTCAAAAACAGAGAAACTATCCCTGAACAGGAAGTCAAACTTACAACTAAGGCGTCAATGCAATAATAAACATTGCATTACAATAACAAAATAAACAATAATTGCAATAAGTAACTTTCAGCAAATCAAATGCTATTAAATACAAATCAAATACTAAATACAAATCAAATACTAAATACAAATTAAATACTATAAAATACTAAATACAAAAAGGGCCATAGTCTAATATTATTTACTTTACGATTTACAATTATATGCACTACGCATTATGGCCATAGTAATGACCTAACCTGTCGTAATGAACGACTTTAGGTTTAGAGTTCGATGACTTACGGATCCAAATCACGACAGCCTGTTTAGGACTGTGTACGGACCATCCCAAGGTGACTGTAGTTTCGGACAGAGTCTCTTCCGTCGAGTCGGATTCCACAACTACACCTTGTCTCCTTCGTTGAAAGGATGGCCAGTAGCTCTTGTGTCGTAGCCGGTCTTCATCTTCTCCGTCGCCAAGTTGACTCGCTCTCATGCAGAACGGTGCATTACTTCAAACCGGGCCTGGACATATTGAATGTATTCCTCAGGCGATAAAGGCGTTTTTCACTATCGTTCAATCTGCCCTCCGCGTTATGGTCATTAATTTGATTCCGGCAATGCTGCTGGGAAATGATCTTATTTTTCCATGCTCTGGGGTGTTCTGCAGCTCCTTCGCACGTGGCCTTTAGCTCCGCAGTTCCAGCACTTTGATTTATTGTCACTCCTTTTCCATCTCATAACATTTAATTGTCTGTTTATATAGACCGTCTTATTTTCCGTGCTCTGGGGTGTTCGGCAGTTCCTTAGCATGTGCCCTAAAGCACCGCAGTTCCAGACCTTTACGGTCGGTTTCTTATTACTAATATACCATCTCGAGGCATTAACTTGTCTGAATAAATCATCTAAACGAGCCATCAACTGATCCAGTGGCTCGTGGACTCGCACAGCTCTGACTGGGTAATCTCTACGAGTTGCTTGCTGGGTTGCCTCGAATTTCATTGCGTTCGCTAGAGTGCTTTTTAAGTCCTTCACACCAGCCATTCGTAGTGCTTTCTGTATTTCAGGATCCCGGATACCGTCGATGAAGTACTGCAAGGACAGGATTTCTGTCGTTTCTTTCGAACACTCCGTTAAAGGCGAGGTGAGGCAGCCTTTCAACATCCGTGTGTGAGCTCCTGGAGTGTTTCCTTTGACTTATGTTTTTTAATTAAAGCCTGCTGTAGCCTATTAAACACTTCTCCCCAAAGCGGAGATCCAATGCGCCCGATAGCGCTTTCAAATCTAATTTTTGATTGTCTGGGACACTTTGCAGGATATCCGCTGCGTCTGCTCTCAAAGAAGCGGTGAGATGACAGGCCACAGCTTGGGAATCCCATCTATTTGCTTCCGCCACTATTGAAAATTGTGTGTTATATGCTTGCCAGGAAGTCTTTCCATCATAAGTGGATAGCTTCAGTGAGGGAAGAGCATTCATGGGTAAAAATTTAAAGCTATCCGAATTGTTTCCTGCTATCGCTATGCATTTCTTTAAGGTGTCAACTTCTTTGGCGACGGCAGCAGAAACCCTGTCATCAAATTAATGTTTAAACTCTTCCTTCGATTCATTGCTTCGCAGCAGAAACTCGTTCTTCTATTTGTTCTTTCACCGAATAAACTCATTCTTCAGTGTGTCCAGTTTTATTTTCAACAGCGTCAATTGTGGCTTCCATAGCGTCGAATTTGTTTTCTATTACGTAGGTAATTTCTCTTTTCATTTCCTCTTGCCCTGCTTCACTCTTTTCTTGAACAGCCTTTATTTCATAGTTAACAGATTCCTGAATAGCCTTCATTTCATCTTTAACAGATTCATGACTAGCTTCCATCCTTTCTTGACCCGCTTTTATTTCTTCTTTAAATGCAATAAAGGCAGACACGACCTGTCTCAATTGTTCTTCCACCGCTCTAGTATATGACATTCAAATATCCCTTCGCTGCCACCAAAAATTGTGGCGTGCATACGGGTTCGTTATGAATTGAATGCACAAGTCGTTAAAAAGTTAATAAAATTTACTTATTCCACCAGAAATAAAACAAAATTCTGAAATATTTCCTGAGAGATATTCGTACAATATCACAATATCTCAAACGTTAAACAAAACTCAATTCAAAAACAGAGAAACTAATTCAATCTCACAGCGAATTTGTTGCAATCGATAACAGAATTAAGTAAACAACAGTTCGCTAAAAACAGCTACATCTGAGCTGAGGTGTTTTAATTCCGCTTTTATAAGCTTTTTAATTATTCACTAGAACATTCTCGTAAACCCTATTTTCTCGATTTTTGTGGATGGCAACAGCAATTACGAGATATTTATTTATTAAATATTAAATGCACGCGCTCTTTTATTTTTACTTTTCCGACGTAACTTTCTCTTCAATAATTGTCTGCGTTGCACAGGAAAATAAAACAGTTTTAATTACAATTCTAAATAAAAGCTAAATAAATCCGTAACAATACTTTTACAAAAGCAATTTTAGTCTTGTTCTGCACCAATAATTATTCCGAAAGTAGATTAATATTATCAGAGTTGTTTGAACTCAAAGAAGAAAAAACCAGCCGTATAACTACGCCGACAGGAATCTTTCTTGCTTTACCTTAAATGGTGGCCTGTAATATTAATGTAAATACTTAATTGACTCTTTTATTTTCTATTCGTTTAGGTATTACATTTGCGCCCACCTCAAATCGTGTCTTTGCTGGAACTCAAAGCAGCCGATCTTGCAATTGCCGATTGTACATGCTAACCACTTACACCATGAGAGCTGGTAGGAGGGAATACAATAATTCCCTAAATTTCCCCCACTTCAGGGCGACAGGGAGAGGCACGAAACTCAACTGTGACTTCGCTTCGGCTTGAACCACTGATCTTCTACTTTCCATCTGGACGTATTAACAACTTACAGTACGACAGCAAGTCCGGGGATGCGGTAGTGGTGTACAAACTTAAGTTGATTTTCATATACATTTTCTCTCAAATTGTGTGGGCATTCTGAGAGACTGTTTGTACTTTCGATTCGAGACGAATCTGCGTCTAATCAAAATAGTGCCACACTACACGTGATGTTCCTTATGGACACTGTGATGTGAACCTGAGCGATAAAGCGCAATTATTTGTTCCTCTTACTGTCGACAATACCTACTTTCTTTCTACTGGAAAAGATTACTTTCAGTATTCTTAAAATACGACACAGAAAGAAAGATATAACGCATAGTTATTAGCAGTGATTTCTTTAGTTATTAGCACTGATTTCTTTCAATGCTGCTAAAAGTAGCGGCAATTAATGTAATAAAATGAGTTAAAAGTTTCCATTAAGGTACACTCCTTGATTTTGTATTTAATTCAATTTTTTTTCAGGAGCTGGTAAAGCTGACTGTCATGGATTTAGTCATGACAGTCATTTCCACAATTTTAACAGACTTTCTGAGAGCAGTATTCGTTCGGTACGCCAATAATTGCTGGTGCTGGGATCTCGAAAAAGGATTCGTAAGTCAACTTTCAAGTTATTTTTTAGGAAAGGAGAATACCTCAAATCTTCTCCTCTCTAACATTTTAGAAATTGATAAACGATTGTGTTGTTGTGTTGATTAATAACGTAGACTGTGATGCTTACTTAACACAGTTTCATGCGGCTGGTACACAAAATTAAACACAAGAGCAATTGGATTGTATATTTTTCACTTTTATTTAATTACACTTATTCTAATAATGCGAAAATTACTACAAAATAGCGAGCCATTCCACACGGATGTCACAAGAACGAAGTTCTATTCAACACTAGTTTAGTTGCCACTCGCAACAAGTACTAAAAACATTCAAAAATGATAAATTACAGATTAATTACCTTACACTTCCGGTTGGAGCGGAGTGATGAACCATCAAATAAAAACCAAACGATCTTATTTTATAAGCTCGCAATACTCACATGAACAGATTGTATAAAAAAGCGGAACTTACCAGGTAAGTAAAGAATAGCATCAGTTGCGTACCGCTGTTTTAACCAAACAGGTCTAAAGACGAAAAAGAATTATAGTCCCCTCTAAGACGACCATCGCCGATTTTCAGATAATTTGGATCTGTAATGCATGTGATCGTCTTAAAAAAATAATGCTTATCACCAATGTTTATTTAAGTTATCAGAAACACTGTTAACATTCCGAAGTGGTCAACGCGAACCACAGGGTTTGTTAGATTTTGAATGCAAAGAGTAATTAGTGCAATTATGCAAGATATGCTCTAATAAAAATATGAAAATCGTTTGAGATAGCCATAGCTAAAAACACATGGCATTATTTATTAATTCATTAAATTATTACTTTTACCTTTACTGTTACTTCTGCTTTCGTGGGTTCCCAATTTGGTGCAAATTATTTAACGTATACAAGAATAGAGTTCTTAACGTTAGACGACGGATTTTGGTAGCGATAGATGACAATCTTATTACTATTTTCGCCCAGTGTCTAGATTTATCAACATTAGCGTTTGTTAACTGTGTCGCATAATTTGAATACCTGAACCAGAATTTAAAGATCTTGCGAATTTCCTACTTAATTTGCCTAAGTTTCACTTCTGTGTTTTTTTAAATTTTCTCACGGATTCACCACTTCTTGAAAAATTCTGCTATTACGCAAGCCGTGGTAGGTATTAAACTGAAGCACTGATGGAAAAGTCTGTTTTGAGCGTTTTTTCTAAGTGCGATATTATTGCACTGGAAGACTAAAGGAAGTCATTTAATTGTCTACAAGGGGCTGGAAGTGAATATTTAAACAGCAGTTTCCGTGCAAAAATACTTTTTATAATTTGGTGGATGTAATAAAAACAAATAGTTAATTTCAAATGACACCTATCCTTAAAAAAGATTAAACGGACAGAAAAACCAAATTTAACATACATAAATTAATTTATTTAAAATATTTATTCAGTTGGATGCCTGTCAGATGCACAAATTACAGTTCTCAGCTTAACGCAAATCTTCTATTTCAGCCAGGCTATGGAGATTTCAAAATAGCTGAGAATATTCTACACTTGGTAAATAATCAAGGCTTAGTATGGTAAGTTATTATTATTGCAAAGAAATGAGTTATTGTTTTCATATGCTTCAAATGTATTAGAAGTGTTTTTTTTAAGTGAATAGTATTTTTTCAAAAAACTGTTCTACTTAATTATTTCTATTTCTATCATATGCAGACATATTTTTTCCAGGATGGGTATGTTTTTCTCCCCTGGTTTGCCTGCAATCAACACCGTAAAGCTGTGTATCCTGGTGTATGTGAGGAGTTGGGCTGTTCTCACGGCCAATATTCCTCACGAGACAGTTTTCCGTGCCTCGAGGTCGAACAACTTCTATTACGCACTCCTGCTCATCATGCTGTTCCTCTGCACGCTGCCGGTCGGCTTTGCTTGCGTTTGGCTTGAACCATCGTGGCATTGTGGGCCTTTCAGGTGAATGAGAGAATTTATGAAATCTAGATACTTTTCATTTTACTCTGGTGAGATGAACTGATTTTAAAATATTTCAAGTTCTTCCTTGTTGTTAAAGCTGCGACTGCACTTGATCTTCATTGGCAATCTTGATCAATCTGATCTATAAGATGTAAATTTTATATGCCACCAAAGACTTATGCAGTGGCTGTTTCAACAAAGATGGCATATTATCCATTTCGGAACTTATTTATACAAGATGTCACATCGAGATCGAATTTAACTGCAAGATTGCTTTTAAAAACGTACGAATAAAAGTATACGCTAGATCGAATTTCAAAATGACAGTGCTATTATTAACATATGAGCCGTTCACTACACAAATCGATTAACTCCACTTTTTGCACTATCTTAAATTTTAGTATCAAAACGCTTGGTTCAGTCATAGCCTTTTATATTTATAATAAATTTCCCAAATAATGACGATTAACACCATTAAACGACAATTTATTTTTGGCCATTGAATAATAAACTAGAAGAAGAAGCCATTTTGATTAACTCCTTACTTTAATGTAAATCGTTGCAATAATTGAGCGCAAATTCAGTAGCACGTTCTGAAAGATAACGGTAAATTTTTTTAGCCTTTTTATCCGAATAAAAGTAAAATAAATTAGTCACAATCTAGTTGCCGCAGAACGGAGTACTGTGTTTGAGTTGTTATAAAGAATTATTTCAATTTCATAGCTATTTTTAAGAAAATAAATGTTACACCGTTATAATCAAGATAAATGAAGCTAATAACAATTTGGATGTGGAAAATAGTCAATCATGTGATGCTTCTCCAAAACGGTTTATTAACAGAAAGTATGGCTCTAGAAAACAGTAATGCGTTTCTTCGATTTATTCTGATTGAACAGTAAAATTATTGTAACAAACACATTGATTGGGAAGAAGAAAAGAAGTTGTAATCCTGATAACTGGTCTCGAAATTTACAAAAGCATAAGAGAACAAAAGGTTGGACATACCATAATTGAGAAGAAAATTTAATACCTGCAAAAGGATTTGTAGCTGTAATGTGCAAATATCATCAGAAGTGAGATAAAAAAAATCGGACATGAGAAGGAGGCTGGCATGAAGGGATTTTATAGATAGTTAATTTGGGCAAAATAATTTTCTTTAGCGGTTATATTAAAATTAAAGAAATTAAAAGAAGACGCCCCACAAATAACACTAAAGACTCAAGATCCCATTCCTTTACATATTATTTTCGAAAAGACCGACTTGATAAAAATATTTTAGAGAATCTTATCAGTTGAGTGAAGGGCGCATATAACAGTGATGTTCTAAAGAACAAGTTACATATTTGATTGGCTCAGCACAAAGGCCGTGTTATAAGTAATACAATAGCTAAGGCATATGTTATAAAACATTTTACATGTACAGTACATACAACATTATACATGTTCATTATACAGTCATTTTCATCCTATACTATTCACTACACCAGAGCTCATAATCCAAGACGAAAGTAGTATTTAAAATGATTACTTAGAAGATAATAAACCCGATTGTAGTCACATTGTTCCAGCTCGACTGGCAGCATTCGAAAAAATTCATATTTTTTTTTCGACTTCGAAAAAACTTTATCCTCTCCTAAACTGACCACATTCATAGCTTATTGCAACCGAAACTTATATGTTTATAATTTAAGTTCCCATGATTTCAATAAAAACATAAACGACATATTTGTTTGGCGAGAAACTAAAGGATCTCGTGGGTCTCGAAATTTCATCATGCCTAATAAAATACATAAAGTCTTATGATAAAATATTTGAAAAAATAATAAAATATTCAGATCCTTATACCAGACATAACACAAGTAGCTAAATCGTCTTAATTTAATTGGAACTTGTTCAAAGTACGAAAATAAGAACTGAGACAATTGAAAGGAAATTTTTGGTAAGTAGACATATCTGTTTGCCATTTATTGAGTCAGATGCAAAAAAAATTCAAAACATTTTTCTTACAAGATGATTGGTAAGATACAATCAAAACGCGTAAAAAGAAAGCATCATTTAATGTAATCCGAATGAGCACGAAGATTTTTTCTGAACGGTAAGACAAAAGTAACCATTTACAAGGTTTCCATTAAATTAGCTTAAAATGCGCTGAATAAAGCTAGGAAGGTCCAGACCCGACTTCATACTATTCAAATGTGACTAGAATGAAGATTCAGAATTTAATGCCATTAATATAAATAACTCTGTAGCAGGTACACCACAAAGTTTGAAAAATGTAGATCAGACTTTATTATAAAGTAAAGATAGAATTGTGACAAGGGATAGGAGAGAAATGATGGACCTGCTAAAATGTATTCCTTCTGTTATACGTGATTACTATAAAAATTTGGAAACAAATCGAAACGAACTAAACTTCACACAGCTGATGAAGGAAACATCATTTATATTGCTAATGAATAAGTCACAAATAGTATATTATAGCAGAACTGATAATATTAATTTTTACGGAAAATCTACAATGAAAATATATAATAGTTAACTTTTTTGTATTAAAAAACTTAAAAATCTGAACATTAAATTTAACTTTATAATTTTTTCATTTGCCAAATCGATTAACTCCTCCAGTCACACAAAAATTGTAACATTACTGAAGATTAATTTTTGGCTGTTCTTTTTTATTAATTTACAGTTAGAGAAGCTACATCTATATTTATGCTCCTACAATAATTATTGGCATTTATATTATAAAAGGAATTTTAGAAAACAATGTACATTATTTCATTGCATTTCTTCAGTGTTTGTTTTATATCGATATTCGATCTGAGCAGCGAACGGCCCACATGTGACATGGACGTACATATATCGCATTGTGACACTTACAATCTGTTACAGATTAAGTTAGCGACAGTATTCTCTAAAGGACTATACAACTTTAAAATGTCCAAAAAACCGATTTTTTGAATTTTATATTTTTGAATAAAGCGTTTCATTCTGCTCAAGATGAAAGGAATGTTTACCTTTGCTGAACTTAAACTTGTTTTCAAAGGTGAAA
>KK119611.1:37179-54930 GCA_000611955.2 Stegodyphus mimosarum | reverse complement strand
TTTTCAAAGGTGAAATTTTAACTGGCCTTTTTCTAAAAACCCTTTTTTTTTTTTTTGTTGTTGTTCAGAATTATGCACTTGACATTTACAAATCCTCAAACAAGATAAAACCTCAAAATAGTAAATATAAAGACAATAATTTCAATGAACTATAATTATGAAGTTGGGCTGAATAAAAAAGGTTTCTTTTTTCAACATAATTACATGCAAAATATTAATATTGAATAATTTTTAAATTAATGTTTGATTAATTTTTAAAAACTGATGTAAAAGTTATATAAAATATATATGAAAAGTATATAAAAGATTATATAAAAGATATATAAAAGTTATATAAAAGATTGTGATTCAGAAAAATAATAAAATAAATGCGTTAGTTTGACATTTAACTTATGTAGATTGTGTTAAATTTAAGTAAGTTAGCAATGTGCATAAGTACAATGTATACATACATATATAATACATGTATAGAATGTAGTATATTCATAAGCTAGCAAGGAGCATAATTCTAGAGTTGAATTGCTAGGCCCTGAAAAAAATTTTTTTTTTAATTATTCTAATTTATTTCAAGTCTATTTAATATTTTGTCACTCAGATCAAAAACTTGTCTAATAACCAAGAAGGTACTATACGTATAGGAGAAATTGTTATTTTTTCCAACCGAATTTTATCTTAAATATGTTGCATTTTCCATTAGTTAAAGGCTTACTATTCTCTTTACATAGTCTAAAATGTAGTTTTATACACATTAACACAACCCCGATTGGTATCGTAGTTGGCGATGCTAGCTGTCGTACGGCTGAGTTCGGGTTCGAATCTCAGAGAAGGCATGGATACTTGCAAATGTATATTGTCTGCGTGGCAAGGTGGCATTTAAAGTACTCACGATCCGCAAATCCTCTCGAGTAGTTTGGTGATAGGGGAAGAGGGGTGGGAGGCCCTCGAACCGTTCCCCCGAGCTGTTTTCTATCAAAATTGAGCTGGAGCTGCACATGGAACTGTGACTGTACGGTTCTGTATCTCCCATTCTACTAGGCCGACTGACGAAATTTAAATTGCGTTTTTCATGCCTCCAAAGCGTGACTTAGGATATGTATTAGATTTATATATAGCGTTGCTCTAATATAGGTATTTTGACACAAAATCGGACTTTTTCTGAAATGACATGCCAATTTTTTTTCATATTTCGATTCTGCAATTAAAGTTACGCCAAATTGCTAAGTTTTGTAAAAATCGCACGAGTAGTTTTTAAAAAATTAGCCCTCAAAGTTTTAGCTCCTCAATGTTAATTGAGTTTGGTATATATTTATAAATATCTCTTTTTTTATTAAATTTATTTGATTCTTCTTTTCAGATTTCGAAATATAGGTTCACTCCAAATAACATTCGCCGATTTTTTATGATTTATTTTTCAAATTTGTATTTTTTAAATAATTTTTATAAAGTTTTCGAAAAAACGTTTTAATTAAAATCTATAAAATTTTTACAATCATCTTAAAGTAGATGTATTTCTAAGCATACCTGCAAAAAATTAGAATTTTTTATTCAAAATTTCCGAACATATACGTGATTTTATATATTGGGGCGTTTTGAAATTTGGCATATTTGTTGAAAGCGATAATAACGAAAATGTGGTTTACGCACTTTGTTAAAATTATTTAAAAGTAAGAACGATGTGACTTTTTTTCCGGTCATCACCCACAATGTAAAAAAGTAGGAACGACGTGACGTTTTTCTGTCGTTCACAATGGAAGAGAAAGGAAAATCGGTTGCCATATACTATTAAGAACTTCGCCAAGTGAATTATTCTTGGCGCAAACTGGAAAAAATGCACTAAGTTAAATTTTTGAATTTGTCCGTAAATTTCGCACCAAATTTTACAAAATTTAATATTTAGTGATAGTTTGGATCGTAGAATCGAAATACGGAACAAAATCGGTATGTTATTTCAGGAAAAGTCTTATTTTGTGTCAAAATACCTATCTTAGAACAATGCTATATATAAATCTAATATATATCCTAAGTTGCGCTTTCGAGACATGAAAAACGCCATTTGAATTTCGTCAATCGGCCTAGTAGAACGGAGATATAGAACTGTCCCCCGCCCCCCCTTTTTTTTTGCGCAGAGGACCTTTGTCACTGTTGATTATGACTTTCCAGTCGGCAAGTGAGAAACTGAATATCTGCAGTTAAAGCTAAGTTTTTTCGAGATGTCATTAGGCCATTAGTTAAGTTTTAAATGTTAGCTCCATAGGTAAGCTGATTATAGGTACCCGCAAGGGAGAGGCTGTTTTGACGTAAGCCATAAAAATGGGGAAAACTTATTTGTTAGTTATCGAATTAAATTTTGTATCCTCATTCCTTTTTAGTGACAGTTCACTTTTACCTTAAATTAGGTTGCTAGCTTTTAATCAGATTAAGAATTAAATTTTAGAGTACAACTACAACGTCTTGATATTACAATGGTCTCTTGGGGTCCCTTTCTGATTTTGTATTATCAATCCCATTTCGAGATTATTTTCTCTCTTTACGAACCACTTATAAACAAGCCTTTAATTTATCCGAGAAAATAGAACTGGTTTTAAAAACAACACTTCTCAAAAACATTAAAAATACATAATTAAAACTGTTTTAAATGTTCTTATATCGCACAATTTAAATAAAGAATTAGTTCATTTTTTTAAACTTTTTTGCAATTGAAAGTATGATTGAATTCAACAAACCATTTATCCCTACTACATAATAACTCTGCATGTTCTCAATTAAAAAAACATACATAACATATTCTTAGTGACACTGAATTTTAACTCATTTAGGCTTGAATATCATAAAAAAGTAAATATCAGATATTCCGGTAAATGAAATATGGTGTGACATAACGTCATTATTGCAGGTATTCATTTTAAGAAATCGAAGAATGGAAAATATGCTAACAAAACTTTTATATCTCGGTAGTGCTAATTTTATTTACTTACTTTTTTGACTGTTCATATTGCGCTACAGATATATTACTTCTTTATGTATATCTTCTGATCTATGAAATTGTTTTTCCAAAATGAAATAATATTGAACAACTAATTTGATTGCTTGTTAACTTCCATAACTATTTATGTTAACATTTTTACAAAACTAATTATGCTTTGTGTATACATTTCAGCGAACAAAAGAGAATTTATAACGTCCTCACGTCCTACGTTTTGGGTGCCTTGCCTTCCTTCATGGTTGATGTGGTCAAATACTTGACGTCCCCGGGAGTCGTAATACCGCTGTTACTACTTCTCATGTAAGTATCAAGATTTAAAAATTACCAACAAAAGTTTAATGGCGAGAATTCTTTACCGACTTTAAAAATTTAGCATCTAGTTTTACAAATATATGCGTATAAAAACTTCACGTGTGGTTTTCAAGTAATGGAATTTCTAGCTGTCAAATTGTAAATTTTAGTTATCGTATTTTAATAAAAGCTTGCAGAAAAAACTATAAGAAAAATTTAAGACATGAAGAATGTAAATTTATATATTGTTAGCGTCAAAATCATCAAAAATCTAAAACCGTAGAATATTTCTATGCCTTATAATTTCTGCTTCTACGATTAAAGATTTATGTTCAGTTTTGTAGATATTCATTTTAATCTAGTTTAAATGGATAAATTTATTCATCTTATGTAGCTATTATTCAGTTGTACTCATCCTAAAAGTTGAAACACAGCTTTCAACCTCGTTGATTTAACGAGTCGTTGAGGCCGATCCTAGAGTTACCATCCTATCCTAGAGTTGTTCGAGTTACCATCTTAAAGACCTGAAATTGGACATATGCGACTTCTCTAGAAGTCAACGTTATTCCAAGTGCATGTCATGCATAGAAGTCCAAAGGGTAAAAGAATCGGACACAATCATAAAATAGCTTGGCAATGTCATTTGAAAACTTCTAACTATAAAATGTTTGCAGAAAATATGACGCTAACAATTAAGAGAATCCAGAAATGTAATATACGAATGTGCTGCAACACTCTTGGCCGATAATAATCGACCTCATTATCCATTTTCTTCTGTACATCAAACCCGACTGGTATTCTCACACAGGTTTTATAATTATCGAATTATTCTCTGGTTTGTGTTCCAGTTTGATCCGTTCATAGCATCCTCCCTTAGCGGTGAAGTTCATATATTTGGTGGTGTATTGTATTACCCTTGGTAAAAATAACGTGCACGCCTTTTTCGATCTCGAGCAGTAAAACTTTCAGTTACGATCCCCATCTACCACAACAGTTTCATAAATTGTCCTTATGGATGAAACCAGCTGAATCTTTCAGAAGATGAGATGTGGTCAGTTTAATTAATAACTTTTTCATCTAATCTTCTGAAAACTATCCTTTCTTATTCTGATGACTGGTTTTTAATCACGCATCAGCAGACCATACTGATATAATCTTGCCCATCTTTCCCAAAACGTCCTTAATAGCTAGAAATGATACTTGTACCTTTTGATAAACTCTTTCCTTTCCTGTAGAGACAGGATTTTTTTCTATAATTCCAGAAGGTGATGTTGTTAATCCTCTGATGGAAAGGAAATGTGCTGGTGTTAGCAGCTCCAGTTCTTTAATAAATTAATGGTCCCGAATAAAGGATTCTTTAAATTTAATAATAATAGTTTTTAGTTCTTCATAATTGAGCAAAGCTTTCATAGGAATTTTCTTCGAGCATCCTTTAACGGACCTTACAAGTCGTTCACAAGAAACATTTAAGCAATCACCAGTAAAACTTTTGCATAAAACATTCACTTTCATCTTACTGTCGGAACGGAAGCCCTAAAAAATGGGAGTATGTTTACTTTTAATATTATATAACCTTTCTGATTTATATAGTTCTTTTCCCTTGTGTTGGAAATCAGAGTTAAGTTACGTTCGTAAAATCTATCATCAATCAATTAATTGTTTCATTTCTGTATTGCATCGCATGCATTTGTCACTACCTGAATTTATTACATACAAATGAAGCTGTAGGTTGTCACATTTATTTCACTTGTAAATATTACATTTCCAAATATATATCTTTTCCTTTCAGAACCTCAAGGTAGGAAAGTATATGAAATAATTTAAGTAATAAATGGGAAAATATATCTTACTAATCTCCATTTAGTTGATTCATATTTGGACACGATCCCTTTCCCCATTTGTTGTTATGAGAAAAATATCTTTTTTTCTAAAGCAACGATATTTTTAGTAAAAGAGCCACAGAAGAACAGGAATTCTTCTCATGTCCCTTGTCACAAGCATATCACAGTGTTACATCAGCTATGACTAGGTTAGAGTTCCGTACGTGTTTGACAAACCCGCTAAAATTCCCCATAGGGTTATTTAAATTGTCAAATACCTTTTGGAAAAATAAAGTATCAAATACCAAACCCAAGATACATGTGAACAATACCTGTAACAAAACAAATCCTTGTCTTCGTGAGCGTATCCATCAAAATTAATTAGCTGTGTGTAACATGTTTAGAAAGGTAGCACTGAGAACCTGTAGCGTGTTTCCTGTAACAACAGGATAGCGGGAAAATACCAGCCTTATCATGTGGTGAGCTCTCGGTGTCCGAATGCTTATTTTTCTGTTATTGTTCATACACCTTTCTACATCAATAAAGAATATACTCGATCTACCCTTTGTAATTACTAGTACTGGCTCAAAAGACAAAATTTAAACTCTGTGATGCTAAGCTTTATGCATTTCGAAGAAGCTTGTTTTCTAGGAACTTCTTGGGGTATTCTCGAAAGGCCAAGAATGTAAACAGAATACGCAATGCATCTGTGAAGATCATTTGCTTTTTCAGGACAAAAGATCACTAACATGTATTTCGATACTATTGAATGACAGTTATTTCTATTATTAGGTCTAGCTTTCAAAACCACATGCTACAGCAAGCTTGAACATCCCCGTCTGGAACCTCGATATTTATAAATTAGGGAATGAAAAGCCTTAGAGCCACAAGGGGTTACTTACCTTACTCTTTATAACTATTTTTTTTTCGAAAATATATCAAAAGCAATATGTATGTTCCACCCTTGCCGTCGTAATGCAAAACATAGCGATCATATTTTACTTCTGGAACATACTTCGTGAAGTGTGTGTGGGGGGGGAATTATATACATCATGAGATTTTCAGAACATAAAAGAGTGAAGAATCAACTATTTTTGTGTCGCAATTCAAACCTCGGATCTTGCAGTTGTTAGATGGATATGTTTTCTATCCACCTGCACGAGAGAGTAAGCAGGAAGGAATGCCATATTTCTCTACACGTGTACAATGCTTTAAGATTTAATTTAGCAAGCCAACAATTATGAAGCAATCAAATAAAAATTAGTGGTAATGATTACTGGTACATCTTAGCCTTATAGAATTACATGATTCTGTCACAGAAAGGAAAGCAAATAGAGTTCTTTGTTTGATTTTATGGAGTCATAGATTTAATTAATAAACAGCCTCAAGCAAGAGTTTTTCTTTCATATAAATCGACTGTCTTTAAGTATCTTGCTGCAAACCGAAAAGTCTTTTTATTTGATGGGTTTTAGGAAAAAATAGATTTTCATTTCAAAAATTGATTCCTCATTATAAATGTGCCATTTGTAAAGCATGTCAGAAATTTAGAAAACTGTAACTATGAAAGAGTTCCAAGATAAGATTCTTGGCATTTTAGTCCCACGGAATAGTTTTAATTTGGGTATCACAGTGCATCAAAAACATCCTTCAATTCTCTCTCCGACTGCAAGCCAAAAACCTTTTTCTACACTTTTGTTCTCCATATATTCAAAGTATACGTCTTTAAGTCAGCACTTGACCGGGAAGTGAACTATTTCAGAATCATTACAATCAGTAGAATCTTCTCGTCTTAAACTTATATATAAACTATACTTCATTACTTAAATTTTCCAGTTTTAATAAAAGAGAAAAAATATTCATTTGTTCCAATCAATCATAATTATTTAGTCATTATTCTTTTCTTTCTCGATAACAACGCAAAACTGCGCATAATATTTTGCAAAAGTTCAGCTATTGAGTTATTTTTTACTCCTGTCAATAAAACGCACAATTATTCCTTTAAAGATCCCATTCGTGATTCGTGATTCGTAATTCCTAGGGAATCGATAGCAGTCCTTATCAACAAGGCTTGCGACACACTAGGCAAACAAAATGAAATTTAAAATTTCTCACCAAGGCCAATAAACTTTATGTTCGAAAAGCGGAAACATAAGCCCTTCATCACAGCACTGTTGGACTACAAACTACAAGTTCAGCTTTCATTTTACCAAAATCATTCAATAAACTTCCTCCGTTGGTAAATTAGATTTCCTCGTCTAGTTCTATATCCATGAAAACTGTTTTATATTAGTCAGTGATTTACATTCTAACTTGCTTTTCCCACCCACTTACCTGAAAACTTCAATTGTGATTCCATTTCCCGTCCTCTCCATGGGAATTGTCTTTGTTTTGTTTTTTTGTTTTTTTCGTTATTTTTTTTTCTTTTCCCTTCATTACGGTGAATATCGTTGTTAGTTGCCAGTAAGTTTTCAAAAATTCGTTGATTTCTCTTTCTATTTATCGTAATTGTCTTTGATTTATTTTCAGCTGAAGAAGGCGATAATATTCGATTGCTGAAAACGCTTCTGCAGAAATAAAACCTATATCGATTACTGTTTGCTTTCTTGCATACAGAATTCCACAGTTCGAAGAATTTGTTTCTATGAAAGATTCACGATTCATATTTTGTATAAACGTAATAATTATGCATATGCATATTAAATTCAAAACATAATCTAAGCAAATTCAAATATCGTATTCAAATCTAAAGTAATTAATTGGCACAAAAAATTGTTAATGCAGAAAACTATTGCAGAAAAACAACTAGAATAGCCCTGTTTCACAGGATAATTCAGATAAGCGTGACAAATTTCTAGGAGGGGTAAGCTGCATAAAAACGAAATGGACAGTCTTGGAAACACTATCTCCATACACTTACGCGCAGAAAGGAAGAGATACGAAACAGCAGTACATACATCCCTTTAACTACTCACAGGATGTTTGCAAATTTCACTGAGTTGCAGAAGGTACTTTTGATATGGAAAAGAAGGTTGCGGAAGCTGAACATGAACTATTTAAAATAATCTTAGAAATTCAAACCAAGGGATGCTAAGTATGATAACCTTCCAGACGAATCTGAAGGTACCTGAAATTTATAAATGGTGGTATCCTGAAAGAACATGTACAGTCTCGTGGCCAAACAATGCCATCCACCGTATGAAGAGGGAATTTCCGACATTGAACTCGGATTGTGCCAACATCTTCTTCTATCCTTCCACTCGAATAATGAAAGCTCCTAAAAGTGCCGGGGTTAACTGCTCATCAAAAGATCCAACATCGGTCACGACTGCGACTGCAAAGCTGATTCCTCCTTCTATGTTCATCGAAATCATCATCATATATATATATATATATATATATATGACACATATGTTACGGTGAAACACCGAAATCTGGAGAATGTCGACTTTTACCGGTGAATGTCAACGTTCACATAGTCGCTAGGTGTATGTCCGAAATATTTTCCAAATACTCTTACTTCTGACTGACACCAGTGAATGTCGACATTCACCATGTACTAATGGTGAATGTTGAATATATGAGAATATTATATTTTCTTCTCCGTAATTCAGTCGCGAAAAAACACACAAGTACTTAAAGCACACAATACATTCAAAATGAGAAAGGAAAATAATAGAAGTTAAAAAACTTACTTAATTATACAGTACGTAGTAAATGAGAAAATAAAATAATAGTAATAAAAAACTTACTAAATTATGTGATTCAAATCTGATTAATTACAACAACTTAAACTATTATGAGACTTTGAATTGCACTTTGAATTTTACAACTGCATTTATGGGAAACAGCCAGTCGCCTTTCTTTTCGACCTACACCACAGCATATCTGTGATTGTCGACATACACCGGTGAGGGTCCGAATGTACAAGAATGCTATGTTGTATTCGATCTTTCACCGACGTATTTGGTGAATGTTGACATTCTCCGGTGAAAGTCGACATTCTCCAATTTCGGTCTTTCACAGTAACATATATATATAAGCAAATTAAGAGCAATATATGTATATATTGCTCTTGATTTGTACAAGAATTGAAAACATTTCGTAGAATTTTTAGTAGTAAGTTTCAATAGAATTTGTAACATATTTCTGGTACATTTGAAATACTTTTAGTTGAAAGAAGTAATTGAAAAATTTCTTTCAATATAATTTATAGCTTTAAGATATTATTTACTTTTCAGATTAATCATCTATTATTTGTTCTCTCTGACGGGTTCTCTGAGAGAAGCGAACAACGACCTCAAGATGCAACTGAGAAGAGTAAGTTCAGAAATGAAGCATTGTATTGTTTAAAATTCTTTTGATGTTATGTGATGTTTTCTGAATGTATGAACTATTTACTAAATATATCAGAAATTTAAACATTTATCTTTTGGTTTATGTTTCATTTTAATGCCTTTTTTCTTTCGCTTTTGTCAAAAATCATGTTAAATGTTACAAAATTTCAATCTCTTGCTTCTCATGAATATTTGTGAGTTCAAATATATTATTCTAATAGCCTGTTTTTAATAATTAATTTAAAAATAAAGGCTTTATCTTTTATCTGCTGTCTGCTAAAGTAAAGATATAATTAAAAAATCCACAAGCTGTCGCCTTTTTTATCTCATAACACAAATAAATTAACATTATAAAAAATTAAAAGTTAATTAAATTTTACATTGCATAACTGTTTTGAATTCCATAAATGATCATTTAATTATGCAGATCCATTCAAACTTGATCAATGGCAATCACACAATTCGAAATAATCTCACAAGGAAAAGTTATTCCACTGAACTTGTGGTGCAATCAAGTATACGAGCAAATGGCAATGACTCTTTCCTGCGGTCTAGATCTTTATCAAGTTCTCATACTGCACAAATTTATTGAACTTTTACATCCTGTGAATATCATTATGTTTATCTGCATACTAATTATGTTCATCTGTTATTTTTGTTACACCAAAACAGATGTTTAATTTAATTTGAGAATTTCAAATTGTATTGAGACTATATTGCAATTTCTTTATATCTTAAATCATTATTTTTAATAAATACTGGATGCGGAGCGTACGGTGGGATTGCACGATGTACCATAATAAGTAAACTCTAGATAATTTGGAAAGCTTCAGTTTCCCATTTCCTTAACATTGCATTGTAAATTCTAATAAAACTTGAATTTTTTTAATAGTTAGTATGGGAAGGCATTAACAGCTGATCCATGGTACATCGGTGGTGTCCCCTATACTTTTACCTGTACCTGTTTGACTTATTGAAAAGAGACAATTTAATCAGTTGTAGAGTAATACTATTGCATATGATACTTGCTACAAAATTATTCTTAATTATCTGTGTTTTCTCATAGAGTTTGTTACCCTTTTCAGGAAAAAAACGAAAGAGAAAAACCTCCAAAACCAGAAGAGAAACGTAAGTTTTGACGCATTTTCTTTTGTCCAAATTTTAAGCTTGAAATCAACCGATGAAGAATGCTCTATCGTATTATTTTGAGTCGTACATGTGCCAGTTATGGCCCTAAACCTTTGATAATCCCTGAGAAATTGTTAATTTCATGCACTTATGAATATTTTCAAGAATTAAAAGTTTTACAGAATAGAATAGAAGAGAAACACGCCAATGTTTCAATCAAAATCGCTGAAACAACCTTGTATTTGGCGTACATTTATTAAAACACTCAATCGATTTCGAGGGCAGCTACAGGTTCCTTCTCATCAGGAGAACGAAATTTCTAGAGAGGGAAAGCAACCTCAGCAACGGCTGGCGTTGCCTCCTCGCGCATGGTACTACCCGAGGGTATAAAAAATAATCCATTACTGAGGTTGCTCTCCCTTTCTAGAAATTTCGCTCTCCTGATGAGGAGGGACCTGTATCTGCCCTCGAAATCCATTGAGTGTTTTAATAAATGTACGCCAAATACAAGGTTGTTTCAGCGATTTTGATTATTACAGAATATCTGAGAAAAGTAAATATTAAATTTTTTCTTTAAACATCGGGTTGACAAGAAAGTGATTTCGTTTTTTCAGTGTGAAATAAAACTCAGTTTTTCTGTATAAAAATTTAACTTTAGCTAATCAAATATCTTCCATTCTGTTCGATGACATTTTGCTATCTTTCTGTTGAGGTCAGCGTTATTACTAAAACTTTTCCCATTTAAGAAATTGTGTAAACTTCTTAATATATAAGTGGTACAAGATCAGGGCAATATAGGGGATAAAACATCACTTCCCAGTCAAGCTCCATTAATTTCGTACCTGTTGCTAAAGGTGTATGCAGCCTCGCATTGTTGTGGTGGATTAAAATTCCTTTGAGATTTGCCAATTCAGGCCTTTTCCTTTGATTGAATCCTCCAATTTCATGAGCTGTTGGCAGCAAACATGTGAGTTGATTGTTAGGTTGCTTAGAAGCAGGTTAGAATACACAACACCTTTGCTATTTCACCTAATTGACAGCATGATCTTTTTCGGATGCAATTTAGCTTTCGATATATTTTGTTCTGAGTCGTCGTGCTTCGATTATGATCTTTTTCGAGTATTGTTATTGTAGACGATCTATTTTTCCTCACCAGTAAAAATTCATTTCAAAAAAGGGTCGACTGCATTACGTTTGAATGCGCATCGCATACATTGATTCATTGCATTAAGTGAAGTTCTTTCAATTCATGTGGAACTCAAATATCGAGCTTCATAAGGGGATAAGACACCTTATGTGATTTTCAGTTTTCGTGTGTCATTTGATTTTCAGTTGTTGTGTGTTTCAGTTTTTGATCAGACATTTAACCTTTTTGCAATATCTTGCAGAGTTCTATCAAGATTCGATTTAATTATTGCTTTAATATTGTCATCATCAGCTTCAGAAGGTTGGTCAGAACATTGATCAGCATCAGATATCTCTTTGTGAGCCTCAGTCGGTTTCTTGCCTTTATGAAAATCAAGATGTGTCAATAATGTTTATTTCCGCATCCTGTGTTAAAATTGACTGTAAAATAACAGTTGTAAGCAAAGGAATTTGATTCTAAAAGGGTCAGCATCCAAATCGCAAAAGAAAAAAATCTGATGTGTACAAATGGCTTCCTTGTACGGAATATTAAATTATACGCATTTTGCATTTCATTTAAACTTATTGGATTGAATTAAATCTATTTCATCGATAGCGCATAAACCACAATAGAATAAATGCACTCTTTAAGATTTACTACATTTGTTTACCACAGCGACACTCTAGCCCTAGCTTCAGTTAACAGCGTTGTATCTCATTCATTTCATAACTCATCAGAATGCACAAAAATTATGTATATCATCTGGAGAATTACCTAATCGTTGCCACGTGTTCTATTCAAATAGTATAAGAAATCTAAAACAATGTACAGAAGAAATTAAACAACAACAAAAACCAGTTTTTCACAGATGATTCAGTATTTCTCATTCAATTAATTCAGTTCTGACTTCGCGACAAGGCAAAAATACTTAAAAACTCAAAATATCTATATTAAAAATTATTAAGTAAATCTTAGAAACTTATTTCTTGGAATAAATTCCAGAATAGATTAATCATGATTTAATTCGCAATAATAAAAGAATGCGTTATCTTTGTTACTGCGAAGCTTAGTTTCTCTAGATTGGCAACAAATCCACTATTCTGCTAAGCTTCAAATGTAAACAAATATGGCCGCTATGGCCAAAATAATTAGGCTTAGCCGCACTGAAACAACTTTTAAATTGTTGATAATTCTGCAATTATAACATGCAGGTTAACTAAAGGCCCACAAAAACCTTAAGCGGAAGATAAGAACAACATAATTCAATCATTTTTAAAGCAAAGAATGCACAATTTACCAGCATATAACAATAAAAAAACTGAGCTCACTGAGCCGAGAGTGGATACATATTTATACATAAATTTATATACGTTTGGTGCGGCCGATTGCAACGAAAATACGAGGTGCACATCTGCATGTTATAGCAGTCTTATATACAAAATTTCAACGTTCTGAGGCTACTCGTTTTTTGAGTTATGCAAGATACATACATACATACGTGCACACAGACGCCACGAAAAAATCTCTTGAGAATCCATTTTGAATCAGTTTTATAATTTTATGGGGCAAAAAAAGTCCTTTATTCTGTTCTTACGTACGAATGCCACTCAAAAACATTGCTAAATTGCATTCGAGAGTGGTCAAAATAGATAGTTTCCTTGAAATATGATACCCAAAATTTTTCGCGATTACAATACTTTCTTTTTACTTCGAACAAAGAAGTAAAAAATTATTAGATTCATAGAAGAACAATGCTATTTATTTATGCAAATGGAAATAATTTGCCAACCCAATTTAATCCTTGGCATGTAATTCATCTGGTTTAAGGTACTTTGTTTAATTATTTAAAATGCTTATGGAAGAATAATAATTTGAAAGTATGAAATCGAGCAGAAAAAAGTAAAAACAAACTTTTATCTTATCAGTATGCTACTCAATATTATATTGTTGTTTCTTTTCTAATATGAAGAAATAATATTCTAATATGAATTCTCTTTTCTAATCTTGTTTTTTGTATTTATGTTTCGTAGCTCCGGAAGCAGTCGAATTGCCAGACGATCTGACAAAATGGTCATCTGCAAAGAAAATAATTCCAGTGCTGCCGAACAAATTCCGACCATCCAGCCAATTACTCGGAGACGAATCAGACGATAGTCATGATACTCCTTCTAAAAAAAGTAAGTTTCAAGGCCTAGTAGTCTATTTTTCTTCTATATTTTGCAGATTTAACAAGCATTGACTGCTTGGTTTTAAGCTTAATATCACTGAATTCATATCACTGACTTGAGAAGCTAAAATCTTTAGAAAATAAAGTTTATATATCTGTGCAGAATATTAAATGTGCTAAGAAATATGGAAATTAGTTGCATGTTTTCTAAATTTTAAAATAATACAAGAAAATTTAGAATTAGCCTAAAAAACAACTTTATTTTGGCATAAATTTTGAATAAAATTCTGTTGATTTCGATGGCGATCAGATATAGGTAACTTTTCTTCATGAGCAAAGACAATTTTGCGTGCGAGCAAAACATTTTTACTCTTCATTCAACATGTAAGTCAAAATAGAGTTGCTTTCTTCTTAATTCTATATTGGCAATATTTCTCTTCCATTTAACACGAAAAGTTTAAATTTCTATTCACAGTGATAGAAGGAAGAGAATTAATTTACAGTTGTTTGGAATTGTAAGAAAATAGGTTTTAAAAAATAACAGGAAAAAGTTACATTGCTATCCACAAGACGAAACCTTCGTGTAATATTGATTGAAGGAAAGAGGGAGTGAGTTACGTTTTTTCGAAATTCTCAAAAATAATTTTAAAAAGTAATACAAGAAAATTTATAATTATGTTCACAAGATATGAGCTCTTAATTGAAAAAAAAAGAAGAAATACCTCAAGTTTTGTCGAAATTCTAAACATATAGCTTTAAAAAAATAACGCAAAAAACTTTATATTAATATTCAAAAACGGCAACTAGTGTAATCTTGAACAAAAAAATGGGGGATGAATTAGGTTTTTGTGAAATTCCAAAGTTAAAGATAATGTTAATCTCTAAGAAAAAGTTATCTCTAATTCTTAGTGACTTTTATCTTAGTGATTTTTATTTAAAAAATTGTTTTAAGCTGATATCAGAAACGTTTTCTACCACTTCTGGAATTTCTAGGTCAGGCATTCATAACGCTTATATAAACATTTTTCTTCTTCAAAGAAGCGTTTTTAATTATTAATTTTATTATAAATTTCGCGCATCGCAGCACTGAAACTTCCGCTGTGCTTAAAATCTTTTGCCTGTACGTATTGAAGGTCACTTGAATATCCCCAGAGCACAAAACATTTTATATGATAATTTATATGTATTTGTATGTACAGTCTGCAACGTCTTAGGACTAACGTTTTTAACATGTTTCAGCAAACGTAATTTAAGCATTTATTACTGTTGCATTTCAACTTGCTATTCTTACAATATCGTCTACTTACAAACAGAATTTTCTAATCAATTAAATGTTTGCTTAGATCCATCAGTGAACATCTGCTGTCATGAATTCGAAACCTGAGCAAAAATTAGGAATCAGATTTTATTATAAAGCGAGAAAATAGTAGCATTTTTCAAACAAATTATGATTGGAGATGGAATTCATGATTATGATATTTTAGGCTGGTAATCATTTTTGATTGGAGAAGAATAATTTACAAGGGTGTTGTTTCCAAGTATCATATTTTGCGGTTAACTTTATATTTTATGAATACGTAACGAATGAATTCCTAAAAGAATTTCAGCATCTTAGGCCAGAGCAAGCTATCTCATTTACACTGTTCCAGAATTCCATTCTAGTCAAACTCTTCACCAGAAAAAAAAAAAAAAAAAATACGAACGCAAAATCTGAAAGGGTTCAGACTTTAACGGTTACCTAAAAGGGTTTGTTAAGATTTTTTTTTCTGTGCTGTCGCTGAGCTCGTGGTCGACCAGTCTGCTTTTCTTCACTCCTGCTAATCCCATTTCTTTTTTGTCTTTTTAGCTTCATTATTATGCATCTTTTTTCTTCGCACTTAACGCCGTATACAATTCAACGACAAAACTAAGAAAATTTTAAATTCAGCATAACAGCGTACGTTTAGAATTCCGATTCAGTATCAAGAACTGTTAAAATTTTCGATTTTTTTCAATATTTTCTCAGTTCATTATATTATTAATATTCAGTTTTCTTAGTAAGATGGCTTCCAAAACTATTTTTTCATCTTTTTATTATTAACGTTTGGTGCGTTATTTTTATTTAATAAATATCATGTTCTTCGCCCTTACGCACATAAAATTCAATTCAACAGTAAAAATCACAAAATATTTAAAAACAGCATATCTTTAGAATTTCTGATATACACGCAGGAGCGCTGGAGATAAAAATGTTTTATTCCGTGCAGTGTTGTCATTGCTCGCTTTGAAATCGTTGAGTTTGATTGTAAGATCTCGCTGGTCCAACTTGTCAGACACTGGGATAGTGAGTGTTGCTATGCACACACAAACTAAGTCACACAAAAACGTGCGAAGAGATTGAAACCCTTTTATTGTACCTTTAAAATTATAACTGCGTCTACTCGACGCTCACAAACTGCGCCAACCCGGCGATTCAACTAAAAGTAAAGTAAAACTGAAAATAAGAACTAGATGAACAAATATCAAACACTATCGACGAAGCTCTGAGATCCTAACTAACCGCGTTTTTGATTACCGCTGGGATTTCAGAAAGATTTCTGATTAAACAGTTGAAAATTAGCGCTTCTGCAAAGCTAGGCACACAGGCCGATACGCGCTGATCTAAATTCTACCGAGCAATATCTCCAGCGTAGTTTGAAAGCAAGACTCTCACACTCTGGTTTCGTCTACTATTTAATTCAACTAGCTTCCGCTAAATTTGAAGAAACTACTCGTGCTATTAAAATTTACATACTCTGGCACGGGCATTTCTAGGGGAAAATGAAGGCTAAACAGGAAAGGAATATTAACTTAAAATAAATGTTAGTTAAAATAAATATAAACCCTAAATGATAATCAAAATTTCATTAAAATTTTACAAGATATGAAAGAGATGCTAAAACAAATTCGCAATTCAAAATTCTATTTGGTCCAGGTGCAAATCTTCAAGTAGAAGCCTACGTTATTCAAAACTGCATGGCTCTGAGTACCATCGTTTTTCCAAAGTACGAATTTCTGGCAATGTGAATACATACATTCATGCAGATTCTTCATTATTCAATTTCTTTAAATGTAATACAGGGTAATACTATTTGGTGGCAACAATTTTAAAAGTGATTCAGACATATAAAGTAATACGCCGCCAAATTCCTTTTCGAGACTAATAGCCTAATCGGGCTAACGTCCTTTTGTGCTAAAAATTCCCATTTCTCATTAATTTATTGTTTCAATTCACTAATTTATTAATTCTCCATTTCAGAATACAGAAAGCTTTCAGACTGCTTTCTGTATTCTGAAATGGAGTCTTAAAAATATTTTAATAATATCACAGAAACTCGGAAAACCGTAAATAGAAGTTGAGCAATGTTCCACAAAATGAGTTCTGTGAAGGAATCAAGTAGTTCTATGAAGGTGTTCTATAAATTTAATCAGGACTGAAAGTTAAAGATTAAGAAATAAGAGTGCTGTTTTCTTCAAATTTCGTTTTTTACGAACGTAGTCCTAAAACTTTGTAGATGTACTGTATATATTACACTAAAATTTTATGTACGCTGTAAATTTTAAAAAATTTCGTTTTCCTAAGGAAAAAAGTTTTCGAATGTTTTCAGGGATAATTTCCTTCAGAAAATGTAAATATATGATCAAGACACCTTAAATGGCAGGGGCTGGATAATTTTTTAAAATTCTTTCTTTAGTGGATAAATTTAATAATTCTAATTGAGAAATTTCAATCAATGTACAGAGGCTGCTCGTAGATTTCTTAAACGATTTGCATTGTATTTACAGAAATATTTTCACTAAACTATTCGTATTTTAAATATTCTATTTCATAACCATTATTCTTCACTACATTTTAAACCGCAATTTCTAAGATAATAAAGCCT
>KK119611.1:12469-37145 GCA_000611955.2 Stegodyphus mimosarum | reverse complement strand
TCGGAAGAGATATTTTTTCCCATTACTCTTGAACACCTTTCCAATGTCCAAGAAAGGTTGTAGGTCGACGTTTGGATAATCCAGTTTTTAAAAGTCCAAAAGCGCAAAATCCGTGGATGATACATCAAGAGATTTAGTAGAGATATTAATGAAGGCTATGGCCTCGATACCTGTATCTTGTTCCATTTTTTCCAGGAAATTAGCAGTGGATTTTGATGTATGGCTGCTTGCTTTGTCTTGGTGTACTGATGGATGGCCCTGTGCTAAACAGAAGGTGTTTCATATTTGAAAATTCGGTGTAAAATATGTTCTGGAGTTGATCTTAACATTTTGTTTCACTCTCTTTATTTTTAATTTGCTGTTATAAGAAAGATCAGCAGCAATCCTAAATCCTTTTGAAAACCTTTCTTCGAACCATGACTTCAGATATTTTTCTATGCATTTCATTTTATTGAAATCATTTAAATACACCCAAGATTCATCTATTGTAACAATATTTTTCCGTTTTTGTTCAGATAAATATTTCTCATAAAGAATTCTGCAGTGCGTTCTACGTTCGGCGATATGTCGTGGAGAAAAACGAAGAATAACATGCTTTTTCCCCTTTTTAAGACTGAAATCAACATTAATCACTGTGCTTATAGTTGACATTGAACATTTGAATGATTTTGCAACTTTCCTTTGATTTGTTAGATTTTCGTTTAAAATTAAAATGCTTACCTTTGCAAGATTCGAAACATTCCGTTTTTTTCCTTGGATATGTGTTTGGAACAATTTTCCCACTTGAATCCAAATTAGTGATTTTCTTTCTTGTTGGCAATATTACCTATCGTGGCTTTAGATACCGAAACATCATGGCTTTCAAGGCGTTCTTTAACAACTAGATACGAATAAATTTCTTTGGAAACAGCACAGACATAGCCTTCCATCCATTACTTCTTTAAAACAGCTATTTTAAATGAAAACAAAACTGTCAAGTAGCAGACTATACTTTAAAAAAAAAGTAGTTGCAATTAAAAAAAATTCCAAGTAGATGAATTTTTTTATAGCAAAGCAAAATCAGCTGGGAAATGTGCGAACAGCCTCTGTATAATAAATCACATCGCTAAAGAATGTTAGGAATTCCTACAAATTCTAACTTGGGCATGATGATGAGGTCTTTAAGCACAAAGTTTCGAGCTTCAGCGAAGTATAGAAAAGGAATTTAAAAATTAGGGAAAATTAGATTAGTTTTTATAACTGATAAGCGGAATGTACCGTGTTTCTTTCAGCAAGAGAAATCTAACTGCATCTTAAGTTATTGCATTCATAGCTACGAAAACAATAGAATAAAAACAGAGTGCACGGTGCAGAAGAAATGAATAAATGACTGACAATCAGCTTTGTTTTGTTGCAGGCTATTACTAGTATTTAACATCAGAGAAGACAGTTTCGAGAAAGATTTCCTATGCATTGCAATTCTAAATCTCTAAAATCATTGTGTTGTTAGGCATCAAGGAAATATAATTCAGGTTCAAAAGCTAATCAAATAACATAATTAGCTGAATTCAATTGCTAAATGTATAATAGCTAGATCTTCTTTTCTGTCAGAAAGAGCAAAAGTATGACAAACATAGCGGATCCGAAATGGCAAAGTAAATTTTTAAATAATTTAAATCCAAATTATTCATACAAATATCAGCAAAACGAGAAATGTGAATATTCTTTTACTAGTCTTTCTGCTTCGCGATAATAAATATTGTAGAAAAATGAAACCTACTTAGCTCAGAAGAAATGTTTTCTAGTAAATCTGCAGTAACTTTTTTTTATCAAAATGCTTACAACAAGGAATTTGTACAAACTGATGCTTCTTTGAATCTTTAATCCTTTCCAACTGTATTTTATTTCAATGCAGGTAAACGTATCCAGCCCTCGGATGAACAGTATATAGGTACAGGAGATAAGAAAGCTCACAGAGAAGATCACGGATATCACAAAGATAGGTAAGATCCTAAAATATCGAGAGAGCAAGGCTCCAAAAATATGCGTATTAATTATCCGCATTATGTACATATTAATTATCTAGATGCTTATTAATCCAAGCACATATAACAGAGAAAAAGTACGTTATACGTTTATGTATCTAAAAGCGTATATTTCGAAGCATTCTCACTGTGAATTTCTTTATACCACTATTAAAACTGATTATCTTTCCCTTTTCTAGAATCAAAACTGAAGATTTTCACAGCTTGTAGCGAGACATATAATATATGTCGTCAAAAAAGATTTTCCAATTTTAATGATAATGCAAATGATCAGAAAAGCTAGCAATTAGGTATATTTTAAATCACACTCATGAAATGTGTTATAGATTTTGTTAAACAATAAAAATAAAGGTAATTTATGGAGATGTATAAGTATTGTTTCTTTTCAATCTTTCAGTTTGTTAAACAATCAAACGTTTTAATTTGAAATATAAGTTTAAGAACTTATCCATTTGCAACTCTTCTAGGAATTGGCAATTGTCCAAGCAACGTAAATGATAAATTAAAGATTTTCTGTCTCGTGGAGCGCAGAACTTCCAGACCATGTGTAGAATAAATGCCTTGGTAGCTTATAAGGTATTTCTCCCGCCTTCTTCGCATGCCTTCGTGGCGTAGTGGTCTGCATGCTCGACGAGTAAACGAGAGGTCCGTGGTTCGATTCCCGGCGAAGGCGTTGCTCATTTTTCATGTCTCCTGCTCCGAAATAACCTAATGTCTCTACACTGGCGCCCGAACTAAAAAGGTGGTGGATGATGATTCTCCACCACCGCGATTTGGCGATTGGATCCCCAAAACCCCAATCGCCTTTTAAAAGGGGAGGTATATAAGATATTTCTCCCGCCTTCTTCGCATGCCTTCGTGGTGTAGTGGTCTGCATGCTCGACGCGTAACCAAGAGGTCCGTGGTTCGATTCCCGGCGAAGGCGTTGCTCATTTTTCATGTCTCCTGCTTCGAAATAACCTAATGTCTCTACAAGCTTAACGTAGCATAACAATTAAGAAAATTGTGAAACTAAATGTAGACACTTGCAATATCAGAATGTTAACTGACAATCGTTTCATCAGTTGAAGGTAATTTTTAAAATGGTATATAGTTACTAAAGTTATCATTTGAAATATGTTACGTAATCTGTAATTGTATCAATATAGCTTGAATTTACAATGTAAAGTTCTTAACACTTTATATAATGCTATGTATACAGGGCGTTTAAAAAAGATTGCCTGACCAAATATTTTTTGTTTTGCTGAATTTAAAGAAATAATCAAATAAGGCAGGCAGTTCTGACAGGCGACATATTTTATTAACAATACACAGAGTTAAAATGTTTCACGTTTGCTCCACACACTAAAAATAGTTTTCAGAAATAAATACTCACCTTTTTGATTTATTTAACTATCGCAAAATACTCGACCGATATCTGCCTAAGGGAAGAAAGGCCTTTTGGGCTCGTATACAGGTTACATATGTAGAAAACCCCCATACAACCAGCCCTTTCTCCTTGAATTAATCCGGGCCGAGCTACCACTGTTAAGCGATTCTACCACTCGGTCACTGGTGAACCATAAATACTTACTGAAATCATAGAAAATCCTAACTCATATTAATACAAAATTCTTTACTGAGGAAATATTAGAAAATATGCTTAATAAACTGTTACTAAAAAGATATGTTGTTGTAGGATCGGCCGACGTCCATCTCCGATGTCAACCGAATCGCACAGATCTTCCTCTGAAGGAGACGATCGAAAATGGATCCGAAGAGGAGGCATCACAGGAAATGGAGACTTGCCGCTCATTACTATCAGCCAAGCATCGGAAGGAAGAGGTAAAATTAAGGCTTAGAAACTTCGCATTAGTAAAATTTTAATATAACAGTCAAACATCATATTAATGCAATTTTTTATACATAGAACATAAATACGAGGAGCGTCGAAAAACTACGTTTTATAATAAATAAAAGAAAGATATTGTTTCAGTGCATACCTTTTAGCTTTGAAAATGCATAATTTGGACTAATATTCAACATGGGTGCCCATGACACTAAGGTTCTTACAGACAAGTTTCTGCTTACCATTATCATATACTTCTACTGCCAGTTCATTAAGAAACGCAACTGCTACTTAGAACTCTTCAACTGTCAGCAATTACTTCGTTCAAGAAGAAAAAATACTTGAAAAATAAAAAAAAACTTATGTCGCCCGAAGTCTCTCGTCCTCTCAATGGCAGGGCATTTCCTTAACGTCAGGAGTTGAAAAAGATCTTCTTTAAGGTGACCGATATGCTAGCTGTTAACTTCGGGCATGATTCAGTTACAGTATAATTAATTAATAATTGAATTAGAGTGTAATTGTAAACATAAGTAACTGAATTACTTAAGTATATTTTAATTACAATTAAAACAATTATGTTGTAATTATAATTTGAAATCCTTTAACTGCAATGTAATAGTAATTATGAATCGGGTATTTACAATGTAACTGCAGTTATAATTTATTCCATTACAATGTAATTGTATTATAAATCTCACAATTACAATGTAATTTTAATTGCAGTCGATTCAACTACAATGCCATTGCAATTACAGTTAATTTAATTGCCGTGTAATTGTATTATAAATTGTACAATTACAGCATAATTGTAATTGCAAATAATTCAATTGCAATGTGCTTGTAATTGCCCGATTTATAATTACAATTGGATTACAATTACAACTACAATAAAATTATAGCTTCAGTTGTAATTATACCGTATGTGTACATTAACTAGAATTACAATGTATTCACAATTAAATTTATTAGCATTCGCTTTTTTTTACACCTTGAGTGAAGCCCATCATTTTTACATATGATATAAAATATTATCCTCCGAAAGCAAAATTTGCAGACACGATCATGCCTGGAAACTGATGGATGAAATGAACGTAAATACTCTAGAAGCAGCTTTTGGGAAGTGCTGCCAGTGAGCGAAATATAAGATCTTAATTAAACATAAATATATCTTCGCATACAGTAGTTTCTCAGAGTATTGTCATTCGACAAAGCATAAAAAGTTTATAATTTATCTTTAAAATTTAATTATCTTTTATTAACTGAGCAAAGTTGATTATTCATTGCAGTTATTTATTAACTGTAATTAATGCAGTTATAGCGTAATGGCGATTAGAATTATAATATAACTGCAAAATTAAATTTTTGGTTTAGCAGTAACAGAGTAGTTAAAGACTTACTTTTAATAGCGGTAGATTTATGAGGGTCCTAATTCCGGAGAACAGTCTAGATATTTAGGTATCTTCGTGGGTTTCCTTCTATGAATACAAACAAGAGAATACTTTACGGAGAAATTCTTACTTTTATATGCTCTGTCCCGCTCAACTAAAGAAGCATTCAATTTGTACTTTTTCTTAACGAACACACATATATTTTTTAATCTGTAATATTTCCTGCATAAGAAATTCGCTTGCAGCGAAACTTACTTTAACTATTTATTACGAATATGTTTTGTATTTAATAAAGGCTTAATTTGTAGTTAATACCTTTACAGAAAATACAGTTCACATATTAATTAATCCAGATGTCCTCGGATAGAAAAATAATGCCAGGACTTTCTGAGGTCTACTTGTTTATCTTCTAATGTGATGACTGAAGTATGTGTAGGAACCGAAGGGTAAAAAGAACCCCTTATTAACTCTTTAAAATTCACAATGCGTCGACTTGACGCTAACACACTACGCCTCACTCGGATGGTAACTCAACTAACAAGAAATAAACTAAAAATTCAAAGATATTAACAAGCAGTAGAATTACTCTACAGGGCTCAGTTAATCCAGTTACCTAAATTCGCGTCGAAATCTAGTGGCAGCAAAAGTAATAGCTGTTACGCCACGTTAACCAGCAATAAATGCAGAAACAGAAGCTCACGCTACAAAAGTACAGCGCTTGCCCGAACTCTAACTTTCCTTTCTAGAACTCGGTATTTAAACCTTTTCTCCTCAAGATAGAATTTGCATTACTTCACGCGCGCTACCAAATTTAAATATTACAACTTCTTAATATATTATTCTTGTGTATTTCTACTTGAAGCTATGAAAATTAGTTCGGGCAAGTGAATCGAGCTGTAAAAACTACTGCATTTTTATTATTAAAAATAAGGGTAACATTTAATAAAAGCCTATTTCAAGTTAATGTCATTACTGCGAATTGGAATTCACTCATTAATTGCGTAGAATGGCTTCGGACAGAAAGTAATTCTATCTTTCTATTCTATCTGCCTGAAACTATAGAAACTAGTTTGGGCAGTTGCATCCACCAGCAAAAAATAACATGTTTTAACTATTTAATTGAAAATCGGGGTTATATTTAATGAAAGCTTATTTCTTAGTTATTATCATTATTGCAGGTTGGATTTCACTCAATAGTTACTCAGAGAGAAAATAATTTCCATTTTCTTCTGGTAATCGTCATCTTCAGACTTTTCCTTTTAATAATATTATGCTCGTTTATTTCTGTCTGATACTATGGAAACTAGTTCAGGGAAAAACATTCACTTGTGAATAAAATTATGTGTTTTATTTATTTATTGAAAATGTGGATTGTATTTAATAAAAGCGTATTTCATTGTTAATATCATTAAAGTTGGACTTAATTCAATAATTATGCAGGATGATCTCGGATGGAATATAAGGTCAGATAGTGAAGGGCGTAGGACATATATCTGCTTACCTTTGTTAGACACCGGGTGTCTCCGTCCTCCGTCACCTATACTCAGGGTCCAGCAGCGCCGAGCGGTAAGACCGCTGACATTATTAGTTTGACCTTGGTTTAAATCTCGGCGAACGGGCTGGCTTTATAGGCCTTTTCGTGGTTCTTCCCACTGTAATATGTATACCAGCCAGGTTCCTTTAGAACGTCCTCAACGAAAGCATCTCTTTCCTCAGGCAGAGTACTCCTTTGTATGCTTTGCTGTAATCCATATAACCTAACCTTCTATCGGAACAATCATTTACAGGCACTTAACAAAATTATGCATGTTTATTTTTACCTGAAGCTAGAAAATAAATCGTTCTGGTGCAATCATTTGTGAGCAAAAATGCTTTTTCAACCATTTATGAAAACATAATAAACTAATTCTCAATCAATAAAATTACTGAAAATTTTAGTACACATAGCAATTAAGCAGGACGATTATGGATCAGAATCATCTTTGTACTATAGGGTTTCCCTTATTTTGCATAACAAATTTATTCTAAGTTTGATACCTTTCCTGAACATCTCAACTTCCCCTTGTATTTTCTCGCCAGGATATAAATTTAAAGTTAAATGAAGTGAATATTTAAACGAGAAAATCTCTGAGTTTATTTAGAGCGTACTTTCGGTAGCCAGCGTACGTTTCGCTGCTATCTCGTTGTTACGCTAGTAAGCCTTTTGTCCATTTTGGATTATCATCACGCCTGTTAGGTTTCTGAGAATCAACTTGTTAAGTGTAAATTAGCGTGCTAATCCAGCGCTATTCTATTTTAGATTCGACTTGAATTATAGTCTACATTTAAGTTTCCCACCGCAAGTTGACGGTGTTTTGTAAAGCATGAAGATTGTGCGTTTCTATTAAACTTCATTTAATAAAGGGTTACTTTTCCCCCTTTTTCTGTGTTGGGAATTTAGTCACGCCTATGCGAGAATTCGCCAGGTTCATTGTAGGATCTAGAGCTATTTTATGGTAGTTATTAGTAGGAACATTTATTAGTAGGGACAGATCTTACAGTACAAGCTAAGGTAGAAAAGTGGAATTCAAATGGGAAAACTAAATGAAGTTTTTGTAATTCATTTCCTGTGTAATAGAAAAAAATAAATAAATAAAAAGATAAGTTCTCTTAACAAATCCTCCACAAAGACATGTCTTTCTACAAGCGTACAGTCCTTGTTGGCTTTTATTTGATAAAAAAATCAAATCCACATATCTCTCGGCGAACATTATAAACACGCATATTTGTTTATTAAAGTCATACGTCTCTAATTCTATATGAAACAACGGAAATTAGTTCTTATAAATACAATCCTCTTTAACTACTTTCCTTTTACATATTTCTTGAAGCTATATGGGGTATTTAACAAAATATTAGTTGATAATTTGCGTTGCTATTAGAAGCTGTTGTAATGCAAAAATTAAGCAGAAAGATTCTATATGGAGCATACTAATAATTTTCTTATAAGTGATTATATCCTTGAATGCTTAACAACTCGCTATCCAGAATGGTAAACCATTTTAGATATACTATCATTTACTGTAATTTTAAGTTATGATCACGATTTACCTAGGCTATATAACTGAATCTATAAGAGGCAATTAATTTCCTAATTGCGTTATTATAATTGGCTACTGCGATTACAATTACCACAATCACATTGCAATTGTAATTAGATTTTACAATTATAATGAATATGAAATTATATTACAACTGTAATTAGATTTCACAATTATATGCAACTGTAATTAGATTGTGTAATTACTTTATAATTATAATTACCTTGTAATTGTAATTGGATTTCACGTTTACAATGTAATTGTGACTGCAGTTGCAATTACATTTTGCCCAATTCTGCTACTTGGGTTGAATATCTGAATTCCTTATACGTTGCATGATTCCATGACCTAGACTGCATGTGCTGTGATTTATTATGAGGAGAATAAGAACCAGAAAAATGTTCCAGAAGCAAGTATTAAATATTATGAGGTTTTCATCGTAGTGTATGCATATGTGTAAAAGCCGCTTTCTTCTTCAGTCTTCTTATCTTCACCGAAGTGACGCCCATTTATTTTTTCAGATTCTCTGGAGTAACTGTCCAGCATATTTCTTTCAGATGTACACTCATATTTGCTTTCTCAAACCTACCTTTATGGTACTTACTATTGGAACACTTCTTTCAAATTCTTCAGAATTGTCCAGCTCTTTTTAATCCTTCTCCTGTCTTCTTTCTTAATAGTATGCTCCTGGTAGCTATTTTTACATCTCTTCTTTCAGATTCTCCAGGACAGCTATCCAGCCTTAACTCTTCAGAAGAGGCAACTCCTCCTTCCAGCATCAGTTCTAGGAGAAGACCAGGTCTTATTCCTTCTGTGAGTGAACAAGAGGAAGATCTTTACGTAGAAGAAGAGGAGGACGAGGATTTAACCATCGAGATTCGAGACCATACTCATTTTGAGCCCATTCGGGATGCGCAGGAAAACGGAGAACAAGAGGAAGTTGCTTTCACTCCAGAGATGTTACCATCACTCAGGGATACAGCGGAAACAAAGGGCCTTACAGGTAAGAGAGAAAATATTTAATAAAGCATAATGAATAAAATAAATATTTATTACGTCATATAAAAATGTCAGATATTTCAGGAAGGAAATGAAACTATATTTTTATAATCCAATGAACATTTAAGTCATGAGAACAGACAACACTCGATTGTATGATGTTCCACAGTTCAAGTTGTCATTTGTTCCTGGTAGTATTCATTCCTCTTGGGGCATTTAGCAGTCACAAATTTGTTTGAAATTCTTTTGACCTTATGCACATTATGTTCGTCTGTCTAGGCTGCAGAAATAAAAGGTGAATGATATTATTTGCAATCCCCACTATTGTCACCGTGATATTTTGATTGCATAATAATGGATTCTGTTTGCGTCGTTAACATTCACCGCAGTTAACATCCGCTTAACTAACTGATATTGTCTTAAACATTTATTCTTTTGCGAGACGATAGAATATTTGTTCTATTCTTCCTCGAAGAGAGGAGAGCGCAAATCTTAAATATTCATTGTTTCTTTTGATTCTTTTATAATGTCTTGTATTCTTAGAATAAACTAACTAAATGTTAACATACTGTGTAAGGAATGATCATTAAGTACGACAAAGTACAGAGAAAGGATGTAAAGAACCCTTTATTAACTCAATACTATTCACAGATGGCACAGACTCGTGCTTACAAAATCCAGAAGTGGTTTGCTTAACTCAAGAGGTAAAAACTTAAAATAGAATACTAGAATTAACTTAGCGTAACGCCTTTTCGCAGGTTACTTTCGCAGGTCGCAAGCTGGCTCTGACTCGTAAAAGCCGGTGTAAACAAGTCTAATTATTAAGTAATTAACGTCACGGAAATCTAATTACTAGTAAATCAAAGATAACAACGTGGCTTTTAAGCAAGAACACGCTCTAAAATCACCTTCCAAAACCCTAACTTAAATACTAACTTCTTTCTACCTCATTTGAAAACACGCGTGCTAACTCATTTGTATTCTGGCGAGAAAGCATAGATTGAAAGATAGAGCAATAGGAAAATTTGCTTCAAAACAAAATGAACTTTTAAATAAATCCCCAGATTTTAATTTATAAGAATATCACATATTTACAGCATTTCATATATTCTTGAGGTGATTAGATTGAGGTGACTTCGTAGAACGCTCAGCTCTTATCTAATCGTATGTGACTAATTTGTTGTCTGAAATCTGATAAACGATTTAGTGTTTGCTTTCTGATTATCCATTCCTTGGCTTCAACATTCGGTAAAACAGCAATATATCTTGCGCATTTATGAACATGCAAGTGAAAGTAGCCAAACCACGCTTGCGCATATCACTTATGTTTTTGTAAATACAAATGAATAGTTGACTGAGTTTTATATTTAACAGACATTTTGTTGTTTAACCCATTAGATTTTTGGTTTTTCTTGTAACATTTCTTATTGCTAATGAAATGCTTCTTTCTTTGATTATGTATAAACAGAACAGTACCTATGAGCTGCAAAAATAGCCAGAAGGTTTTTTCACAGAAAACAGCCTATTCACAAAGTCTCTGAAGAGTTGACAAATTTTCGTGGGGATGCGGATAGACGGAAGGTGCCATTTGTGTCATATTCTCTAAATTCTTTCTAACTTAAATTTTCATAAGTACGCGCATTATTGGGGAAGAGTTATGAGAGGATTGATAGACAGCTTTGTAGAGTATTTTGCCATTTTCCTTTCTAAATAAATGTATAAAATTTGTTTTTCCATTTGCTTTTCTTCCCTTCTATTTAACTGTGAGAAATTAAGGCCAAAAAATGGATAAAGTTTCAAAATAAAAATCATCCTTCGTGATAACAATTCATATACCTCTATTATGGTAAAATTTATTCCACTTTTTCGCCGGAATAAAAGAAGGCCGCTTTGCAGATGAAGAACTCAGCTGGCAATCTGAATATTAATAAGTAGCAAATTTCACAGTTTTGTGGATTTCATCTGTAAATGTATAAGGTATTTCTTCCACCTTCTAGCATGCCTACGTGGTGCAATGGTCAGCACACTCAACGCGTATTTGAGAGGTCTGACCTTCGAGTACCGGCGAGGGTATTGCTAATTTTTCACGTCTGCCAGCTTCAAAAAACTAATGACTCTACAGTGGTGCCCGAACTAAAAACGTGGTGAATGATGATTCTCCACCATAGGGATTTGGCAATTGGGTTCCCTAACTCCAGTCGCCCTTTAAAAGGGGGAGTATATAAGGTATTTCTCTCACCTTCTAGCATGGCAATGGTCAGCACACTCGGCGTGTATTCGAGAGGTCCAAGGTTCGAATTCCGACGAGTGCGTTGTTCATTTTTCACATCCGCCAGCTTCAAAATAATTTAATGACTCTACAAATGTTCAAATGTTTAATGCAATTTTATCATTGATTAATAAAGCTGTTAAGATCCTAGATCTTCTCATAATAAGCAAAAATTATGGAAACTGGTTTACCGATCTCTTATCCCCTTCCCAAGAAAAGAATTTTGTTTTTATTAATGCTAGATATATATTTATCCATTCCTAATCGTTAATACGGAGGAAGGAGGAGAACATATCTTTGTACGCAAGGTTTTCATCAGCTCTACATCCCGTACCTGTTGATTCCATGCGAGGTGCTGGATTTTCCAAAATTTGTTAGTATTCACTTTCTGTTACCTTCTTTCAGGTTGTGCACGTCCACGCATTCGGCACATGGACGAGAGTTCTTCTACAGAACCCGAATATGACGATTATTGCAATAAGTCCACACTTCCCATGGATTCTTGTCCGAACAAAAGGGGTCTTCCTTCCAGCCGATCCGGCCGCCAGTCTTCACTGCAGAGGTCGAAGGCTGTCAAAGGAAGCGACAGCCTGGGAAGCACAGATTCGAACACTCTGCGGCCTCCATCACCAGAACCAGAAGTCAAGTGAGTAAGAGTTTTAAAATCAATATTTACTGGTCATAAATATAAATATAGTTATTTTGAACCTGGTGTAAACGCAGTCAAATCCGATGTACCAGGACGGGTTACCTGGAACCTGTCTTAAATCATTCAAGACACCACTCTGCTAAGCGAAAATTTAATGCTTCGCAAGAAAAAGATTATCAATCTCAAAACAGAAAACTCTGTTAAATTGTAACTGATTTTTATGCGAATCTTAGCTCTATGAAATTGATTTTTTGTTAAGATTGTGCTTTAATGCCGTTTATAACTTACTTTTAGTCATTTTTAATGATGTCTAATCTTCCATCATTTAAACTACGTTATTTTTATTTTGAATACTGATTTATTTACGTAGGCAAGTAGACTGGATTAAATAGTTTGAAAATTCAGGTAAATTCTTAATAGCATTTTTTGTTAATTGCAGTGCGATTTACCTGTTTCCTATGTTCTTTGGATTAACCATGATTTTAAACTGACCTCGGCCTTTATCCTTGATATTACTCAAGTAATTCAGTACTTTTATTCAGAGTAATTACTCCAGTAAATATTATCAGTAAAAGAACTTAGACATTAAAAATGATAGTATTTAAGAAAAATTTATGTCCAAATTGAATACTTTCGAAGTTTATATGTATCAAGTTCATATCATCAAGCTTCTCTTGCTGCAAATAAAATGTTTTATTCCACAATTCTTTCTCACCAAACGAGTAAACCCCCGATTCTCTAATCGAATAAGCGGATGCGTGAAACTCCCCTAGGTATGAACTGCATGAGAAGGAGAACGGAAGAATTAAAAACTAGAGAATAAATACAACTTTAGTGTTGCACATACATTTTGAGACTTGACGATAAAATTTCAAGCCAAATTAATTAAATGAATAATATTAAATAAAGATTAAACGAAGATGAATCAATTATTTTATTTTTTTACTCAGGTTTTGCACAACAATCAGCAGTAAAGTTAACAAAATAAATCAAATTGTAAAATCAATCAAAAATTCACTGTACACAATATTTCGTGCAAAAGTACTGTTAAATATTGATAAAAATTAATAAACATTCGTCAACTGAGTGCGTTCAAACCACACACATTTTTTTCCTTTTCGCCGTATAAGATAAATTACGATAGTAAAATCATAGCAATTTATGCATAATAATTATACTAAATTAAAATATATTAAAGTTTTAGTGTATCAATAATGCAACTAGTGAGTCATTTATAGACTGCAATATACTACTAACAAATTAATTAAAATTATTACAGTATTTATGATGAGTTACGTTTAATAAATACTATTTTAATTAATTTAATAAATTCTAAAAGTTTAAATTATATTCTAGAAATACTAATTATATTAATTTTAATGCATGTTAAAAATTAAATTTTACAGAATTTAGTAAATGTATATTGATCTCGTTAATAAACTTTTACAAAGAATTAATTTCTAAAACTTTTATTAAAATTTATAAAAGATTACTTTGCACTTTTGACTATTAAACTTATTTACGATTTAAAACTTAAAATATATAAAGGCTATTCCGCGCATTCCAATAATTGCTCCTCTTGCTCTAATTTGGAGTTTGCCTTTCTCGGCAAAAAGAATGTTCAACATGAAAAAATATTTCCAATACCTAACAGAAAACAATTTCAGTTTTATTGGATGTAATTCGAGAATCGAGTATCTCTTGAATTAAGAACCACTAGATAGGAGATAAAAGGCCATATGAGGCTAATTTTGTTTATCTTCGATGTTGTGGTATTATCGCAAGCCTTCTTAAGTGTGTTCATACCATACACACTTTTTTTCTCTTCGCCTTTTCTAATAAAAGATTCTGACCCTTTTTGAACATTATCCAGATTCATATTGTTTGATAGTACTCAGATAAAGACGATTCTGTCAATAAAATTCTGGAGGCCTATCCGCATTTTTCTGTTTTCCTGACTGTAAAATAAAGCATACTGTTTGATCGTAAAATTTTAGTTTTAAAATAGCATTACGAAAAGAGCAGACTTTTAACAACCGTTTCTAGAATTAATAACTTTACCATAAATTCTCTTCTTTTGCGATCAACTCTTTGCCTTTTTTATAGTTTAATTAAATTAACTTTTTGTAGTGTAATTTGTTTAATTGAAAATTTATCTTGAGCGGCACCTAGGAAATGTTTGAAAACCATTCTTGATCAATTTCTAATTCACAGCCTTATGCTCATCATGTGTAGGTGATAGTATTATTCAGGTGACTGTGAAAACATTAAAGGAAATAGAAATGGTCTTGAATATTCTAACTGTATGTTTAACTTATTTTTCTGAATATAAATAAATAAATAAATAAAGCGTTACGTTTATGTTCGATATTTTCTTTAGAAAGAAAAGAACAAAATTTTTTTAAACAAGAAATATGTGATTAACAGTTGTTCCAATCAAAAATGAATCTGGCAAAGAAACAAAGAATTTGTCTAAAAAATGCCATCACGTTCTGAAATATAAATGAAACATTTTCAGACACAAAAGAATAAAAACGTTCTCCCATCTGCTATGACATTTCTCCGCTACGTGCATTCTTTAATCATTTTGCTAATTATCCCTTGAAAATCCCTAGCTTACTTTCAGAGGTAGACATACTATAATTTGTGATCGGTGTGCCCCGTATAACTGTGCTTGTTATCTTTATGGAGGTTGTGCACCATGACTGAAACACAAGCCTTCACAACGGTACCGGAATCATTATATACACTCACTTCCAAAAGTTAAGCACGAAGATGTAAAATGCAAAAAAATCAACAAATACTGTTTTGATTGACACAAAATTCGGTAGGAAAGTAGCATATATATTTATGCATGAAACAAAATCAATAATTATATACAGAAATTAAAACAATATTAAATTCTTGTAAGTTATCAGATAATGACATACTGAAGACTTAAACAGAATTATGTATAAAGTGAAAATAAACAGCATAAAATGAAAAAAAAACAGGACATTAATAGGGTATGGCATCCCCCCTCACCTGTATACAAAGTTTACACCTTGTGACCATGCTTTCAATTAGGTGGTCAACCACCGCAGAATTAATCGCCATTCTTCTTGTGGAGCAGTTTCCAGGTCAATAAGAGTGCCTGGAGGTGGGAAACGGGAAGATACAGCACGGCCGAGGGCATCCCAAAGATTTTCAATGGGATTAAGGTCGGACGAATATACTGGCCACGCCATACGCACAATCCCAGGTACTCTCCAGGTAGTACAGGTAGCCATACGCACTCTCCAGGTAGTCATTGACGGTGCCAGCTCTATGGGGACGTGCGTTATCGTCCATTAAAACGAAAGTAGGGCCAACTGCTGCAGCGTACAATCTCACAATGGGTTCTAGGATCTAGATACCGGACAGCCGTCAAAGAACCCCATGTGCAGGTCGGTGCGGTATCGGAGTACTTTTATGGTTGGGGAAATACTTGCCAGCCTGTATAAAGCTAATGATAATTTTATGAGGGAGGACTTTGTGCAGTAGTCGTGGTTTGAAAAATCATTTCCAGATTTTCCTGGAAATTTCACATACATGTATCCGAAAACGTTTTAAAGATTTCACGTAATTGCTCGTTCGGATAAATAGCATTTTATTGTGCTTCCGATTTATGCTTCATTTTGAAACTTTCGATATTTCCCTTTAGCTCATGATTCCTCATCCTATCTTTGTGCATACTGATAGCTATTATATGCCACGATGTACAGTGAACTAATAATGAATAAATATATAAATAAATAAAAGATATATACTAATTAATTGATTAATTTATGACATTCACAGCTCAAAATTATCTATGCTTGTTATTTAACAGGTTCACATAGCAATATTTTTCTTTTATTAATACGCATAATTATGTTTCTAAAGGATGGCTCGCAGGCCATTAATTAGACATTTGCTTTAAATGGTTAATAAAAATTTTGCTATCTTTTTTGGTAAAACAAGTGAACTTCCTTTAAATAATAACATAATTTATATTTTTTGGGGGGTAATATAGTAAGAAGTTCATTTTTAATATATGATTCTTTAAATAATGTTACAATAGGCTTTCCTTTACATTGTTAATGCTAGTTTAAATTCCATTGAAAAAAAAAATCCTATATTTTTGCTTTCGTTTTTAATTTTCAAGAGCATTAATATTTTATGATTTTATTGCTTCAAGTCCTCTAGTTTAATTAGTTTAAATAAAAAAAATCTTAATGCATTCAAGCTTTCGGTAATCAATATAGTTTGTTTTACAGCTATTTTTTCCATTACTAGGAGGGCAAAAATTCAAAGGCTGGACACCGATTCTTTGTGAGCAAACTGAATGGCAGTAAGCATGTATTCTACTACTAATTAGCAAGCATCCTATAGAGTACGTTTAAACAAATTTAACAAGCAATGAATAAATTTGCTATTTTCACTTCAAACGTTTTTATATGAGTTTATTCACAAACAATTCAGAATTTTCTAAAAGCATAATTTTTATTTTTCGTTTTATTGTTAATTTTGCTGTGAAAATCAGATTCCATTAAAAAAAAAGATGTAAAAGTAAGAAAAAACATTTTTAATTAAAATAACTAATATAACTTGAAATGAGATGCAAATTTAATAGAACTATGTAAGGCATAAATGTTAACGAATTACATTGATGTCTAATAAAATATCTAATTAACTAAGAAGTTCCTAATTAATGTCTAATTAACTAATAAAAATCAAAGAGAAAAACTAATTCTGCTATAAAAAATGAAAAAATTATCAAGTTGTAAATTCCTTGTTTTGAATTTTAAAAGTTCTAGTTTTAGGGTTACTGAAATTGGCAGCTTAATATTAGCCTTTTGTGCAGTTTTTTTAATGTTACTTAAAGGTGGTGTAATTAGACGTGTGCATTGTGAGAAACTAGAGCAAGCTTAAAAATTATCTAGCAGTTTTATTTTTAGGCTATAATAATTTTTTATTTTCATTTTTTCCATATCAGATAATAATACTAGCCTATATAACCACAGGAAGCTTTTCTGCCTATAATATTTAAAACAAGTCTTCCAAATTTATGATTTTATGTTCTTACCTTGAATTGCTAGGACTTCATTCTTGAATTAGCATAATTTCGTAATAATTTAGCTTAAAACTATGGCAGGTATGAAACTGAAATCTAAATACGAAGATAAAATAAAAATGTTCTTTAATTTTTATACTTTTTATATTTTGAAACCTATTTATATTTCCATACTTTTCAATTTTTTAATACTTTTTTAACTTTTTTTAAAACTTTTAATGATAAATTCTTCTTTGAAGTGTCAGAATGGTAATTTGAAATTTTTAAATTTCAATCTTTTCCTCTTCAAACTGTAGAGAAATAAAAATTATATTTTCTCAAAGTGTTACACAGAATAAAAAATTTTGCTTCTATAGATTAATATTGTTTTTTCCTTTCAGTTTCACATAAATTACAAAAAGTACGACGACTCGAAAGTCTGGAGATCTTCATATTCCATCATCTCTGGTAATGGATTTCTGGATCTCGAAGCAGCTCCCACTGCTGTTAATGGCCGTTGGGAACACAAGGGAAAAAAAGGAAACAAAAACTTTATATAGATATATATCTTTTATTGTTGTCGCAACCCCACACATTTTCCCACACAAAGAACAAATTACTGCACGAATGTGTCATTTTTGTCCTAAGCTCTTTCAACTCCTTAAAAGATCCAGGCTTGTCGCGCTTTCGCTTTATCTAGATGACTACTTCTTGGGGTGTCTGCCCCAGAGTTTAACTTTGTTCAATATAGTAAAGCTACTTTGTTAAAATAACGATGGAAGTAAGGCTTTGGGATTTTAGTAACAGAACTCCTTAAATATTCCTTTAAAATTTATCCCCCCTTCTATGGATTAAACGTTAGGAATAGTTTCATTGGTATTATGTAACAGTGCTTTTTCTTATTTCTACAATATTTTTAGTTTCTTACCTGAGAAAAGATAAGAACAGAGAACAATTTATGAATAAATTATTTTTATTTCAAGAAAAAAAGCTATACAAAAGAATATATCATTATTCAATTACCTTATATACTCGCTTATTGCTTATAAACATATAAAATCGATCATAAAATTAGGTGTTTCATTATATGCCCGTTTAAAAGTATGACTTTGTATGATTTTAGATAAAGTTAGTACTTAGATTACGTTGGTAACTGTTTTTCTGTCAAATATTATAGCTCTCGATGCAATTTCATAAAAACAAATGATAAGTTAAAAATAGTACTTTTGTTGTAAAGTAAATATATTTTATATGAGAACAATAATGTAAGCTTTCTATTATCATTATTTTAGAAATCAAAGCAAAAATAACTTTACTCTAAAATAAACTTCATTCGAAATTTTATCATATTTTATCGTTTTCCTGTGACACTGAAATCTCATTCTTTTTGTGAATGAGGCTTCGAAGTCGTTTATATTCTTCGTCGTATTCGATTTATACATCCGACATTTTAAAGTTCCGTAAATTTTGCTATAAAATAAAACCTCGACTATAAATGACAATACTTAGATGAGAGTATATACGGTAAGTGTTTTAATTAGATGATCTCAAAAACAAATTTTAAAAAAAAACTTTCGTTTCTCATTGTAAAAATTAACATCCAATGGCAAAAATCTTCGCGAGACAACTATATTAAAATCTGAGAGAAATATTTTGATATAAATCGTTTCGTTAAAATAAAAAAAAATATATGAGCTCTGGCCGTTGAATCTATTACATTTATTTATCTAATTACAAGGTATGTTTTCACTTCATCGGCTGAGTTTTGCCGGAACTAAGTATATCGCGGAATTTTACAACGACAGTTAGGAAATAAATAATCAGCAAAACTTTGTTTAGAAATCAGATCAGAAAACAATCAGGTAAAATATCAATAGTGACTAGAGCTCTATTTGATAAACTCAATGCATAGTTATAGAAACTGATTCAACTAGAAACCAAAAGCTTTGCAGGTTGAGTGATTTGACAAGCACTCAATAATTGCTCAAAATTATAATGACAACTAGTGAGTTTTTACGACGTTTAAGCCTAATTATAAAATAAGAGAGCAGAAAATAAACAGTGATTACAATTCTGTTTGGAAAATTTAATGTATAGGTATACAAACTGAAACAATTACAAACAAAACGCTTTGTGACTTGGTCAGTTTGATAAACACACAATAATTGTTTAATATTACAATAACAATTAAAATTCCAATGTAATAACAAAAACCCTTTAAAAATTTAATCAGATTAGAAAATAATCAAACAGAAAATAAACAGTAACTAAAGCTCTATTTGGCAGATTTAATATATACTCATACAAACTGAAACTGCTACAAACAAAATGCTTTGCAACATGGGCAATTTGACATGAAAATGTGTCTCTGGTTATCTTCATACACTTGTAAAAACATAAATGAATTTATACTATTTTACATGAATTTATAATATTTTAACATAAACCGTAATATTCTAAGAAAAACGCATTGACTATTTAACATTAAAAAACATATTTAATAAACTATAATAGCACTTTCTGAAAATAAGACACCTTCTACGCACTTCATGGCCATCAGACAGGCGAAAAAGATTTCACAAATGTCTTGTTTTGCACCATTTGAATCTTTCTGCCTAAGGACGAAATGTGATCAAAAGCAAACTTGCTTGTGATTTCCGCTGACAAAAGTTAATTCCTATTTCGAACGAGCATTGCTCGCAACTCTATTTCAATACTAATATTGTCATATCATAAAAATTAACAACCATGTCATCTTCTACCTTTATATCTAAAATCGCTTATTCATTTCTACATTAAATGAAATAATTATGTCATCTATAAAACTCATTTATAATAAATCTAAAAGAAAACTTTTTCCCATACTTTATTTGTGAAGTTTAAGCCATCCTAATTTCCCCACCGTAATCTTACGTCCCTAATAAAATATATCATTCTGTAATTCAGTTATATATAATTACGCATCTAATATTGAAGATTAGATACTTAATGTGAAAGGCATACTAAAGCTTCGAATTATTTTCTCTATAGTAGAAATTAATTATTCTAAGGCATGCTCTTTCGCTGCTCTTCAGCTTAATGATGATTTTCGGCGTATTTAAGAAATTTATCGAACTGATGAAAGAAGATAGCTATTTTTATTATGCCTCTTGCACCACAGTCTTCTCTTCTACTTTGTATTTAAGAATATGGTCTGTATTTTTAAATTAATAAAATTATCTTATTTCTACTTGTCATTTTCTTCATTTCCTGTTACTATGAATTCATAAAATTTGAACTTCTATGAGGAACATACTGGCAAGTAATACGCTTTCAAGAATTTCAAAATCTGAATGACAACAGAGTTCCTCAAACACGACTTAATATGGATTGAGGTGGTGATATATTACCAAAAATGTTGAGTTTTATGGAAGAGATATGTTATCCACAACTAATAATATTTCTTTGAACACCTAAATCCATGGTATTTTTTAATACTTTTCTCTTTGAAGAGAAGAGGAAAACATATGAACATTTATAGGCATAACTATTTAATTGCAATAATATAGTAATAATTATGTGCTGATAGTAATTTGCCCCTTGAAACATCTGGTGCGACACCGAGCACATTTAAATCAAGCTCGGTATAATGTTCGTCTGATTTCATAACATCTGAATACAGCCTCTTTTGTTTTTTTGTCTTTAATTAACAAACTTTATAATTCCTGCAAATCAATGATAGGCAAATCATTAGCCCAAGGGGCAATAGCCCAGAAAGGCTATTAATTTCGAAACGGAATTTTACTTTGTTTCACTATAAATTTCCGTTTCACTTTTTAAAATGTTGCCACCAAATATTAGAACCCTGCATTATATTTAAAGAAAATAAATAATGAAGAATCTGCATGAATGTGTGTATGCTTCTCGCACGATGAAAAAACAACGGTACCTAGAAACATCAGATTTTGAATAACAGTGCTCCATTGGAATATGGGCATCTGGAAGCCCAAATTTGGAATTTGTTTTATTATGCTTTTCATATTCTGTAAAACATTAAAACATTTTTGATTAACAAACTCTACGTTTTAATAGCAATGGCAACACTGTGCGGTAAATATATATATATATATATATATTTATATATTTATCTTCAGCGCGCAAGACTGTATCGGAATATCTAGATATGCTGTTTTTAAATTATTTTGTGATATTGCTGTTGAATTGCATTTTATGTGGTTTAAGTGTGAAGAACATGGTATTTAATAAGTAAATTTAACACACAAAACATTCAAAACCGCCTCTTTTGGCGTAATATAAAATCTGAACGCTTTCTGACTTGAATTTTCATGATGATAATAAAAATAACAACAATAAAATGTGATTAAGTTTTTCTAGACTTTAAGTGTGGGTTTAAAATATTGTGAATACGCATAGTGCCAAAAAACGCAATGATGTTTTATACATATCTTTAATATCCAGCTTATATAAATAATTTGTTTTGTTATTTACCGTAATGTTGCAAATATTCAAAATTATCAATTGGATCTATTATAAAATAAATTTTAAATTAAAGTCAACTCCTAATTAACAGAAGTAATGCCAAAGACATTAACTCGAAAACACGATTTCTTCGAAGTTAATTTTATAAATACAAAAAAAACCCCATAAACAGAAATAAATAAAAAATTTAATTTAATTTTAAAAAATAAATTAAATTAAATTTTAAAAAAACGGAATTAAGATTAATAACAGAATAACTATATTAACTACTTATCTATGTTTTAAGCAGTTTTATCTAGAGAGTAAATTTTTTTGATTACATAAATTAAATCAGTATCATAACAAAAGGGAACACTGTTGAAAACGAAAGAATAAACATTGGTAGAAATGAAAAAACTGTACTACAAGTGGCATTAAAGAACTTTAACAATGTCATTGATTTCAAATTCACATGAAGAAGTCAGTTTACTTTACTTTTCAGTTTACTTAATCATAATATTAAAGCAGCATGTAAAAACTCTGACTACGATATTATAGAAAGTGTTAAAAGTGATGCAGAAACTGAAACTGACAGTGAAAATGATACGGAAGAAAGTGACTATGCAGCTACCTCAGCTGAATCGAGAAAAGCACTGCAAATTAAGAAGTACTCTTGAATTGAAAGGTGGAGATCACAAAAGTTGCCAAGAGTTTTACCAACTTGAAAATGCAACTGAAAGATTGTTGACGAACAGTGCGAAAAGTAGAGAACAGTTCTTTGCAAAAGTTTAAAATTTCATCAGAAATGTAATCACAAATTTTTTTTATAACAAAAAATAAAAAACAAATTTTCATGTTTTGACAATGGTTTAATTTTAGCTTTAATTTTTAATTAATAATCTAGGTATTAACTATCAGATTAATTGTCGGTAACTATACTAAATAAGTTAGAAGTTGATATCGTAATTTGCAATAGTGAAATTTCCTTTTATCAAACTTAGCCACTCAATAAACTCAAATATGCTTCGAATGGAAGTGATTTTAATAAGGGGCTAGAACTGTACATTTATTTAGCTTATTTTTAACGTTTGCTATTAATAAAGCAACGAAAAGCGTAAAAAATATTGATAAAAATCACAACTTGAATAAAAATAGTTTTTATATACATGAACTAAAACTAAATTATTAACAGTTAAATAAAGGCTCGTCGCATCCCTCCTGAGACTAAGAAATTCTCTTCGCCCTGGTTGAGAACCTCTGGTCTAAAAGGTTAAACAAAAACGCTTTAGAACATTACAAACAAGCAGAAAAATTTTATAAAATTCTTTTATTCAGTAGAATCGTATGGTAGTATTAATTCAATAAAAAAAAATAGGGAAAGTATAGTAAGCCGCAGTTCCATTAAAGTACTACTGAAACTTCCGTCTTACAAGAAATCCTCGCCAGTAAGCTTGTAGAGTAGTAGCGGCTGCTTGCTGTTTTCTCTCGAGTTCTTCTATTTCTTTTTCCTCTACTAATTTCTTATAGATAATATCTATTTCTTGAAGCTTTTTACATAAAATATTAGCCTCTTTTAGCTCTCCTGAGAATTTGCTCCAAAGGTCCTTTTGCTCTTTCTATAAGAAAAGTAAATACAGATTTATAAGCGAAAAACAATAATTAGCCAGGTTTTCAAAAATTTTAAATGTACTCAATTCCAAAACCCAGGAGTGGATTAAACAAGTCCTGTGTAAAAAAGTAAAGTCGGTTTATTGTACATAACCATCAGAATAAAACAGACTTGTCTATAGAGAATACAAAAATATCATGGTACACCACATGACTTCCTTGTAGGCAATATTAAATTATACGCAATTTCCCTGCATTTCACTTAAACATACTGAATTAACGGTTAACGAATTTTGAATTAAATCTACTTCGTCGATAGCGCATAAACCAAAATAGAATAAAATGCACTCTTTAAAGTTCAGTATTTACCATAGCCACACTTCGGCCCTAGGTTCACTTAACAGCGTTACATCTCATTCATTTTATAACTCAGAGTGAGCAAAAATCATAGCATCTGAAGAATTACCACAAGTTCTATTCAAATACTATAATAAATCTAAAACTATGTAAAAAAGACATTAAACAAATAAAAAAGAAACAGTTTTTCACAGACAGTTCAAAGCCTCTTATCAAATGCGCATGGGCTACTAATTAATTCAGTTCTTACTTCGCGGTAAGGCAGAAATACATAAGAATTCAAAATATTTTCATTAAAAACTGAAAGATATAGAAAAACATAAAACACCAAATACAGTTAAAACAATTAAAAAAACAATTTTTACAAATAAAATTACAATTTGTACACAAAAACCAGCAAATAACTTAATAATAATTAAATGATAATTCCAGAATGAATCCAGCATAATTTAACTCCCAATAATAAAAGAAGACGTTACTTTGTTCTTGCGAAGCTTAGTTTCTCTAGATTAGCAACAAATCCACTATTCTGCTAAGCTTCAAATATAAACAAATATGGCCGCTATCATAACCAAAAATTAGGCTTACCCGCACTTAAAAAACTTTTCAATTGTTCATAATTCCACAATTATTTCATGCGGGTTAACTAAGCGCATAAAAATCTTAACCTAAAGATAAGAACAACATCATTTTTAAAGCAAAAATTGCACAATTTACAAACTTATAAGAATAAAGAAACTGAGCTCACGGAGCCGAATAACAGAGTGGTATATATATACCCAGATTTATATACTTTTGGTGCAGCCGATTGCAACCAAAATGCGAAGTGCACATCTACATGTTATAGCAGCCCTATGTACAAAATTCCAACGTTCTGAGTCTATTCCTTTTTGAGTTATGCGAGATACATACATACATACATACGTACGTACGCACAGATTCCACAAAAAAGTCTCTTCAGAA